>JASAOG010000023.1:0-600000 GCA_030265305.1 Biomphalaria pfeifferi
GAAGAAAAGAGAGAAGAAGAGAAGAGAGAGAGAGAAGAGAGAGAGAGAAGAAGAGAGAGAGAGAAGAAGAGAGAAGAAGGATAAAGAAGGAGAGAGAGAGAAGAAGAAGAGAGAGAGAGAGAGGAGAGAGATGAGAGAGAAGGAGAGAGTGTCACAGTCTAGTTCTTGTTGTAGGCGTGATGACGCGAATGTCTCTGTGTGTTGTAGATTCCTCTTGTAGATACTATAATATTCTTTTTCTTCTTAATTAAATACTTTCACTCGCGCACTAGATTTGCTAGTGCGTGAGAACACTAACATACTGAACTCTCTGACCACAACATTTAGAATTATTAATAGACTCACTGGTAGCAGACATGGTTTTTATTCACATAAAATATAATCACAAAAGATATTGGCGACTTCAGCCATCACAAATTACATCCAAGGAAATAAGTCCTGAATACAATTCAATTATAATAACTTCTATACTTGTACATTGCTCTATTGTCAAAAATATCCATAACACTCCTCTCTCTACAAGAATCTAAGATCAACTGAGTTGTCCACCTCGAGGTCAGCTTCCGACCAAACAAAATCTCGTGCTAACTGCACGGAATAGTTCAGTGACAAATAGTCACCAGATATTACAGGGGTTCTAAAACTTGTATATGACATACGCCCCTTCCCCTGGAAAAGATTTTTGACAAAAAATCTTTGACAAAAGCACATATGATAGTAATATCCTATACATATGTCTAGTAGCTTAATCATTCATGTCAAGCTTGATCTAATTAATCACTTCTATACTACTTGATTAATCATACATAATTATAGATGTCATGTCATTCCTTTCAAACATGAATAGTTCCACCTACTAATTGACAAATATATTGTTCAACTCTTAAAGTGTTTGCATCGAAAAATATACATTAGTATGATTGCATCTACTATACAAGTATGTAATTGAAAAAATATCAATACAATTTGAGACTTTATTCTCCTGAAATATAGTTACATAATAATATATCATCTATTTACAATTATACTGAAATATTTTACATGAGCATGTTTAATTGCTATGTGCTCAACATACATTGACCTTTCAATTCTGAGAAGAAAAAAAATTAAAGTTATTTTACACCCAATTATTTATATAATATAACACAAACAATGTGTATCATCTGACACACTTATGTGCATTTATTGAAGTAGTTCCTAATAAACTTTACATACATCTATACAAGTATATTTATGTTCAGTTTTCATTATATCACTCTAAGTTCTGTCACTATTATACAAGGTTACAGTGACATTGTCTATGATTGTTATTAACAGCACACATGTGGTAGTTGAAGTACAATAGCATAAAAATGATAGAATTCAAGTGTGTACCACTTCGAAAAAAAATCAACAATATTTACATTTGTGAGATGTTTTTCAACAAAAAAAATTTCAGGTCAACAGTTCAAGTGGTTCACTGTTGTTTACAATATGCTTGTTTACATTACTGTGTTTACTAATCATATAAATTATTAGCACATCTAGTCATTATGAAATTCTATGTTATTATCAAATTGTGATAAGTAAATATGTAATGTACAATTAATTTAAAAAATGATAGTACAATAGCATCAATGAAAGAAAAAATGTCATCATGACCCAATAAAATGATACCAGTAAGTGTGAAAAAATATGTCATGACCTAGTTACATGATAACAAGAAAAAATGTCAGGTTGACCTGATTGAAAAATGTCAAGTTGTTTCTAATTGTATTGTGAAGTTACTCAGTTAAAATACTTTGACTGATATGTACAATATTATTGTCCTCATTTGTATCTGTTTCATGATCTACCTGTCTTGACAAAAAATCAGCTAATACATTTTCATGACCAGGTATACTTTGTAGGTCAAACTTGTAATCAGATTTACCAGGTATACTTTGTAGGTCAAACTTGTAATCTATTTATTCTGTTATTCTTTAGTTCTTTTCTCTTAAGTGCTAACAATGATTTATGGTCACATTTAATTGTAAAGAATCTTCCAAGTAAATAGTGTTTTAGTTTCACTATGCTCCATACTCTGGCTAATAGTTCTTTTTCTATTATTGAATATTTTCTTTCTGCTTTAGATAATGTTCTACTTATATAGGTTTCAGATATGACTCTTTCTGTTGTAGTAGGCATGCTCCTATACCATTATTAGATGCATCAGTGTACAGTAGGAGTTGTGAAATAGGATCAATACTCCCTAGTTCTAGTTTCTCATTAAACTTATCCTTTAGTCTAGTTAGTGCCTCTCTGCTGCTATCATCTAAGTTTATTATATTTGAGTGTTTCTTCTTAGTAAATTCTACTAAGGGCTGAATTAGTTGGGTATAGTTGGGTATGAATTTTCTATAAAATTTGCACAAGCCTAATAGTGCTCTGACATCCTTTTTTGTTTTTGGTTCCTTAATGTTTCTTATTGTACTGATGTTTGCTTTGGTAGGAGTTATTCTATTGTTAGTAATGTTGTAGCCTAAAAACTGAATCCTTTACAAGATTTAATTTATTGGGAGCAATCGTCATCTTATGTTTTTTTAGTCGAGCAAATATTTGTTCAAGTGTGTCTAGATGTTCCTTTTCTGACTTAGTGAAAACACAAATGTCCTCCACATATGAAATTACATTCTCTATGCCTGATAATAGTTTACTCTTACATTTTTGGAAAGTGGCTGTGCTGTTAACTAACCCAAATGGCATGACATTCCATACATATATCCCTTCAAACCCAGGTAAAATACATTTGAAAGCTGTGTATTGTTTAGACATTTCTTCCATTTTTATTTGCCAGAATCCTCTATTTAGATCCATGGTGGTAAACAGTGAGGCTCTGCTTTGCATATTAATTATAGTGTCTGTATCAGGTAGAGGTTCAGGATCTATAATAGTACAATTGTTTAGCTCTCTTTATTCGCAACAGATTCTCACGCTATTATCTTTTTTCTTGACAATCACCATAGGTGATGTATAGGAACATACATCTGATTTTTCTATCTTGTTTTCATTTAGTAATTTCTTCAGTTCTACTTTTACTAATTCCTCATAGGCCTTTGGGATGTTATATGCCTTTGTTTTACATGGTAGTGTCTTATTTAAGTGTATTGAATGCTGAATTAGATCAGTGCAGCCTAGTTCCAATGTAATGACATCATTGTATTTTCCTATCAAGTTATCTATATTGGTCCTATCTTTACTTGAGTCTTGGGTGGTAGCATGAATAGTTATAGTGTTTGCAGCATATTCTTGTATAATTCCTATTGAATCTGTATCCCTATCAATTACTTTTATCTCTTCAACTTTTCTTTTTGGAAATCTAACTAATTTGTCTATGCTCAGTTTACATTCCTTGCCATTTTTGTCTGCTTTGTACACTTTGTTGTTTATTTTGCCTACTATCTTATATGGACCTTCATTTTTGTTTTTACTATACTTATTTTCTATCTCGACATATACTTGTTCTCCTATCTTTATGTCCTTAATTTTCTGTTATTATTTTTTATATCTCTATGTCTCTTTAAGTTTTTATCCATGTTTATATCAGCTAACTTTATTCGCTGTCTTAAATTTTGTTTTGTTTGTGTTATCCATGGATGGAATTCTTCATAGTTCTCTAGGTCTAACATATTATCAGCCCATAGTTCTAGTGGACCTTTAGAGGGAAGAAGAAGAGAGAGAGAGAAGGAGAGAGAGAGAGAAAGAGAAAAGATCTGTTCCCAAAGAAAGGTGAAAACATGACTAACGATTAAGAAAAAGGAAGTTGCATGGAGGGGGAGGGAAAGGAGAATCCCTCTGCCCTAGAGATTGCACTCCACCAGTGTTGATGTAGTCAGCTAGCACATCGCAGTTAACCCTAGCACTAACCCTTATAAACATTGAGCAGGAAGGGGAAATCGCATTAGAAATATAAAACAACAACTACAGCATTGCCTGGTGACAAACTTCACACAGGTCTTGAAACCACACACACACACTCACACAGAACTTCACACGCCTTACATTGTTTGACATTCTCACACTGATACACACATACACTTCTTTTTTTTTTTTCATTTGAAATGGTTGCTTTAAACCATGGTCAAAATTTGTCGCCGAAATTTAACCCACGGTTAGCAAGGGTATCCTATGACCAGCACAACGACCAACCGCCTTTATTTTTCCCCAACTTATGTCAGGTACCCACTAGAGCTGGGTGGACTCAGAGGCGCCCAAAGATCACGAAGTTAAGCATCCCAGTATTCACCAGGATTCGAACCCGGGACCTCGGTTAGGAAGACAAGCGCTTTACCGCTTAGCCATCGCGCCTCCTGTAAAAGAAGTAACAAGATGAAATATGGATGGGATGTTACCTAAATTTTAGAATTTCTCTGTTACAGACTTGAAGGTAGCTTGAATGTAACAGTCTTTGGTTTTGTTGTAAAAGATTAATTCAAACAGTGTGTTTAAAAAAAAAATTAACAGATAAAATCATTGTCTGTCACTATCTAATTATAAGTTCACTTTTTTCAGTTAAATAAGATACTTCATGGCCTCCAGCCTGCAATGAATATTTTCAAAGAGATTATTGGCTTTTCACTAGATCTACAAAATTCTCAATTTTTTTTTCAGTTTCTAATATTTAGTCATATAGTGTTGAGCAGGTCACGAGAACGGCCGCGTAAAGCAGACATTCATTAGGAAAAACTGGCCGTAGGGATGGATTGTTACAAAGATGGTCCCGAGTTCGAGCCGCCCCTGTCTTCCTGCAGCTTCCTTTCTGAAGCAATGTCGTGGGATAAGTGGAATATGTGGGATGTGTGGAATATGTTAGATGTGTGGGATGTGTGTAATATATGAGATATGTGGAATATGTGGGATGTGTGGAATATATGAGATGTGTGGAATATGTAGGATGTGTGGAATATGTGGGATGTATGGAATATGTGGAATGTGTGGAATATGTGGGATGTATGGAATGTCTGTTGGATGGGTGATGTGCGGTGTGGAATGTATGGGATACGGGAGATATGTGTGATGTATGGAATTTGTGGGATGTATGGGATGTATGGCATGTGTGGTGTTGGTTGTGTGGAATGTGTAGTGTAGGATGTGCGGCTGAGAGGCCCAAACCGCTGGTCTACAGCTTGGCTACCCAACAAGTGATTCTGTTTGTTGAGCGCCTAACGACAGAACGGAAACCTTCTCCAAGACCCACGTTACTCCAAAGGGCCCACAAAAGTATTTGGACCAGATGACAGTGAGCATGCTATAACCATGAAAGATATCTCTAAATACATAACTTAAACATCACACGACAGTTGCATTTCATCCTAATGAGCTGTGCTTAAGGAAGCGATAGTTCCCACTCTTCCTATAAAGAGACACCCATTCAGAATACATTTTACTTTTTGTGCAGCAATATAATCCTAGATTTTTTTCTTTTACTTTCATTGAGCGTGTGCTTTGTATTGATTTAACCAATCAAACGGGGCACGTGGGCGCAATGGCTGCTGGTACATTGTCTAACTTTCGGGAGCTATTTTGACGAAATCTCGGGAGCCGACGAAAGTGTGACAAATATTGTGAAACTTTGAGAGAGACTGTGCAAGAACTCTCTGAGTGCTGACGACCCACGTGACGAGATGCAGTTTAGTTGTTGATAAACACAGGCACCGCTGTTTAGACTTGATGAAGTCTTTTCAGTGCAACACGACCGCTCAATGGAGGCGATTAGTTCTTCATGTCTGTGTGTGTCTTTTCTAATTTACTGGGTTGGGGCATATCTGGCCATGGTGTCCTGAGAAAGGACCATATGTGTATTGAGACACTATTTCAAAGAAAGTTGTATCTTATGGACTTTCTAAAAATGGTTTACTTGTATAAGGTTAATATAATCTTCATTAAACCTAGATTGAACTTTCGGTGAAATGCCCCCCTTAATCTCTCTCTATTTTCCAATAATCGGGACCAAAGAAAGAATCGATCCCATACCATATGTAAGCAATTTCGTGCGCATGAGGTTTATTTATAACTCAGTGTGTCAAAATACACACCGATATGCTAAGCTAATGAGACAAGAAACTACAGCAAAATTTGTCTAGGTCAGTGAAGTTGTACGTGTAAAGTTTGTCTAAGTCAATGATGACTCCTTGTACGTGCATAGTTTGTCTAGGTCAGTGATGACTCGTTGTACGTGTAAAGTTTGTCTAGGTCAGTGATGACTCGTTTTACGTGTAAAGTTTGTCTAGGTCAGTGATGACTCGTGTAGACTAAAACCAAGATAAGGACGTGGTGGCTGAGGGATGAAGTGCTTGGGTACGAATGTCGCCCCTGTGTATACCCAACTCCAATGGGTGCCTTAGTGAAAGATAAAAAGGTGGTTGGTCGTTGTGCTGGCTACATGACACATTCGTCAACCGTCGGCCATAGAAAAAGATGAACTTCACATCATTTGCTTACACTTTCTTGAAAAAAAACAACTGGCTTTTAATTATTGATGAAAAAAGTTTGAAAGGGACTAACTCAAAAAGGGACGCAATTGACATTTGACAAAACGACACTAGAAATATTACATCCCTTGATATTATCTTTAAATAAAAAAACATGTAAAAATAGTCATTTGAAATTTGTGCATTACATAAATTAAAAAGAATAAACTGTCCTTTTATTAGTTCCAGCTGATTATAAAATTAATATTTTTTTATAAATTTAATTAATGGATTTTAATTTTAATTAATAGATAAACTTTGTTTCTGACTTTGATTGATCATCAACAAAAATTTGTCAAGTCCAATAGAACCGAACTCGGCAGCGTCAGATGCACTATTTGCAAAATTTTCATGGCCATAATTTTTAGAATATTTTATTTATTTATAGTAATTATTGCTCTTATTTGATTGTATAGTGTGTATGTATGGTATGGTATTGTTAACTAGATAGTAGGGTTAGAATGTAAATGTGTGATGGCTCAAGTGTAAATTAATGTATTATTCATATTTGAAAATCTGAAAAGCTTAAACCCAGAAACTTTAAAATTATTAGAGATTGTCTCCAGTATGCATAGGTTTAGAACCCCCGATCATGTGAGCAGTGCACTTCTTCAAAAGATCATCATTGAACCCATGGAGAGTCTCACACCAGAGTTGAGCTAAGCGAAGGAGAAAAAAAAAGGGAGGTTATTATAAATAAATAGATGCATTCACCTAAAACGAATAAAAAGTAATATTTGTTTTGTTTGGCACTGGGTTGTCTCCCAGGAATGGTGCATTATGTCGTTTCTTTTTAAAAGCCCTCATCTTCTTGAACAAAAAAAAAATACCGATTATAATAATATTTATCTAAAAAGCTCCAATAGTGAAAGAAAAAGACTATTCTTGCTCGTCAAATCTTGACGAAGCCTGCAGTTTTGGCAAGTGTCAAGGCGCCCATACGTTCTGTGAATAACAGGAGAAGGTAATTAAGGAGCGCCAGAGTGGAACATCATTTTCGTTGTTTTTTTCATTGTTGCAAAACTAAATCCAATTTTATTTATTTTCTTTGTTTAGTCATAAACAACATAAACAAATATGGAGAGGTCCAACAGTTAAATTCTCATCTCCAATATTTAAAGATATGCATGCAGCTCGTACAGACCTGTGACTGGGAACGAGCTATTGGTCTAATCTGCCCACAGGCTGTGACGTTTCAGGTCAGTGTCCAGGCCTTCGATAACGATTGGTCTCGGTGGTAGTCGTTTGTCCACTCATCAGGAAGAAAGAGCTGCTACCATTGTTGCTATTATTAATCTGACTTTTGCCGCCCTTTCGTCGCCCCCCCCCCCCCCAAAAAATATAGGTGCCGCTAAAGTTGAACGCCATGTCTAGTGTAGTAGATTATTCTAATGTAAGCTCGCTGTTAAGTCTTACAAAAATAGTTCCGTTCTGTTCTATCTCTTCATCTGCCGCCATCTTTCACTGTCTGTCGCTCTATCTTACCTGTACGTCGCCATCTTTCTAGGGTTGTCAGCGCTCCATACTCGCGTCTCTTCTGAGGTCGATTTGTCTTTTTGACTTTGTTACGTTCTCTTTCTCTATTTCTCTTTCTCTATTTCTCTTTCTCTATTTCTCTTTCTCTATTTCTCTTTCTCTATTTCTCTTTCTCTATTTCTCTTTCTCTATTTCTCTTTCTCTATTTCTCTTTCTCTATTTCTCTTTCTCTATTTCTCTTTCTCTATTTCTCTTTCTCTATTTCTCTTTCTCTATTTCTCTTTCTCTATTTCTCTTTCTCTATTTCTCTTTCTCTATTTCTCTTTCTCTATTTCTCTTTCTCTATTTCTCTTTCTCTATTTCTCTTTCTCTCTTTCTCTTTCTCTCTTTCTCTTTCTCTATTTCTCTTTCTCTATTTCTCTTTCTCTATTTCTCTTTCTCTATTTCTCTTTCTCTATTTCTCTTTCTCTATTTCTCTTTCTCTATTTCTCTTTCTCTATTTCTCTTTCTCTATTTCTCTTTCTCTATTTCTCTTTCTCTATTTCTCTTTCTCTATTTCTCTTTCTCTATTTCTCTTTCTCTATTTCTCTTTCTCTATTTCTCTTTCTCTATTTCTCTTTCTCTCTCTCTCTGTTTATCTCTCTGTTTATCTCTCTCTGTTTATCTCTCTCTGTTTATCTCTCTCTGTTTATCTCTCCTTCTCCCTATTAGTCTCTTTCTTTTTCAGACTTCTTTCGCTCCCTTTCTAATTATTCTCTCTCTCTCTCTCATCCGATGTGGCTTTATTTGTTTTAAACAGATCCTCCTATAGAAGTGTTTGCAAACTGCGGATCTCGAGTCACATGCGGCTCTATGATTCCTTGGCTGAGACTCGAAAGGTTGAGCGACTATTGCGATGGAACAACATCCCTCTTTAATATGAAGGAAGCTTTTCTCTGTTGCGATTTGAAAAATAAATTGTTCGCCTTTTAATATTTATATTAGCAGCTTTGAAATGAATAGCTAGATTTTAAACAATAAATAATTGTGAAGTTTAAAGTCGTAAGAATCTGTGCCGATTTAGAGCTATTGGAAACAATTAATTCAACTTAAGTGTAGAGCGCAATGGGTCTGCACAATGGACCTCAGTCTTTTTCTAAGACTTAACGTGATTCTCTATCTCTTCTATACAATCTTATTTTAATACACAGTGGCTATCACGTGACAGTTTTTTTTTCGTTGTTTTATCAATATTATCACGTGGCTAAATGTTTACGATAGGTGAATGAGGTCCATTTCGAGAGGGTAAATGTTGATTTGCACACACCTGGGATAGGATTCCTGAATCGTATGAAGAAGGTTGTTTTTTTTTGTTTTTTTTTCTGTCTACCTGTATGTCAACGAACAATCATGCAGGCAATGTTCAAGTATGAACTTCATTAAGAGTAAATAAAGAGATAGGCTTATAGATGAGTGCTATGAAAATAATATGCTGTATCGGTTGTCGTTCTTGTGTTAACATGTGCTTGTAACTCGTCCGTAAGAATGTGTTCACGAAATGTGTGTTGTCATTCAGTGTATTAAAGCCATACTAAGCGGACATGGTTTTCGACTCCTGTTATTACAATGTTCATAACAATAAGAGATTGAAATTATGCCTACAATTGAAAACAATAAATAACAAACCTGACATGCTCTTACTTTCTAAGGACAGGCAATGTCATTGTTCATGTTAGTAGGGTATTAGTAGTTTTTTTTTATTTAGAATACATTTTACATTATTCAACTTTTATAAATAAATATTATTTTTATAGCAGTAGGGTTCTAAGTTTTATTAAGACATATTAACAAAGTTTTAGCTCAAGATTGTAAAAATGCTTTGCTTTACGTGGTTTGGAGGTTCCTTCAGAGTTTAAGATAATCTACTTCATAGCCCAAACCCCCCGCAGGACGATGGGGGATGGCAGCTGGCAGGGTAAGAACCCGGGTAAATCTGGCACGACTAGCCAGCCACATTTCTAATTATATCCATAAAAATGTCTCAACTAAAGCAGAGCTTAACCGATTGTTTAAGAAATTGACTCTTGAATTAACTTTCATTTTTTAAAAAAATAGGTTTTATTTAGGGGACGGGTTTAGTGACCAACGTCCTATCCCAAAACTCCTGCAGGACGGCAAGAAATCAAAGCGAGCCATGTTTCGACCACGCGATCACCGAGAGAGCAGTCCTGAGCGCAAATATAACAACCAGGTAGTCATCCTTGCTCTCTCTCTCTCTCTCTCTCTCTCTCTCTCTCTTCATGACCTATTTCTCTTTTTAATTATAATCATTGCGAAATCGTTACATATTTACGACTTTGGGCTTGTCTAATGAAAACTTTTAGAACTACCCCCGTCAATAATGAGACATCAGCCATGTTGTTGACCAATCAATGGAGGGAAGAGAAGGCCGTAAAAGAATACATTTTAACAAGCTTATTAGAGTTATCCTCCCAATATAAAGTCGTTAATTATCAATCATTGTTCAAGAGTAGCTTTTTTTTCAGCCTTCTCTCTCTCTCTCTCTCTCTCTCTCTCTCTCTCTCTCTGTCTCTCTGTCTCTCTCTCTCTCTCTCTCTCATTTTTCTGATTTCTCACTTTTTCTCTATCCTTCACTTTTTTTCTATCCCTCTTTTTATCCTTTAATGTTGTTGGATCAAAGTTTCTCAGCCACATCCTGGCACTTGGTTGAAAACAGTCGTTAGAGAAGACGATCAGGGTAATAGACATACAAAACTGAACCGCGTTGGGATGCGTATGGACAGTATCCATTGCATTAGCGACGATGGAAGAAAGCCCCAACAACCCCATACTTTCCTCAAGGGCCATTTTTACGGAATGAAGTCAGGGCCGGCCCTAACTATTGCTGGGCCTTATGCGAAACAGATTGTGCGGGGCCCAGTCTGGGTAGGAATAAGAATAATAAGTTAAAAATTAAGATTTTGTATAGGAGAATAAATTTTGTCTTTGTTGTACACTTTTATTGAATTCACTTTTTTTTTCACGCGTAGGATCGGAGTTTTCCATATTGAATGATACCCCAAAATGACAAGGAGAGTTTTATGAGTTTTCAGGAGATTTTAATAATTTCTGGAAATTTCCAGAACTTTTCCCTATATTTTGCAATTTTCCGTAGATTTCAAGGAGCTCCATGATAATCGCGAGAACCCTGTTATATAACTACCTATTGTTTGTTCCAAACTTACTTTCAATCGGCGACATATTCTTTTTCTTCTTCTTCTAGCGAGGGTTTTGCTGCTGAGCTGTAAGCTTTTTTTTTGCAGACTGTGCCGAGTAAAAATAGTGTGCTGTAGCAGCCACCTATAAAGGGGACTAAATCAACTTATACAACCAGGTTCAGTCAAGTATATTTTCTTTCCGTTTTTCGAGATACCAAACAAAATAATGAATTAACAATAGTTAATTAACTAGTTGGTAACATTTTTTTTAATTGTTTCTTGTGTTGTCAGGTAAAATAAATAATGGTGCACATTTTCGGCTTGATCTGAGATTGGGTGTCGGAGAAATAACATGCACAAACTTTTCACCAGACCGACAGACAGCCAGAGTTGATATGCAATTTGTAGTAAGCAAAAAGGATAGAATTAAATTTTAAAAAAACAAACTAGTTAATACAAATCTTTATTTCTTTGGGTTTTTAGTGGTTTTATTTTAAATGCTAATTTAAGTTTTGTTGAGATTGTTCGGAATGTTCAATCTAGCGTCACTAGTATTTGTTTCAAGATTTGAGGCATATAGAAACAAAGAACCAGGGACTTTAAAAACATGACAGAGTTTGTATTCCCTTTGTTGTGTGTAAACAACAAGTTCAAAGTATTTCATCTATTCTATCTCCAACTCAGAGAAGAAAGTGTTGACAGATGCGCAAGGAACCGTTACTCTAGAAATCTTTTGTTCCTCTTCAAAACTGTTTCCCTCCCTTTCTTAAACACTTACAAAAGTATATTTTACAGTTAAAAGAAAATACATGTACTTGTTTCTCTCGACAAACAAGATTACACAATTAGTCGGAGTGGTAAAGCACTTGGCTTTCGAGGGTTCAGATCTCAGAGAAGATAGGGATTTTTAATTTCGGAATTTTCAACGCCTGAGAGTCCACCAAACTGTGATAGGTACCTGACATTAGTTAAAATAAAAAAAAAAAAAACGATGGTCGTTGTGTTGGCAACATGAAACCCTTGTTAACTGATGGCAATAGAAACAAATTAACTTTATATCATCTGCCCTATAAATAAATCGTATAGTCTGAAATGGGTATTTTTATATTTTAATTAATTAATACTATTGTTTAATTTGATTTCTAGTTGAATCTTTTCACAAGGTTTTTACAAAGCTAATATCAGCTTCCTCTGTCTGTCTGGTAGAAATCTTGTACAGTTTATTTCTCCTTCTTCCCATTCACGGATCAAGTTGAAACTTTGCGAAATGATTCATTGTCCATGTTTACACGTGAATCCAGGTTCGCCCCTTGCTATTGTGGAATGTTCATTGCACGCAAGCGACCAAATTTAGGGCAGGGGGGGGGGGGGGCGGTCCAAACATTACCTCTTAATAAAAAAATATTAGTTTAATTTTTAAAAAATGGCCGTGACGAATGGTCTCGGTACTAGACTAAGAATTTTACATGTATTTCCTCGACCAAAATAAAACTTAAATAGACCCCCGGCAAACAACAGCTTTGTCTGCTTCTGCCGCAACTGGGTTTGCGTGGTTATCTGTAATACTGCATTCATTCTTAATCTTCGGAATCAAAGGCAATGCATTATAATTAGGCCAATTATGGAGGCGCGGTGGCAGAGTGGTAAAGCGCTTGACTTCCAAACAGGAGGTTTCCGATTCGAATCCCTGAGGGGGGGGGGGTGGAGGGGACTGAGAAATTTTAATTTTTGGATCTGAATCCACCCAGCTCTAATAGGTAATTGGCAATAGTTGGGGAAAAGTAATGGAGGTTGGTCGTTGTCTGGCCACATGACCCCCTCGTTTACCGTGAGCCACAGAAACTATAGACCTTTACATCATCTACCTTATAGACATTAAGGTCTAAAAGGGGAACTTTACTTTTATGATAAACATGTTAATGATACTTTGAAAAAAAAACAACACTTTTTTTTTTATCACTTATGGTTACAAGAATAAATGCATTAAATATCAGAGTGGAAATGTTAAACATTATCTATACACACGATTGATATTTTATACAAACTAGGTAGCGTTAAAAAGGTGAGCAGCTAAGCTGTGCAGAGATTACGGAATAGCAATCACATGTAATTGTAAAGGAGCTCTTAGAAGCATTGAAGAGCGAGAGAAATAATACTTGAAGTCTGAAATAGGTTCCGTTGACATACTGGAATTTATATGTAGAGATAATTTGTCCTCAGCTTGTTCAAACTTACTCATTGTGCTGCGATTTTTAGTGGTCCCTGAAAGGGGAAAAGACGCTATTAGTTTTGTGTTGCCTGTCTGTCCGTCCAACCGTCCGTCATGTTTAGATCTCAGAAACTAGAAGAGAAAATAAAAATTGGACATCATGATATTTTAGATCATTCAAAGTTCTGACGCAACGGCTACTTTTTTCTTTTCTGAAAGCAAAATATTTAATTTTATAAATCAATTATGCAAGTAGTTTTTTTTTTCATAAAAATTCACCATTTTTACAACTAGTCAGTATTAATAGTAATAGATGAAGGAGGCTTATTAGTAAAGGAGAAGGCGATTTGCCTTTTTTTTAAACACATTTATGCAAATGGTTTTAGATTTTTGATTTAAAAAAATATAATTTTTTTACAATTTTATTGCTTTGTTATGTAATTTCTGTCATTCTAAATATTACAATTACCAAAAAAATGTTAACTTATTTTTAAAGAGAAAAAAATATTTACAATTCAAATAAGTTGGACATAATTAAAAACAACAATTAATAAGCAGTATAATAAGTATCGCGAGAACTAGAAAATGTATCTACTAGATATCAATTCATTTTTTTTTATTTTAACGGAAATGTTTTTTTCTTGAGGCTATAGATAAGAGATTGACCCTTTACAAAACAATAATATCAATTAGATAATCATTATAAGACATCAGTTAGGCAGGGTCTTATTTGGCTACACATTCACTTCACCTGTCCCTTGGTCTGCTGGACCTTTGGGGCACCACACAGGATCTGTCACCTTCTTTCTCCATTTTTCTCTGTCATTTGCCTTTGATATAATTTCATTATGATATCCTTTCTGAAAATATTGAAACCTACCCTTTTACCTGCCTGGGTGGACCACTTCGGGGGCCGATTTTGAGTTTGTGTTTCCACACAAACTGTCTTTGTAACCTTGTTTCTAACTATACCAGTGACAGTAATTTAAGTTAAATTAATTGAATAAAAAATGTAAATAATTAAACCTCAAGATGATAATTTCATGAACAAACTTGTTTCCAGTGTAGAACTTGATTGTAATGTTAAACTTGATTCTAATGTTGATCTTCATTGTAGTGTTTAACTTCATTTGAATGACGGGCTTGATTTTTATGTTAAACTAAATTCTAATGTTTAACTTATTTCCAGTGTAGAATGTAAGATAAGACTGACATTTTTCTACTTTTGTTCTTAAATTATTTTTCTTCTCGTGAAAAGCAAAAAGAAAAATTAGTCGCTATCATTTTTTTTATATTTTTTTATGTAGTAGTTTAGCGTGGAAATAGGTAATATCCTAACAAATAGACAAACAGGCAATATTTATCTGTGATCCATCGACAGTAATTTCAAGGAAGACAATCGAATAATAATTTTTTTAACAATAAGACAGGCAAGGTTATTTCAGCCTGTAAAACTTTATCTACACATTATTTTCTAATTATACTAATATATTAATTATGAATTGATAATGATTTTTTATTGAATATATTGTAGACTTTAAAACTGCAGGTATACTGTACAGGTAAAGTAAATACATCTGATATCCACAGCCAGTACAATTTATCTAACGGGGAAATGGCCCAAAAAAAAAGTATTGCCTCGGAAAATAAACACAGGCGTTCTTTTATCACGATTTCTCCCCGGCTATCTTTATACTTCCATTTACAGATCTTGGACTGCCCTCTCTTCTCTCTATCTACTCTTCACGTAAACACATGCATTTGTTATCTACCTCATATACACAGAGGTACTCGCACACACACACACACACCACACACACACACACCTGATCCTCAGATCTCCATCGAGACTCTCGACTGTCTACCTGTGCCTTGCAGTAAATTCTGTTATTTTCAACTCACACCGTAACGTCTCGTCTGTTTTCATATATGTCAGTGAGCGATGGGGTGATGCTGGTAATGGCGGTGATTGGCTGGTGGAGGTTGTGTGTGTGGGAGGGGGAGGGCGGTGGAAGAATGGAAAAGTCCCGGGGTCCACGCTGGTAGTGAGTACAGATTTAAGAATGCATCGTCTGTCTGTGAGGAAAGAGCAGGGATGGGGTGGTCAACAGTTCATCCTATTGGAAGTCTGACTCCTAAACTATGACTAGGAAATTAACAAATCAAACTTTGTGAGATACGTTGTCGTTGAGAGAGATGGTCTGGGAATGTCTGTTGCAGTTCTGTCTAAAGACTTTTGTTTCGTTCCTACGTTCTCTGCTTTACATATTTTTCTCCAGCCTACTCTATTCATAAGAAGTACTATTAACAGAGCGAGGTGGCCTTGTGATAAAGTACTAGGGCTCCGAACCTACGAGTTTGACTGACATCCTATAGCTTGGACGTCAAAGAAAAATTTCAACAATACTGGTTAAGCTAAGTTGATTAGTCGTTGTGCTGGCCATCATGATACCCTAGTTAGCCGCCAGCCATTAGAGTAGCTTTACATCATCCACCTAACGGACAACAAGGTCAATGCAGAATAGGCTTAGGCCCTCAACTTTCTTGGTGGCCCCCTAAACAATTTTTGAGAAAGTTTATTATGAATAATAATGATTTTAAGTTTAGATTTATTATATCGCTGTCTGTATACTTCTTAATGGATAGATATTTGAAAGTCACTCAATTATAGGCCTAAAACCTCGAAGGCTAAATATCTGAACCCAATTGCTCAAATAGCGCAGTGTCTTAATGGATCGGTAGAAGTAGCTGTGAGTACCAACTGAGGAAACTCTTTTGACGAGCAAGGCCTGTAACAGTACTGAACCTTCATTGGTAACATTACAAGAATTGTAGTTTGGTCTTCATTATTTAAATCCTTATTATTGAAGATCTGACAATTATTACAACATAATGTATAGGTTTAATGCACAAAGCCAAATGTATGTTTTAT
Organism: Biomphalaria pfeifferi; assembly: GCA_030265305.1. Taxonomy (NCBI): domain Eukaryota; kingdom Metazoa; phylum Mollusca; class Gastropoda; family Planorbidae; genus Biomphalaria; species Biomphalaria pfeifferi. The sequence goes on from JASAOG010000023.1 coordinate 16,303, forward strand.
TTCAGGGTCGAAGTTGATAAGTAAATAGACAAGCATTGTAACACGTCATGACCAAAATTGTGAAGAGAGTAGATGTTTTGAATTCATTTTTTTAAAGTTAATTTTGTCTAGCGCGTAGTTCGACTACTAGGTATGCTCTGTTCCAATCTTTTTGTTGACAAGTCTGTGGGGAGGGGGAGTCTCTGGTGGGAGATGTTTTTTGTCGGTGTCTAGGAGCGCATCATACACCATCAGTCAAATCTCCATTAAACATTTCTGGTCTACATCGAGGTTTGAACTCGAGTCCCTTTGTTTAGCAGCCAAGGAGCTTATTCCACTCAGCCCAGTATCCTACAGAATTGTACATTGTCAACATTCTCGAAATGATTTTAATGATGTCTAAATTAATTGCTTTTTTTTTTTTTTGGTTTATCTGGGTTTTCATTATACCTTCACTTGTATTTCATGAAAGATTAAGTTCCTGATAACAAAATTATTACCAACGAGACAAAGTAACTTTGTTAAATCACTTTGAAAATCACCATTCTCAGACCTACTCTGGCTAGTCAAGTTGTACTTTTGAGATTGTTTCATTTTTCAAGTATTTTCTTGTCCTTGAATAAGACCTTGACCTAATTTACCGCGTCTTCCGCTTCGAAGAACTCACCATGTAATGACCTCATCAGAATGTCCGTGGTGCCAGCTGGTGCTGGGCCGCCCCTGATAGAATGAGAGAGAGAGAGAGAGAGAGAGAGAGAAGGCAGGGGGAGTTGGAGTCGTTTAGTAAAGAAGCCAAGAGGCAGCCAGATTACTGGATTGTCTGACAGAGGGACATATTCCTTACCGGTGTAAGTCAATTGTCGGGTACCAAAGTGACAGACTGCGAGCCTCTGATTGGCTGTTCTGGTCAGACTAGAAATTTCATTTTATAAGAATCCAAAAAAAAAAAGTGAATATCGTAAATACTTGAGAACGTTGAATGGAAGGGTAGACTGATTGCGATGGGGTCATTTGTACAGGGTAGTGGGGTCTGAAGTACGAAGTAGATAAAGCTTTTTCACCTGTTCTAGATCGACCCCTTTCCTCCCACCCCGAATTCATTATACACGAATAGACTATTTAATGTTTCTTGCTTTTTGGGCACTGGTTGTTAAATAGATAGAAAATTGAAAGTAGTATTAAATGCATATGGACTATTATTGGCGTCCCTTAGTCGAAAGGTAAGGTGTTATAAAAGTTAACAGATAATATATAAGGTAAATCGAGGCGTCCTTCCAGAACGCATACCACATGACCAGGCAACCATCAGGTAAAATAACAGATTTAAGAGAATATTAAATGACATGGCACAAATGTATGAAACAAAGTTTGGTGACAATTAAGATTTGACATGTCAGAGAAGTACATCAGGAGTACATCTGTTTCTAAACACACACAAAACTTCATCTTAACACCATAGAAATGCACTCTTAAAACCGCCATTTTGTTCATGGGAATAGTTTGTAAAAGAACATTCAAGACTCATTACAAGGTGATGTGAAAAGAAAGGGGGGGGGGAGAGAACAGTTTTTTAACGACTTTGTTATCATCTCTGACTCCCTCAAAGGTAACAGTCACAAAGTGATTAGAAAAACAGACGAAATGTTTGTGTATTCTTTTTTTCTCTTTACTTTTTTTTTTGGTTCGGAATTTGACTAATGGATGTCAAAGGTCACCAGGTGATGTTTCAACGTAAGCTATTGTGCATGTGAGCAGAAGTTTTATCACTACAGACCTGGAGTTGTTTCCTCTTTCTCCTGCCCTCTCTCTGTCTCTCTCTCTCTGTATATATCTATATCTATCTATCTATCTATCTATCTCTCTCTCTTAGAGACTGATTTTTTTTCTTTGATTTTGTTTATTTTAGTTCAGCGCAGCCAAGGGCTTTTTTAGTTTAAAACCCCCTACCAGGGGGTTTGCAGTTAAATCCCTCTTATATAATAAAAAAAATGGGCTTCATTACTAAAGTGCAGTGAATAGTCATCTGCCGAAATTGAAAAATACTAAATGTGGTTCAACAAAGATGGCTAAGACGGATTTTAGGAGTCAGTTATAGAGATCGGGTCTCAATCAAGAAAATCCTATGTCAAGCTGGGAGTCGAGCCCTTAGTAAGGTTGTGACAGAGTGTCGCATAAGGTTTGCGGGACATGTTCTCCGACAAAATGAATTACGAATAATAACAGTAGCGATGACATGGAGACTATTAGGACAAAAGAGCAGAAATGGACAACGTGGCGCCACACTATCATGGAGGTCCTCAGAGCAGGTGGAAAAAAGGCTTCAAACATTGCCACTGACAGATTTTTGTGGAAACAGCTTGCCACCTAATGTGCCGTACGGTTAGAAAAGCGCATTAAGTTTTCGAAATAAAACTTTTTACTAGCAGAATAAATGCATGTCGATGTTGAACGTCAAAATCTTATAGAAATGGGAGACAAGCAAAACGGGAGAGAACTCTGCAAAATAAAGAAAGGAAAAGAAACAAGAACAAAGTAAACATCAATAATAGAGAGAAAGACACACACACACACACAAACAGATGAAAAGAAATATTTTAGAAAGAGGAGAAAAAAACGAAAAGACGTTCAGGACTTGGTCACAGAAGAAAAAGTGAGACATATTTTCCTGCAAAAGACAAGACCAAAAGACTTTAACGAGCTGGATATCTTTCAGTCTAGTGTCTCATCTGTCTTTCAATTGTCTACAATTTCCTCTAATGCATCGGCAAAGAAAAGAATCCTAGATATGTAGGTTCCTGTCAGGCGATAAAAGGCATAACTTATCACGCTAAAACACTTTACAATTCCGAATACTAAGCATTATACGTTTATAAACATGTATGTAGTCTACATTTAAAGGGAAATGAGACAAATCTCATTGGACGATGTATTGCATTAAATTTTTCAAAACGCATCGCTAACACAGTAGCTAGAAAGTTGAAGTACAAATATTAACTTCCCTGCAATCATTTAGCTGTAGTATCACATCTTCTTGAGAAAAGCACTTTCTTTCTCACCATTTCTCACTCTCTCTCTCTCTTTTCTCTTTGTTTACCCTCTTTGTCTTCCACTTCTCTCCTTCTGTCTTTCTCTCTTTCTTTTTTTTCTTTGAGGTGGTCAATAACAATAACGAACTTTAAAGCGAAGTGAAGTAACTGCCTGAATGCCCCTGGATTAGTGAGCGCTTAAACGCCTATTCTACTTGATACGCCTACACCACAGAGCTAGATGTAAAATTTTGGCCCATGGAAAACCAACTCCACAGCGTCCTGTGTACTTGCAGGGTAGAAACTCCACAGCGTCCTTTGTACTTGCAGGGTAGAAACTCCTCTACATCAAAAAATGTAAGTCTCAGGTGTTTTGCATCGCATTCCCATAGTGCCTAGAACAAAATGTCGACAGTATTTGTATAGCAAGATGGCTGCCGCTTGGCGCACGTGACGCTGCAGGCCCAGCTGACAACCAATGAGTGACATGCGCCATTGTCTTCTTCTTTTGTTACCTACGACCTCGGTGGAGAACTCTCATCGGAAAAGGTCAACCCGCTCTTACCTTCATTCTGAAACTCAGGAAATCACAGAACGCGCGCGCGCACAGACGTATGCAACAACAACCCTTGCACCTTTTGACCTCGTCTGAATTACATCAATTACCAATGTAATGACCTCAATTACTTACTGGAATCTTTGTCTCTAAAGATTAACTTGTTTACCCTGACGTATATTGTTTCTTAGATACATAAACAAATTCAATTACTTCACGGGCTGAAAGACTACCCGAGCCCATCTTTACCTTTCCTAAGTAGAACTCGACAGCAAACATGGATTAGGCTGTGCAACTAATACTAACATTAGTCTGAACCAAAGTACTCATTTTTTAAAATAAAAGGTAGCTCAACTAAATAATGTACATTGACACTAAAAGTCAGTGATTTTGAGTTTGTGTATCCACACAAATTGTCTTTGTAACCTTGTTTTTCTAACTAAACCAGTGACAGTGATTTGTGTTAAAATTAATTGAATAAATAATTAAAACCTAAGATGATAATTTGATGAACAAACTTGTTTCCAGTGTAGAACTTGATTGTAATGTTAAACTTGATTCTAATGTTGATCTTCATTGTAGTGTTGAACTTCATTTGAATGACGGGCTTGATTTTTATGTTAAACTAGATTCTAATGTTTAATCTAATCATATACTACTTCTTCTTCCTTGTCACAAGAGTTGAGTCTACGACTCTTGGAACTCTAGGCCTGCCCCCAGCTGCCTGTGTGAACAAACTTCTGTCTGGTAAAGATCCAATCAGATGTAAATTAATACATCCCTATTGCCGATAGCTCGTATCCATGGTGGCTCGGATTAGAAGAGAGGCCGAAGGGCGATCCCTCTGGGGGAAATCCCCTTCATGTTTCTTCTCTGTACCACATCAGATGTACAGGTGTCCGCCATAAACGGTGTGTGGATAGAGATATGTTTGTTGGGGCTCTCTTCCATCCCCGCCAGTGTAATGGACTCATCCAATGAGTGTTCTTTTTTACTTCCTTATTGGCCTAACCGTCTTCTCTTATGACCGTTTCTACGATGAGGCTTAGAAGCATTGCTCGGGTCACCATACATACAAAAAAAAATACTAAGTAACCAATTATAGAACTTTACTGCTAGCAGTTGAATGTCATACTGTTCGGCCATAAAAGTTGCAAAAGTTTTATGACAGAGAGTTTCCTCCTTGTTCATATTGAAGGGAGTGTTTTGGTTGACAAAAGGTTAAACACGTTTCCTGGTCTTCTTTTTAACACGAAGGAGCCTGAGTGGATCATGGGCTCCGATCTCGAATACGGCTCTAACGATTTTTCTAGAAATTTATCAGTTGATGTATATCGCTGAGAAAAGAATTACTAGCTCGTTGGTCGCAATGGTTTGACCTTTATAATGTTTCAAAGTACAGATAAAAAATCAATTTGGCTACAGAACTAGGTCTAGATCTAGATCCAACAACGGTTTTGAAAGAACTATCACGTTCGTGAATTTCCGAATCTAAGGCATTATTGATTCAAGAGTTAAATAAATTAATGTTTAAAAAAAATTGCGCATTATTTTCTAAATCTAGATCTAAAAGCCTATCATCGGAATATTATAAAGTGTAGTACATCTATACATTCGGGGGGGAGGGGGGGGGGTAAAAAAATGTTCCATTGTTTTTAAATCTGACATTCATTAGTCATTCAGAGAAAAACAATCACTCTATAAATTGTATTAAGGAGGTATTGTCCTTGACTCCTTTAAAAAAATATATTTTTTTACTTTTTTTACAAATGTCTCATCAGATTAAAAAAATACAGTATGTATAATTAAATGTTTCATAGTTATTATTAGTTATATTTACTAGCCAGATAATGGCATATAGAGCCCCCATTTTGTTTTTAAATTGGCTTACACTTACATTTCAATTTGGCTTTATGCTGGAATTGAAGGTATAATAGCAGCTAAGTATATTGAGGTATATCAATCTGACGATTTTGATTGAGGGAGTCGTGGTCTTATATCATCACATCTGAAGCGTCAATCATTAAGTTCAATACGTGTCGTTAGTTCGCCTTGACTATCTTTCATTTTAATGTTTGTTTAGCCCACTTGGCAAATTTCCAATCATTGTGATTCCCAAAGTGGGGTACGCGTACCCCAAGGTGTACGGGAAGATTTTGGAGGTGTACGCGTTGTACCTCATTAATTATGCAGATTTTTTAAATACCAATTTATTATGTTCTGTTAATCAATTAAAGGCACTACGCCTAACAGCAGAGTTTCTCGCCAAGGCTCTACGGGAGGACTGATCCTTCCAAAATTTAATAAAATACTCTGAAAGACACAAAGATAAAGGCACATTCCTCGTCCCATATGTTAGGACAAATTTGTACAAATATTCCTTCTTCCCTAGTGCTATTAGAGCATGGAATGGGTTGCCTGAGCTAGCCAGAAAAACCAGTGACTTGGCAGAATTTAAGTCATTAGTTAATATGCATGACTAAATGCATGACGCGTAGGACATAATCATCTTCTTTTTTGAAGTAACGTCTGTATTATATAAGATAAGATAATCTTTCTGGAATGTAATACATTGGGTTGGATGTCATTGGTTATTCCTACTTTGTATTAGAATTACTCTTACAGTCCCAAACTTCACGCTATTTCTATTATTGCTACACTCTAAATTAAAATCAATCCCACGAACCCACACTCTTCGAAACAGTCATTGCCTTCTGTTACATGCAACTCTATATGTGTGTATAGTGTGTGTGTGTGTAGTGTGTGTGTGTGTGTGTTCCTTTTAAGAACGTCAAGCGAGTGAGCAATTGTTTGTTGCCCCTTCTCAAGAACCACAACTAGCCATCTTCGTATTTCACAGACTAGAGTTACTGCCAGCAGACGTATCTACACAGCCGCGGAAATGAGTTTCAAACAAACAGAATTAAAGAGTCGACTTTTCTTAGGTTAGTTTCTTTTTTCTACCTCTTGTGAAGATTTTTTTTTCTTTCTTTTTACTTTCCCCCCCCCCCCCCTCGAGATTCCAGTTTTAGCTTTCTAGTTTCAAGTGTCCGGAAAAGAACAAAAACATATGTTTAGACCAGCATTTGTTTTTACCTTAAACTTTGAAAACAGAAAATGTATGTGTCTGTGTTTAGAGTCCTTGGCATGAGGTAATGCTGCTTTCTTTAAGTAGAGCGGTGCTGGTCTGATTTGTGGGCACGCCCTTAGGAACGAGTGCTAGCTCCAACTAGATTGTAAAAAAAGTTCGTGCTTTGTCTTGTTACTAGGTATAAGTTGTCCAAGTTTGAGGTTCTACGACATTGATATGCTAATAACGGGAAGCAGCCTTAATGAATGCTGGCACGTGTAGCCCATGTGCATTGTTTGTGCGTGCTTTTTGTGTGTTTCTGGTGGAGGCTGTTGTACGACAAACAGGAAGTTGCGTCACGACCTGCACATCACCAGTACGGCTCGTTAATGAGATATGCTAAATTTGCCCACGCAATTGGTGTCGAGTTGTCTGATATTGTTACATTTGATCAACAGGAGAGCTTTTTTTTTCCTCTCCCCTTCGTGTTTTCATTTCAGTCTTAGAGAGACAAGGAAAGTCGTAAAAGAGAGCGAGAGAGAGTGTGTGCGTGTGTTTTAGAGAAAAAAGAGAGAGAAAAAGAGTAACAATAACCTTAAAGTAAGACAGCGTAAGAATGAAAGAAAGACAGACGGAGAAAAATAAGAGGAATGGATATAAAATACTAACAACTTATAAAGATATCTCGGAGGCGCGGTGGTTAAGCTTCTAAACCGGGGGTGCCGGGTTCGAATCCTAGTGAAGACTGGGATTGATAATTTCGGGATCTTTGGGCGCCTCTGAGTCCACCGAGGTCCTATAGGTGGGTACTTGACATTAGTTAGGGAAAAGTAAAGACGGTTGGTCGTTGTGCTGGCCAAATGACACCCTCGTTAACCGTAGGCCACAGACACAGACGACATTTACATCACATGCTCTAAATACAAGCTCTGAATGGGGAACTTTACTATAAAGATATCTAAGCAGATTGAAAGATAGTGATGGTACTCAGTCGTTGGTTTGTTGCCCCAAACAATTAGTACAACTATACTGATGTAGCTGTATCAAATTTTGGTGAAATAAACATATAACTTTTTTTTCAAACTTGAATATTAGATTTACTTATAAACTAGCCGGATATGACCCGCTGCCCATCGCCCTTTGTTTGGGTATCACTGATCTAGTGCATTGGATTTAGACGAGATGTTCCCTTATCACTTTTTAATTTTCACACGAAAATGAAAGTTGACTCTGATAATTGGGTTTACCCATTTTGCCGTCATATTTATAGCTCATATAGAATACTATGAAAATGGGTTTACCCGATTTGTTTAAAAGTTTCGTTCTTCAATAGAGATAAATTTAGGTAATATTCTAGGGCCTTCCTGTTTTCAGAGAGACATTTAACATACACTACGGTCTCCGTCGTGATCTAAGGAACTTTCTAGCCAAATTTTATCAAAATTGGTTAATTGGTCTTGATTTCTACAAGTAACATACATACAAACATATATTCATACATACATACATACATACATACATACATACATATACATACATACATACATACATACTCCTTACATTGTGCGTAATGTATTAGATATACATACTTACATGTTGTTAGACACCTAGTTTATAGTATTAGTTATTTAGCGACGCACCATAGAAGACGTATATTGAACGGGACTAGTGACGTTTGGGATATGTTGGGTTAGAGAGTAATTAATTGAAATTCAAGTCATTTAAAGTTGACCTCAAGACAGCCTGGACAAGCACATCACAATGTCTATGAAAAGAAGTGAAATGACCAATTAGAACACGAGATAATTCACTACAAATACAAAATTTACTGTAGCACGTCTCTCGGTAAAAGCTACCTTCAACTGTCACATCCGTCACTCATTAACATGACTGATGACAGACCAACTCGTTTTTTCATCAGAAACTGTTCAGCTTACACTCCCATGACTCGCTTTCCTCGTGGTTACCTTGGAAACACAAACACTCCATAGCAGATAGATAATAAGCCATGTCAATACGTTGATAAAGACTGGGGAAGGAAGAAAGGAGAGTGATTGGGTAATGTGGTACAAATTGAGTTTCTTTCTTTAGTTTATCCTTTGGCTATTGATACCATCTGTAACACTTGGTGAGGTCCATTGAAGTGCTGAATCCATAACTATCAATAGGTTGTTTTTTGATCTTCTTCTTGCCTTATATCTGGTGGAATATTCTTTTGGAATGTAAAAGTAAATATTAATATCTCAGTAGTTATCTAGCTTAGCATATATACTTTATTCATTTAACACATATACACTCTAATGTCTCGAGACCCCCCCCCCCACACACACACACACACGACACACATTCTCCTGATCCTCAGCGTTTAGCTGTTAGTAACTTTTTGTAGAGCCTTGTATCGTCTGACGTTAATAACTAATTGTAACACCTTGTAACACCTGACGGTTGCTGTTAGTAACTAATTTAAACACATTCTGATGTCTGCTGCTAGTAACTAATTGTAACACCTTGTAACCCCTGACGGTTGCTGTTAGTAACTAATTTAAACACATTCTGATGTCTGCTGCTAGTAACTAATTGTAACACTTTGTAACACCTGACGGTTGCTGTTAGTAACTAATTTAAACACATTCTGACGTCTGCTGCTAGTAACTAATTGTAACACCTTGTAACCCCTGACGGTTGCTGTTAGTAACTAATTTAAACACATTCTGACGTCTGCTGCTAGTAACTAATTGTAACACCTTGTAACACCTGACGGTTGCTGTTAGTAACTAATTTAAACACATTCTGATGTCTGCTGCTAGTAACTAATTGTAACACATGGAACCCCTGACGGTTGCTGTTAGTAACTAATTTAAACACATTCTGACGTCTGCTGCTAGTAACTAATTGTAACACCTTGTAACCCCTGACGGTTGCTGTTAGTAACTAATTAAAACACATTCTGACGTCTGCTGTTAGTAACTAATTGTTACACTTTGTATCGTCTGACGTCTGCTAGCTCCGCACGAATCTTAGTCGGACTTGAGCGAATCCTTAATCCCTTCTCTACCCTCTAGTTACTCACTCACTCACTCACTCACTCACGCCTCCCCCCCCCCCCACCACCACCTACGCCAACTATCTCCCCTACACTTCAAGTCAATTAACCCGGAAATTAGTTTTACGGCTGCTGAATTGAACATAATAAAGTAGAAAGTTTTAAAAACTGTAACAAAAAAAAATTTATATTAATTTTAATTTGTATTTAAAGAAAATCAATAAAGAAGTATACAAAAAATAGATATATGTTTCCATCTATCTGCGTGTGTGTGTGTGTTAATGATTATGTGGATGTGTGTATATATACCTGCATATATGTGTGTATACACCACCAAATGTGTTAATATATGTGTTGATGTTCGTATAGGTGTGAATGTTGCTGTATTGGTGTGCGCGCACTTCTTTGTTATATGGCTCAGTTTAGTTAAGAGAAAAAAAGGAGTGAAGTCTAAAAATAGCTCTCATGGGCGTAACTCGTCAGTACAGAGGCATGATTGGCGATTTTTTTCTACATAAACCTGGTCGAAGGTAGAGGGATAGCAAGTAAACATTCTAAACTCATGAAGAGAGTTGAAGTAACGTCTGTATTATATAAGATAAGAGAGAAGTATCAACTAGAAATAATAAGTGAATGAAAACTATAATTTTAAACCTCTGCTACCTTGCGGCTTAAGACAAACATGGGAAAGGCTTTGGGAGTCAACCCTAAGTTAAAATAAGAAGCCTGTGACCCTAAGGCAGCCTGCAGCACATAGGGCTATACTCTTGTAGATCCTGCGATTCTGTGTGGCCGAGATACTAAAGACGTTTGAGTCTGACTTGGCTCCCTATCAAGAAGGCTCGAGGTTCGAAGTGTTGTGGTCAGCTGTATGGGCGATAACATTCCGACCATAGATAATACCTAGGTGTTAATCTCAAGACTATAAGATGAATACTAATCTTCATAGAACTGAAGGGTCAAAAATAAAACTACGAACTACTATGTTACGTTAAAGTGCTAGTTTAGTGTTCAGTTTGGGGCTTGCTAGAAATAACTGCGATAGATCAAAGTGTTGGGATTTACTACAGTGCATTTTCACAGAGAAAATAAATCATTTAAATTGAATTACAGCTTTTATAGGGCAACTTTCATGCTTATAGCATAGTCAGAGCGCTTTGGTCCAATCTTATTTGTGGACCAGTTTGTGTTTGGGGGGGAAAGGTGGTATCGGAGAAGGATTTCCGTGCTGCCGTTAGGCGCTCAGTATCAAGAAGTAAACCCAACTCTGATCGAGTCGGGTGTCGAACCTCGAGCCCCCTTCATAGGTAGCCAAGCCAAGCCAAGTTTAAGCGAACTTAACCTCTCGACCACGCTTCCCAAGTGTGTAAAAAGCACACATTTTGATTACAAGATTCTATAAACGCAAGCTTAAAATCTATGGCCATTTTAAAAAATCTTTGGGGCTCGCAAAGACCTTCCTTCAGGGAAAAGTACCAGGAAAAAGAAGAAGAGGCAGACAGAGAAAGCGATGAGAGGACAACATAGAAGAAGTGACGGACCTGCCATTGAAAGAGGTTCTAAACAAGGCAAAAGACGGGGAGGAATGGAGAAAGACGGTCGACGAGTCTTGCTTGGTGCCCCAACGGTCTAACAGACTAAGGGAAAGAAGGTATGTCTTCGAAGACAACGGAGGTAAAGGAAATAAACAGGTCAAACTCTGAAATATAGGTCTTTTGAAATCTCAATAGAACTGCAGAACTAGAATAGTCAGGCAGGTGAACAGCAATGAACATCGGCGTACTTAAATAAATTAAATGCTTTTGGTATGTTAATTTATAAACATATAGCGTGGTGAGAGTCTCGCCTGGTCCAGTTTTCACTTCAAAAGTGTGAGCCACGTATAGTCAGTGGCTGTAGCAGAAGTTGTTTAGCCTACCTCTGTGACAAGGCCGCTGTGTAGTCCAGCAGTAAGTTGACCTCTTTAGTGTTTGTGGATTTACCCTCTCTCTTGCTATGACTGAGTCTCGCAGGCCAAAAAAGTTTTGTGTGATCTAATCACTAATGTAATACCTTGTTGATGTCTAAGGGCTGAGCCGAAGGCTCTTCGAGCCCTAAGTTTGAAAAAAACCCTGCTTGGACGCCAAACAGTAAAAAAAAAAAAAACCTGTGTGAACACACAGTTTTGTTTGGGAGAGACCCTAGACAATGCCTATGTAAAGCATTGCTGTTGACCGATGCATTTGGCCCCCCAACGCGTGGGCTAGACACGGCCGAAGGCCGAGAATACACCGGGATCTTCTGCCATTTTCCTTCAATGTACCAAACTAACTGTGCTAACTGTTACATTTATGTAGCGGTCCCTTTGAGGAACAGCGCATGGATTGGTGACAGGTTTGTGGGGACTTTATTACAACCCCGCCCGTGCAATGGGGGACTCTCGTGTAACCGTGGGGATCCCTACGGGAGTCCTGTGTTGTTACCCATTTAGCCTAGCCACTTCCTCTAATGGGCATCCCCACGGGAGTCTTGTGTTGCTACCCATTTAGCCTAGCCACTTCCTCTAATGGCCGTTTCCACGGCGAGCGCCACGATGAGTCAAGGCAACGTGCTCGCGCTAATGTAATACCTGAAAAATAAATTGGTACTGAAAAAACAAAGCGTTGGGTGTGTTTATAACATTAATGTGAACTTCACTATTTTTTTTTAGACAGCCAAATATTACTTTTCTTAGTGCGTTTATAAATAAGCGTTGTTGTTTTTTTTTGTTGTTGTTGTTGTTTGCGTTTTTTTTTGGGGGGGGGGGGGGGGGGGAAGAGGTGGGCACTAAATATTATTTCCCCCTTTTTTTTAATTTTAACAATCCTTTTCGACTAGATGCACATAGATGCTAAAGAGTTGTATTGAAACTATTTAATAGTCTTTTTGTAATCTTGCTGTTCACCAAACTCCAAAAAAAGATGTTCTCTCTCTACCCAGCACCGTTCTCTCTCTCAAAATGTTTGTACAATCGATCAGTTTCTGTTGTAGATACTTTGCCCCACTCACGCCTGCTATTATTTTGTTAAGTTCATAATGATCTTGTTTACCTTAATGTAGGTCATCCCCCCTCCACCTAGATGTTCTAGTGAAGATGCGTTGGGAAAATTTCAGATGATAAGAACTTTTTTTTTAAAGATACATATCTATATTATTTTATGAAGCTCTGGTGGGGTAAAAAAAATGTTTCAGATGTGAAATTGGCTGTTTAGATAGAGACACCAAGATATTGAGAGATATGCCAAACAAGTTTAGAGTTCATATCCCCTCCTCCTCTGCTGACATTTCGCTGATACATTGGAAAGATAAACTGGCCATGAGTTTAAACAAGAAGTGGCATCTACAACAAACCACACATTGGAAGGTGCGTTGTTTTAAAAATATGTTTATCTTTGAACGAGATACCGATGAAGACAAAATGTTTCGTTCTGGGTTTGATTGCTAGCGTTTCTGTTGTGCCATCTTCGAATTATTACGCCTGTAATCTTTTTTTTTTTATAACTTGACATTGTTGAAAGTATATCTTTGTTTTGTGAGATAAAGATGGCTCGATGATATGGCAGCCAGTAGAACATCTGAAAATGTTGTTATTTAGATAGATTAAACTAGTCAAGAAATGTTTAAAATAAACATACACATCGAAAGTAAACAAACGCGCACAGACACAGACACCTATAGACACACAGACACAAGCTAGCATAGACACACAGACTCAGGCTCACGCATATTCGTGTACTGAGACATACAAACAGACAGACAAAAAACACAAACACAGTAATTCGAAGGAAAAACTTGAGATGCAAATGCAAAATTTCGCTAATTTCGTTGGCTAATACAACATCTACAGTGAACTTTTGTTGCTGTTGTTGTTTATAATATCTTTTCTATTAATGCATGCTGGGATGGAAAGCTTTGGTGCACATGTCATTAGCTTTTATTCACAAGTCATGAGGTTTGAGTCACAAGTCATTAGGCTTAATGCAAAACAAATTCATTAACTGTCTGTATCCGGTTCAATTGATATTAATTGCTACTGACTAAACGTAATCAAGTTCTACAAAATTCTTTGAATCTCTTTGCTCTGGCTGTCCAATAATACGCCATTATGAACCTCCTTGTATTGAATTAATGACTTCGTGTAAACACAAGTATCGCCCAGAGGCCAAGCGTGATACGGTGATAGTATTGCCTTTACCTGGCTCTTCTAGACAAGTCTTCCACGCTTTTTTTTTGTATTCAATTGAAGAATTTTTTTTTTTTAAGTTACCACAAAGAACAGTGACTGCCTAGCCCTCTTAAACTCAGTAAAAGAAAAAAAATATTTCCAATGAAGCACATATTATACCGCCATTATTGCCAAGGGTGGAGTTAAGTAAGCAACTAGGCTTGCACCACCAGGCAGAAGTCTGCTTTTGTTAATTTGTAAACAGGGTTGTGCCCGATCATCCGTGCAATGACGTCACGACTTGCTGTTTTTGTATATTATTATGTTTCATGCAGGTGAGCTGTTTCTTTTCTGTCATACTCTTTTCAAGTTCTAAACCTGCAGCCTCGTCGAGCCTCCTTCCTCTTGGCAAGGAAAAGAGGAGGAGTAGAGAGGGAGTCAGCAGAATGAGTAAAAATGACAATATTGTAGCAGCCGTGACCCACATCCAGGTTTTACACTTACAGTTGTTGGCTAATACAACATCTACAGTGAACTTTTGTTGCTGTTGTTGTTTATAATATCTTTTCTATTAATGCATGCTGGGATGGAAAGCTCGTTCTTATACTGGATCATATTATTAACTTAAATAATAGTTGGTATAATATAGGCAAGTGCTGATTACATTAAAAACCTTAATAACAACTGGTAAGCACATTATAAAGAAACAATCCAAATTAGATTAAATTTATAAGTGTAAGCTATATTTCTCGAATTGTCATGTCTAGATGACAGAGCCATGGCATTAGGGATTTATTTAATCAGAGCGCGGCAAACGCATACAATGTTTTGTGATCTAGTTGTAGTCAGAAAAGGGGCGCTGAGTGGTTAAGGCCTAGCTTTCGAACATGGAATCCTGGGTTCGAATCTCAGTGAAGACAGGGATTTTGAATTTCGGGATTTTTAGGGCACCCCTGAGTTCACCCAACTCTGATGAGTACCTGACATTGGTTGCGGAAAAGTAAAGCCGGTTTTTCGGTGTGCTTGTCACATAGCACTCTGCTCGTAAACCGTTGGCCAAAGAAACAAATAATCTTATCATCTAGTGAACAGCCATATAAGTCTGATAGGAGAACTTTACTTTTTACATGCTTCTTGTAATCAGAATTTGCCTTCTTATTAGTGTATAAACGACTCTGATTATACCCTATAAATGCTACGTGCTACAAATAATATAGCACTCTTTTCTCTGCCATTATATCGTCTGCCCTTTGTTTCTACCAAGTGCTATTTCAATTTCTGTAACAACATTTTTTTTGGTCTTTTCTTTTCTCCCGCTATATTGCTACATGACACTGACATGATCTGAATAGACAATGTACTTCGGCCTACCCCTGGATCCCATTATAAGCCCCAGACGCGATAAACAACCCTTTGTTGGAAGCCCAATTTGTTCGGCGCGACGCGTGGCTTCTACACGGACGCTGCTCAGCCCATAGCCCGCCACCTGGGACGAAGATAAAAGACCTGTGACGATACACCCCCCACCCTCCTTTTTACCCATCTCACACCCTCCCGGCTCACGACCTACATCTATTTTTATTGCGTCCCACTGCCCACCCCTTTCATAGTTTCAAGACATTGAATTGCACCCCAGTCGCCCTGCTTATTTGAATGCACACGCCCACAAGTCCCAGCTACCAGTCCCAAAATGCACCAGTGTTTCCTGGAAATGATCTAATACTGCCTCACGTGCTAGACTGTTACGTTGCCTGACGCCTTTGTGCACAGACTGTCTGCAAAAATATATGTAAAAACAAACTTGTATTAGAAGAAATGTGTAGTAAATGACACGGGAATATTTGTAGATGAATAACTAAATAGTTCTATGTGTAAAGTATCTACAATCTGTGCTACGAATGCCTGCTCTTTTTTACCTACGTTATATCAAAGGGTCTTTGTAAACTAGAATTTGATCGTAGCTCGTTTACTATGCTATAGACAAAGAAATGTGAAGCTCAGTACTCATCAGGGAAAAACCAACAAGATATAGGGAGATAACTCAGAGAAAGAAAACCGATTCTTTTTTAAATAAAGTTTATCTTCTTCTTATATAATACAGACGTTATATCAAAAAAGAAGATGATTACGTCCTACGCGTCATGCATCTAGTCATGCATGTTAACCAATAACTTATAAATTCTGCCAAGTCGCTGGTATTTCTGGCTGGCTCAGGCAACTTGTTCCACGCTCTAATAGCACTAGTTTCTTCATATACTATAAGCTCTTTTTTTAAAGCAAAGTTATACTCCAAGGAAATACAAACATTTCCAGACTTTTTCAAAAAAATATACCTTATCAAACAGTACATCCTCACTTGGCGGATCATTTAACATGGCTGCCTGGTCGTGAGGTTTGCGCGCTGGACAATCGTGTGGACTTATCGATGGTCCTGGGTTCAAACCCTGCCCGCTTCCATCCCCCTTCGTCCTGCGGGAGGTTTGGACTAGGAAGTAAATTATCTTCAACTCTGAAGGAACATCTGAAACTTGTAAAACATTTTACAAAACATTTAGAGATGTATGATCTTACCCAAAAAAATTCAATCATTATTATCTAAAGTTTTAAAGTAACATTACAAGATTAATACATTTATACATAGCCCTAGCCCTAAAACCATGCTAAAGATACATGTAACAGACTATTAGATATGATAGATCTATAAGATTATACCTACTGTATATTTCTTATTAGATTATTTTTATTAGCTTCAATAAAATAGTTACGTGGAAGAGACAACGTTTCCCTGTAAACAAATATTGAATTAACCCATCTTTACACAAAATGAAATAAATAAATAACAAATCTCATTTACCAGAATTTAATCCCAACATGAGGTGATCTTACAACTAGCTTCCCATAAACAGTGTGTAACTCTACAGCTCCTCCCATCTATTAAACCAGCGAGGCAACACCTTCTTTTTGGCTCCCAAACATTCTGATACAGTGCTACCACTAGCTTGAAAGGTGAAACCACACAGACATCTTGCATGTGATTCCAAGAGTTTCTGTCTCCTACTAGGCTGGCACTTAGTTCAGAAGTCACCAGTGTGAGGGTTAATGGATTCACCTTTACCGACCGGATCACTTGGAATGTTTGCCATGGAGAGACTGCATGCAGCCTTTGTATATTTCTTCTTCCTAAACAGCTAAAAGTACAGGATGAATGGTTGTTATAATAAGGGTTTCTAAATCAGCAAGCTTCGTACCTGGAAATGGAAATGTCGAGCATTTGTCAGTGTTCATTTGTACAAGGTCTTTGCTTTTATTAATTTGTACAAGGTCTTGACTTTTGTTAATGTGTACAAGGTCTTGGCTTTTATTAATTTGTACAAGGTCTTGACTTTTGTTAATTTATACAAGGTCTTTGCTTTTGTTAATTTATACAAGGTCTTGACTTTTGTTAATTTATACAAGGTCTTTGTTTTTGTTAATTTGTACAAGGTCTTGGCTTTTGTTAATTTATACAAGGTCTTCGCTTTTGTTAATTTGTACAAGGTCTTGACTTTTGTTATTTTATACAAGGTCTTTGCTTTTGTTAATTTATAATAGGTCTTGACTTTTGTTAATTTATACAAGATCTTTGCTTTTGTTAATTTATACAAGGTCTTGACTTTTCTGGTGGCACTATTAACCGTTTTTTCAAAACACTCCGACATTTTTTTCTGTTTTCATGAATTTACCGAGAAAAAAGCAATCCGCCTCTAGATATCATACTTCATATACTCTTGCTTGCTTTCTTCCACCTGGTTTTATGCCTTGCAGGAGTGCTCTTAAAAGCCTTTGTTCAAAGATAACAATATAACATATATACTTTATTTTCCTGTATGATATTTTTGGCAATCCCCAAACTTCCTAACCTTTTTATTTTTTGGGAGGGGGTGGGCGGTAAATATTTTTATAATTATTGTTATTAACTAGTTGTATATATGAGTTCTGTAAATTGTTATTGTCGCAAGTTGTAATGGATATAAGCACTCCCCTACCTATAAAATGCTTCCAATGGTAAGCGTCTCAAATTGCATCTAAAAACCAGTCTAACTCTAGGTCTTCACGTGTAGCTCGTAAATTGAGTCTGGCGGAACTGTTATCACTGACAGTCGAAGGAACAAATGTGAGCTACTGGTGCCTGAATCAGCAAGCTTGGGGCAGGAGTTATCCTAGGCTGGCTATCCATCTCTAAGTGAATGAAAACAAACTCTGAACGCAATCTTCTGCCTTGCGGCTACACCCAAACGTTCAAAAGGCTTCGGGAGTCAAACCTGAGAAACTATCAGGAGCCGGCGACCCTTAGTTAGTTTACAGCATACAGGCTTTCATCTCATTTCTAAGAGAGAGGGATTCAATGTCGTTTCAAGACTGAAGAAGTTTAAATATATTACATACGACTATTTCGAGGCCAAAGTGCAAAAGAAAGGAAGCTGCATCAGTCAAGAGAAAGAAGAAGAAAGTTGCCATGTCAACTAGCCCTAAGTCAGATGCATATACATGCACAAACTGTGGCAAACTCTGCCGCTCCAGAATTGGCTTGATCAGTGACACCAGATTCTTCCCCGTCTCAAGACGAAACCAAAGCCATTGACTCACCTGGGCGCATCCATTGTCTTCCGAGACATACCTTTTTACCTTAGCCCATTGGACCGTTGGGGCATCAAGCTAGACTCGTCGACCGTCTTTCTCTATTCCTCCCTGTACTTTGCCCTGTTTAAAACATCTTTCAATGGCAGGCCCGTCCATTCTGTTATGTTGTCCTCCCATTGCTTTCTCCGTCTACCTCTTCTTCTTTTTCCTGGTACTGTTCCCTGAAGGAAGGTCTTTGCGAGCCCCGAAGATCTTGTAATATGGCCATAGATATTGAGCTTGCGTTTTTTCACTATAGTTAGCATGTCATCATGGGGTCCAATCGATGCAGTAACCCTGTCTCTAATGTCTTGGTTTGTGATGCGGTCTTTGAACATGATGCCTTGGATCCCTCTGTAGCATCTCAATTCCATTGCTAGGATCCTCCACTCTAGCTCTGCAGTCAGCGTCCAAGACTCACAAGCATATAAAATTGTGGCCATGACCAGGGGTCCGTGCCGAGGTCTAAGCCTTTGTCTTTCCATATTATTTTAAGTTTTGAAAGGGCTTCTCTGGACTGTGCTATTCGGGTCAATAGTTCGGGTTTCGTTCCCTCATCTGAGACAATAGCTCCGAGGTATTTGAAGCTGCTAACACTAGTCAGCTTTTCGCCTCCAATACTGAAGCCTCATTTAAAGCCCTGTTTGCTGTTGGTCATAGTTTGTTTGTCTTTTCTGCATTTATTTGCATACAATATGCTGCGGAAATCTTGTCAATCACCAGGTCAGCTAGTTCTTCTTCTGTCCCTGCTAGGCCATCAATGAAATCTGCGAAGCGCAAGTTAGTAATTCTTCTTCCTCCAATGCTTACAGTGTCTTCATAGCCCTCGAGAGCGTCTTCCATTATCCTTTCAAGGAAGATATTGAAGAATGTTGGTGAAAGTAGGTAGCTTTGTCTTACTCCAATTGTGGTTTTGAACCAGTCCCAAATATTATTGTTGAAGTACACCGCACTGGTGGCATCCTTGTAGAGGTTCTGGATAACATTAATTATGTTTTTATTAATGTTGTACTTTTCCATTGTCGCCCAGAGTGCCCCGTGCCATACTCGATCGAAAGCTTTCTTGAAATCAATAAAGACATGGAAAAAAGATTTTCTTGGTGTTGGAGATATTTTTCACAGAGTATTCTGAGGTTTAGGATTTGTTCTGTTGTGCTGCGACTTTGTCTAAAACCCGCTTGTTCTTCTGATATGATTTAGTCTGCTATCGGTTTTAGTCGGTTTAATATGATTTTTAACAGTACTTTGCTGGGATCGTTTGAGGCTGATGGTGTGAAAGTTTTGACAGAGTTGTAAATTGCCTTTCTTTGAAAGCGGGATGATGAGTGATTGGGTCCAGAGTTTGGGTCATTCTCCTGATTGCCAGATCTTGTTGCAAATCGTTTAGAGTGCGTTTATCATGGTTTCTTCTCCCGCCTTTAGAAGTTCACCAGGAATGTTGTCAACTCCGGCCGATTAATATATATATACATTTCGTGGCCATAAAAAGTTTACCCTTGAAACCTTTCTGTCTTTAATGCGTTGTTAAAAATTTTTTCACTGAACTATTTTGCAGTTCAAAGAAATAAAATGTTCAGCAGAGTGTTTCGTTCAAGTTTTAATTCACTCTCCAACAGTGTGAGGTCAACAATAGAATAAGTCATCACTTAAAGACAATTACTTAGAGGCTTTGTTTTAAAACAGCGCTTTCTTTGGTGTACTTGGTTTAGCTGCCTGGTTATTCTGGTATGCGCAATGGAATGTCGTCTAAATGGTCCCTGGTTTGAACCTTGCCCGCCCTTTACTCCGCGTCATTCTCTTTCTCTCTCTCTCTCTCTCTCTCTCTCTCACTCTCACTCTCTGTCTATCTCTCTGTCACTCTCACTCTCTCTCTCACTCTCTCTCTGTCACTCTCTACCTCACTCTCACTCTCTCTCTCTCTGTTACTCTCTCTCTCTCTCTGTCTCTGTCTCTCTCTCCTCTTTCGGATAGCTAATAAGGTAAGGAAACATAAGTTTTACTTGAGAATGAGACTACAATATACATTCATTGTTTTTTTTTTATTTGAAAAAATGAAAGTACTAGAGATTATATGCGTTGCTGCTATGTCTAATGTCTGAACAGGCTTACCATGCTATAGCTGAAGTCTGAACAGGCTTACAGTGCTATAGCTGAAGTCTGAACAGGCTTACCATGCTATAGCTGAAGTCTGAACAGGCTTACCATGCTAAATCTGAAGTCTGAACAGGCTTACCATGCTATAGCTGAAGTCTGAACAGGCTTACCATGCTATAGCTGAAGTCTGAACAGGCTTACCATGCTATAGCTGAAGTTTGAACTCACTTACCATGCTATACCTGAACAGGCTTACCATGCTATAGCTGAAGTTTGAACTCACTTACCATGCTATACCTGAACAGGCTAACCAAACGATTGTTCGCTACTTTAGTGCTACCTTTACATTTTTTTTTACGTTTTACGTTCCCTCTAACTTAATTGAAGTGTTGTATTTTTCGCGTGGAAAGTTTCTTCTCACGAGGTTTCCACTTAGTCTTTCATCAGAAACTGTCGTGAAAGGTGAAAACCAATAAACCATAACGACCTAATGAGTTAAGTGTAATGGCTTCATGCTAGTTGATCATATAATTATTCATTTACCTTGACTTTATCATCATTGCGTTCTTATGAAAATCAAAAGTAATTTCCCCTTGGCTCTATCTTTATTGAATTCTTGTGCCGATCAAATGTTTGCTATTGATATATGTTTGACAAAATCACGTTGTTTTTAAATAATTCCAAGCTAGCTGAGAGGTTTCTATTTGTTTCTTCCTAAATCTCATTCAGTTATCATAATTAGCCGTACGCGTGTTATTGGCAGTGCTCAGAGAAAGTATCATTTAGTTAGAACTGTACTTGAGATAATGAATCGAACACAAGAACACACAAAGACATCAAAAACCTGATGAGCATTATTCTTAAAGCGTAAACATTTATATTGAATTTTCGTTCGATAACTTTTTTTATGTTTTCATAAATAAATATAATGGTAAACAATATCTAGACATTAAAGGCTTGCATTTGTGTGGATAAGCAGAGACCTAATCTTCGACCTACATATTTTGTCAAACTTAATTGTCTGCCGGGGGATCGGTTTAAGTCTTCTTTTCCACATCTGCATCTATCTACGGCGGTAGCTTTTCTCTCAAATGGGTCCCAAATGTATGTCCCGCGGCTTTTGGAAGTGTTCCCCTGCTGTCACTTTCAGAAGCCATTTGCTTCCGGGTGTTCTCATCTCTGCTTCTGAGGGCAAGAACAGGCCATCAGTCAGAACCAGGTGCTTTATGTCAGTTGAGCTTTGCTCTTGAAGTCTAAATGTATTCAAAAGCTGGAGAGTGACGCGAAGAGTTTCTGATAAGTTCTTTAACTATTTCCCGCGGAACGCCTACAGCAGACTGAGTATATTCGCTTTGTTCATTGAAAAATCGGAACCATCGGAAAAATCGGAACCATCGGAAGATCCGAGTTGCGCTTAGGATGGGACATAGACAGATCAGGCTGACACAACGAGTAAGGTCCAAGGTATACATTTATCTCTACCATATTATTTTATTCAAGGACTTTATCCCACAGAGCGGACATCCAAGATATGGTAGTGGACAAACTTCAGTGCCACTGTTTTATTATGGCGCATGCCAACAACATGCATCGATATACTGTGGGGTGCTAGAAAAGTTAGAGAACGGGGGGGTACCTTCGAATTTTCAAATCTCGATTTATACTTAGAAACTATCTGCATTATGCAATATTGCTATAGAGGGAACTCCAAATATGAATGTGGAAATATTTCGACTTGTTGGGATTTTCAATTAAAAATGTTGCTCTCCAAAACTTCATCAATGTACATCTTTTGTCAAATTTAGTAAAAGTCCTCTATGTAATAGTTAATCATGTCAATACTGCTCGCAAGCGCGGGTTTATATACTAATACAAGAATTCCTTAATTCTTTGAAATCTGAAAACTCTGATGAACTGTACTGCATGCAATTAAAATGACCTAATTTGGGGGACATAATTCAGGGCGCGACTTCTAGCAAACTGAAAAAAAAAAAAAAATGGCTCTCGAATTTCGCGTTTTCCCACCTGTCAAGAATAAATGAAATGTTTAGAATAATGTTTGTTTGACATGTTTCCGATGTTCCTTCAGAGTGGAAGATAATCTACTAAAATCTACTTCCTGGGTTCAAACCTCCCCTAAGACGACGGGATGGCAGAGGGCTTGGTATGAGCACGGGGCTGGAGATGACCGAACGACAGTCCAGCGCGCATACAGCACGACCAAGCAGCCAAGCAAATATGAATCATAAAAATATAAGGAAAAAATTTCTTGACGATATCTGGGGGCCCACCTCACAAGTAAAGAGTTAATTTCCACTTTCAAACCATGAGGTCTAGAGGGTAAATAATGTAAAGGTCATCTGTTTATGTTGCCCATGGTAAAAGGGAATATCATGTGGTCAGCGAAATGACCAATCACCTTTACTGTACCCAAACTAATGTCAGGTACCCATTAGAACTAGGTGGACTCAGAGGCGCCCTAAAGATCCAGAAAATAAAAATCCCAGTATTTACCAGAATTCGAACCCGGGACCTCATCTCTTTATCACTCCGCACCTCCGTAAAGGTGTGAGTAGCTTTTCTTCAATAAAGAACCTTAAAAAAGTGTCAGAGGTAGAATGAAGGATGAACAATATTAACAATGACTGCGTCACGATCTGAACCAAACTTTGATGAACTATTATCTATTATCATTATTGCCAATCCATACATCGCATTTGTTTAAATTTGATCTCATTAACACAAAATGTCAGGGTTTTTGTTTTTCAAGTAAAAATATATTATGGCCCATTAAAATATTTTGTTAGTTTTTCTAACGCTATTAAGTAAGTTCGTCAATCACTGATCTTGGCTATTATTTCGGCAAAGTAAAAAAAAAATAAATTATTAAGCCACGTCATCCCAGAAATAACCTTGACATAAATTTCTTTTTCTTAATCATCTTTGATTGAATTCATCCTTTTACCAAAATAGTGAATTAATTTTCTAATGAACTCAGGCAATAAGTAGGTCAATTGGAAGGTCAGCGTGCTGAGTAGGTCATGCTTGCAGTGGCTGGAACTAATGATGCGCCAGGCACACCTGCAGACGCTCGAGTCTGTTTTGTTTTTCTCACCTGGGCAGCTGACTAAACCAGGACTGAACTACTCACCATAGCATTGATTTCTTCGTCTTGATCTAGTAGCATTTTGGGTGTTTACTCATTTTCGTTGAGTTTAGTAGAACTGAATGTATCTCCCCTTGTCTCTTTTTCTCTCCATTTCTCTCTCACTTCTGTTTCGTTCTATCATTCTCTCTTTTTATTTGTTTCTCTTTTTTTCTCACTGTTTCTCTCCTCTTTCTCTTTTTTCTCTTTATTTCTCCCTACAGTCTCGTTAACTCTCTCTCTCTCTCTCTCTCTCTAATTCTCTGTTTCTCTCTCACTATTTCTCTTTTTTTCTCTTTCCTCCCTCTCTTTCTTCTCTTTCTCTCTCTTTAACTTACATATTTTTAGTTTTTTTTAAACTTCTCCTCTACTTAAATAGAAACTCTTAATTATCAAAACTTTTTTCTTTATCAATTTTCCTTTTTTCCACTCTGAGTTGCGCCAATGAGTAATACATACGGTCGTGCAACGAACTGGAGACTTAACCAGCAGACGGCGTTAAGGAACAGATGACTTCACAGAAGTCACTCAACCGATACACTAAGCCAAGCAGAATAACTGTAAGCTAAACAGATTGGGTGTTACCCCAGCACGTGTCTACCATATTCACCATCTATAATAATGAGTGAGATTTTAAGAGATACAATTTGATATTAATAATTACAATGTTTCAATAAATATCAAAATGAGTTTTTATGACAGAAGTGAGAATGAATTACTAATTTAATCTACATTTTTCAAAATAATGTAATAGCCTATATCCGTGGACACTGCTACCTACTAGAAGGCTTCATCCTTTTAGGACTTGCACACTTAGCGATTAAAAAGCAACATAAGGCCTACTATATTTCTTACAGAGATACAGAGTTCATTGTATGCATGCGTTCAGTTATCGATATATTATCCAACTTAACAGAATGACTTTGAAGACATGTAATCTAAAATTGGATGCTCATCGTATGATATACAATTTGTGGGCCGGATTGTATAGAAATGCCCAGGCAGCTCCTAACCCCCAGTCCGCCTCTGGTGTGGACTAGTAGGGGGGATGTATCTGGGAGAGGGTGCCCATGCTGCCTTTGGGCGCTCAGCAAACGGAATTCTGTTCGAGTCGGGATTCGAACTTGAGCCCGCTGGTTAGGTGGCCAGTCCGGTAGCCAAGCGGTTTTAACCTCTCATCCACACTTCCCAATGTGTAGATATAACTTATCCTGTAGGATTGTTCAATTTATGAATTTCCACAGTACAGTGGATGTTAATTTAGTATTTAACTCAACTTCAATACAAAGTAATGCAGCCCAGAGTTAATCAATGTTTTATTTTTTTATTTGCAATCTTGTTAGAAATACTGAGTTCTTTTTTATTAAATTTTATCTTCATTGAAACATTTTGGGACTTTGTGTGTGTGTGTCAAGTCTTATGTAACTTTTAGGAAGATTGATGCAGATGAGGTAATAGAAAAGGAGAAAGACGAAATCACGGATGATAATTACGTGAATGTGAGTATCTCACATTAAGTTGAAATTCTTTAAATCATTAAACATTCTGTAATTTAATTGGTGTTTCATACATTCACTAAAGTCAAGTTTATTTTATGAAAAGAAGTTTTCGCACTTCCTTGAATGTCCTAAATCAAATTAAAACAATATACTCCGACTTTGTACTAGCCCGGTCTAGCCGTCTGCATCTCTAGTACAACTCCATTAATACACAGGTGAAGTTTGTACGGCATAGTCTGCGTTCTTGTCTACCCAAGTAGTTTGGACAATTGGAAATCAGGTTAAAAGACCCATTAAAATTGTTTCGAGACTCTTGAAATACAAATTGAATGTATAAAAAAAGAATTACCTTGCGACTGGAGATGTCAGGTAACTAGAGTACAATCGTCTATTTTTTATAGATTTATTGCTAAATCACCTTCTTCGTAATACACTGTCACTTTGATTGACGCGCATGATAAAAACAAACAAAAAAATCGCTGCTAGTTAATGAGATTTAAAGTCTCTTGCTACGTCTTTTAAATTTGTTTCTCAAATATTTTCTTTAAATCTCGTTTGTTAACTAACATTTCAATTATTGAACTTTATTAAATTTCTTTAAAAAAATACAATTTTAATTAAAGTAACATTTCAATTATTGAACTTTATTAAATTTCTCTAAAAAAAACACAATTTTAATTAAAGTTTTTATGCTAATGACGTTCACCGCGGTTTGAGTTCTTCAAATTGTATCACCAAGTAGGCATTTATTCTATAAGATCATTTACGATAATGTATGTACTATTTAATCTCTATATTACTTACCTTTTTTTTTCTCTATTTTAAACATCAAATTAATTTTTTTTTCGCTGTACAGATGTCTCTCAATTGAGATTTTATCAAATGAATTATTTTTGAAGAATGTTTACATTTTTAATCAATAAATAAAAAAAATGTTTTCAAATTACACTTTCATTTGTGAGATTGGATTCCAGGGGATTACCTGTATTCTAGGCCATCGCCTGTATTTAATTCAATTATCCCATTCTTTGTGATTACCTGTATTTTGTGTGATTACCTGTATTTTGTGTGATTACCTGTATTGTATGTGATTATCTGTATTCTATTAAATCTATTACTAGCACACACACACACACACACAACTGAGGCCCATGCATTCCAGGGTTACTTTTATCTAGCCCACGCCCTGTTTGCCCCACTATCGACCCTCTCCATCAATACGACTCCCCATGGGGCGAGAGAGCCTTGATTTAGAATCTGTTCGTACTTTACATGTACTTAGTACAGTCATCCCCCTGCCCCAACACGCACACACACACACACACGCTGCACACGTAAGTGTAATAGTAAGTTGTGCAACTCTTAAGTGTTTGATAACACATACCCACGCTCACACACACACGCACACACTCACAAGCAATCTCAAAACTCGTGTAGAACATCAAAAGGATTTCCTGTCGTTTCTAAAGGTACGCACGCCCCCCCCCCCCCCCCGCGGCCCTCATCCCTACCACACCCTCACCCCCCTTACCTACGCCTCTGCGCTGGTGTTTTCCTCCATTCAGGAAAATTTAGAAGCAGAAACAGAAAGACAGGTAAAAATATACGTCAGACGTAGACAAATAGCTCCCCCCCCCCTCCTCTCTCTATCTCTTCTCTTCCTCTCAGTACCTGTACCTCTTGTCTCTCCTATTTCCATTCCACCGTTCCCCACACAGTTCCCCACACTGTTACCCACACAGTTCCCCACACTATTCCAGGTGCACTAGGCGGACTTATATCCTGATATATCGGATGGAAGATAAAGATAGAAGAGAGAAAGAAAGAATATGAGAAGAAGAGAAGTGAGAAGAACAGAAAGAATTCTTCTTATCTCATATAATACAGACGTTACTTCAAAAAAGAAGATGATTACGTCCTACGCGTCATGCAATTAGTCATGCATATTAACCAATGACTTAAATTCTGCCAAGTCACTGGTTTTTCTGGCTAGCTCAGGCAACTCATTCCATGCTCTAATAGCACTAGGGAAGAAGGAGTATTTGTACAAATTTGTCCTAGCATATGGGACGAGGAATGTGTCTTTATTTTTGTGTCTTTCAGAGTATTTTATTAAATTTTGTTTTTGTATTTGAAGATTATGGTTCAGTGTTTTATGTATAATTGCTACTTTACTTTTGAGTCTTCTGTCCTGAAGGCTTTCTAAATTTAGTAATTTTACTAATGGTGTTACCCTAGTCAAATGTGAATATTCGTTTGTTATGAATCTCACTGCTCTATTTTGTGTTTGTTCCAGTTTCTTAATGTTTTCTTGAGTTGAGGGGTCCCACACGGTGGATGCATATTCTATTATTGGCCTAACCAAGGTTAAATAACATTTGAGTTTTATGTTCTTATTTGATTTATAGAAATTTCTTTTAATAAACCCTAATGCTTTGTTGGATTTTTTTATAGTTTCATCAATATGTGGATTCCATGACAGTTTTTCATTTATTATAACACCTAGAGTTTTTAGTCTGTGTTACTGGTTTGCCATGAATAAGATAAGTGGAATTAATTTGTTTTAGTTTTTTTGTTACTCTTAACAACTGACATTTTTCTGGGTGGAAAGACATGCTCCAATTTGATTCCCATTTCTGTAATTCATCTAATTCTCTTTGTAAAATATCTGTGTCTTGTTTTGTTTTTATTGTTCTATATATTATGCAATCATCTGCAAATAATCTGACTTTTGTTCCTGAACTAATGCAATTTGGTAAATCATTTATGTAAATTAAAAATAGTAGTGGACCCAAGACTGTTCCTTGAGGTACACCTGAGTTTACTGTTATTGGTGTTGATTTAGAGCCATTTATTATTACAGTTTGTTCTCTCCCTATCAGAAAATTTTTAATCCACTGATGCAGTGGACCATTAATGCCGAAATATTTTAATTTTTTAAGCAAACTATGGTGGTGAACTTTGTCAAAAGCCTTGAAAAAATCTAGTAAGATAGCATCTATTTGTTCACTATTATCTAAACCTTTTGAAAAATCATCAATTAGTCCTATTAGTTGTGTTTCACATGATCTATATTTCCTAAAGCCATGTTGGTATGGGGTGAGGACATTATGTTTGTCTAAGTGGTTTATGATATTGCTACATATTATGTGTTCTAGTATTTTACATGTGATGCTGGTAAGTGATACTGGTCTGTAGTTTCCTGGATCAGATTTTTCTCCTTTTTTAAATAGGGGGGGGGGGTGACATTAGCTTCTTTCCAGTCCTTTGGTACTCTGCCCTGGTTAAGCGATGCTTGAAAGAGTATTTTGAACACTGGGGCTAGCTCATTGCTTAGTTCTTTGAGTAATCTAGCTGGAATACCATCAGGTTCAGACGCTTTATTTGGTTTGGTGTTGGCTAATAGTTTTTTAATTCCATTTTCTTGTACTACTAAATCTTCTATGTTGTCTACTTGGTTCAAATTAAGAAATATGTCTTTGTCTCCTGGGGCTGAGAATGCTGATGCAAAGTATTTGTTTAGGATGTTTGCTTTGGTTTCATTATCATTATGTATTATGTTATGTTCATCTTTTAATGGCGCTATGCCTGTTGTTTCCATTTTCTTAGACTTAATGTATGACCATAGGTTTTTGTTGTTATCCTTAGATATTACATTGTTTATGTATTCACTCTGCAGCTGTCTGCTTACTTTTTGGGTTAGGTGTTTAATTTTTATATAGTTTTTGTAAACTCTTTCTGCCTTGGTTTCTTTAAATTTTCTATATAGGTTTTCCTTCTGTTTACAAAGCTTCTCTAGTCTATTATTAAACCAGCATTTATTTATTTTGTTTGATTTGTATTTAGTTGGTATATGATTTTCTATAATGCTTTTAAGATGGTTTTTAATGAAATTCCAGAGGTCATCGACTGGTTGGTTAATGTCTTTTTCTAATAAGAATGTTTGTTGAAAGTTTAATGCAGCTTGGTGTAGTTGTGTTAGGTTACATTTATTCCAGAGTAAGATTTTTCTTTTGGTTTTTGTATTGGCTACTGCTTTTATCTGACTGTGTATTTTTATGATCTCATGGTCTGATAAACCAGGGATAATATCATAATCAACTACTAATCCAGGTCTGTTGGTTAAGAAGAGATCTAATGTGTTGTTTAATCTAGTTGGCTTTTTAATGATTTGATCTAAACTTAGGTTGTGTAAAGTTTCTATGAAAAGCTCATTTATGTCCTTAAGGTTTTGGTGAAACAAAATGGAAGAAACACACGAATAGACAATTAAGTTTGCAAGCGGAGAAAGATTTAAAGAGTGAAAAAAAAAAAAGAAAAAAAAAATTATCAGAGGATGTAATGAAGGAAGAACCGCGTGGATGGAGAGAGAAAAAAACAGAACGAATAAGAGAGAGAGAGAAAGAGAGAGAGAGAAATATTTAAAGGAAATACAGAAAATTAGGAAAAAAAGAAAGAACTTAGAAATACAGAACGAAACCACTATTACAGATTTCTAAAATCTAAATGTGAAAACCACAAATTTCAATATTTTCGAGGGTTTACACAGCATGAAAAGAAAAAAAGGTGACAAAATAAAGAGAGCCTAGAGATAATCTTCATATAAAAAACATGTAGACATTTTGTCATGGAAACAGACAACGTGGAATAGGATCAGAGTGAGGGTCTTGTGGAACAGAATTCAGTAAACACAATATAATGTCTGGACAAGGGTCTTCATAAGACTGGCCAATGTCTCATTGGCTCCATCACACTTGCCAATGTAGTCAGCAACAAAGACATTGAGACCAAACAGAGCAGGGGAGATAATTTTTTTTAAAAAGAAGGGGAGCAAACTGCTTTGAATTCAAGAGAGAGACAGTGAAAAGAACGGGGATAGGGCGCCTTTATGTGCGATGCACGGCAATAGACAACGTTAGGGTAGTAAATGCGCTAGTTCACACTCAAACTCTGAACTCATAGCTTGGATAGACATCTGCTTTCATTTCTAGCTCTTATTTAGCCATCAAAATTTTATTGTTTTTCCACTTAGAAGATACAATGAGATCGGGAGGTGAATCACAAAGCTACATCTGATGACCACAGCTTCAATCGTCTGCGGAGAGGCTTGTTTAGTTGAATGAATTACATCATTCCTTATTACGAAATAAAATATTTGTATCCTCAATTAGACATCATGACGACGTTGAAGACACACTATAAATCAATCAATTTTTCTTTAAAATCGTCCTCTGCCTTCAGACGAGGTGAATAGTACATCAAGTACATGCCTTAAAATAGATAACATCTAATCAAGTTTTTTTTATAGTTTCCTATATACATACAATTTTAAAACTTGTCTTCGAGCTCGGAGATAAAGGAGGGATGCAGTATTTCTATTGGCTAAGCAGTTCTAACTGTCATCTACATTTTTGCCCAGTCAAGACGAGACCGTTTTCTACCAGTGATCGGGTTACGTTCTCTTTTCGACGACTGCTTCTGTTCTCAAATGGGTTTTAAGCAGCATTGTACGAAAACTCCATCTGTCTCGTTCGGAAGCCGCCTGCTGCCAGGTGCTCTATTCCATGTCAGTTAAAGTAAGTTGGCGCCAAAACTGGTCTTTAAGGTGGGGGGGGGGGGGGGCACCTCTGTTACGCTGACCACTTTCATCTCACAAAAAAAAAAATAGTCTTTGAGATTGGATAATCCCTATTGCTGGATATGTACCCTGCCCAGCGTGAATGTGGAACTTTATGTAGTCCATCTACACTGTCCATAGCGGCATTCACAAGATTGTAATTTGGTGTGCTGTCTCGCCGTTGTATGCCTGAAATACTGCGCAGGCAACTTGTGTGATCTTGCTTTCACGTCATGTGTTAAGTTATCAATTAATGAACTCGACTAGAACTCAATTGAACATAATATAATTGACAGAACAGTCAGTTTTGTATCGGCACGTCTCATGAACAATTGATTTTACTGATAGGCTTTGGGTTTTGTTCTCGTCCTACTCCTAACAATGTACTCTTGCACTGATGGTACAAAACAAAGATTTTAAACAAAATGAGTTTCCGTCCTTTAAATTACGTTTAATGAGGCAAGAGATTCAAATATTTCTTTATTACAATTATATAGTTAGATAATATACGACTAGAAAAGGACATGTTTTAAGTTTTATTGTGAAATAAGAAAAAAAAATTAATTAAAAAAAAAAAAAAAGACAATACCTCCATTTTTACACTTCAAATATAATAAACTAGTTTTAAAAATAATTTAGAATTTTTTTTGTTCAGTTCAGGTATCGAACCCGTGAAACCGACAGATGGTGGAAATATGCGTTTTCTGATTAGGCCAGCGAGGAAGTATAATTGTTTGTTAATCTATTGGTATGTTCATGATGTGGACATCTCGATCTAACACTAGACCTAAAGGACAAATTTGTACAAATGCTCCTTCTTCCCAAGTGCTATTAGAGCATGGAATGGGTTGCCTGAGCTAGCCTGGAAAACCAGTGACTTAGCAGAATTTAGGTCATTGGTTAAATATGCATGACTAAATGCATGACGCGTAGGACGTAATCATTTTCCTTTTTTGAAGTAACGTCTGTATTATATAAGATAAGATAAGAATGTAGATGTAATATGTATATAATAATATTTACATACAAATAAAAGAAAGGCTTATAAACCCCAATAAGATTGATGCTACTTTAAATTTACTCGCATTCACAATAATACGGCTGACTACGCCATGCTGGCTCTATATCTAGATATAGTCTCCAGCCAAATTTACATGTTATTTATTTTTACTTTGAAACTTGTAAAGGTCAAACTAGAGTTTTCGTGGCAAACGATATAGTAATTATTTTCTCAGCGATATACATCAACTGTTAAATTTATAGGAAAATCGTTAGAGCCCTTTTTGAGATCATTTGTCCGCCCACCTACCAGGTTCCACGAAGGACTTATTTGAATAGAGGCATTGTAAAAATGATATTTAGAAATGCATTGTTTCATATAATGAATTTGAGTTTTATGTTGAGTCCAATGAGCGATTTTGTAACTGGGGCGGGATAGCAGGGGTAGACTCATGGGGAGGTAAGTAATAGTGCAGACGAATACCGATGTTGTTTATGAGCATTTCGTGCATGGCACTAGAGTTTTATGGAACCCACAAAACAAGAGGAGATCAAACAGAGTTCTCTTCCTTTGTTTCACAGCTTATGAGCATTAATTTGTAGAAATTGAATGAAAATGAATTCATCTCCCTTGCCAACTACATTAAAGGATGGCTGCCTGGTCGTGCGGTTTGCACGCTGGACTGTCGTTCGGATTTATCGACGGTCGAGGGTTCAAACCCTGCCTGCTCCCATCCCCCGTCGTCCTGCGGGAGGTTTGGACTAGGAATTAAACTATCTTAAACTCTGAAGGAACATCCGAAACATGTAAAACATTTTACAAACAACATTATAAGACATTCCACACTATTCTCGCCTATTAGCAAGTTTACACATGTAACTCAATTTTTATATCAGATATTTCTTATTATTTTTATATATTGGATATTTATTATTATTCTTTTATTTGATATTTAATATTTTTTATATATTATATGCTTGATAATTGCACCACACTCACACATATGTGATAGAATATGTGTTATACATCAATTATTATATTATTATATAGATAGTAGTAACAAGTTTATTAAGAAGCCACTTATTAATTGTATCTGTAAATTAGATAGTTTTTACATTTCTATAATGAATATATATCATTATTAATAAATTAAATATTAAGTTTACGTTTGAATGTTCAATATTTTTAAAACTACAGAGATACAATTAATTATTTATGATGATTCATGTCTTCTAAAATATATTTTTAATCGGTCATAAGTAGAGTTAATTTCCTAAGTTTTGACGTACCCTTAAATATTTTTTTGTAAATTTTAATTTGAAATGATATTTACTGAAGTCTATGACTTTACTAGTGTACAAATGTGAAGCTTGTTTGAAAACTTAGAAATCATTTACCAAGAGATTGGCGAAAGGATTTTTTTTTAAATTTTGAAATACTTTAATTGATCATGCAACACTTTAATGAGTTTCATGACAATAGAACTATGACTGTTAATCACAAACTGAAGTCGTAATTGATTTCAGATGAAATTTAATGGTAGGTTAAAAAGACCTATTCAGGCTTGGAGATGTCACTTTTGAGCTCACTTGATAAGTGAGAAGCTGATTTGGAATAATAATGATGCATTCATAATATCAAATATATATCACCAGCACAAGCGAAACAAAAAAGGGAATTTTTCAGCTATAGCGGATAAGTATTCATAGCTATAGCGGATAAGTATTCATAGCTATAGCGGATAAGTAGTCATAGCTATAGCGGATAAGTAGTCATAGCTATAGCGGATAAGTAGTCATAGCTATAGCGGATAAGTAGTCATAGCTAGGAAGTTATAGAAGGATTAATAAGCTAGGTATTTTTAAAGGTAAATTTTTGCATGTTTTAGCTACGCACAGAGTTCTAAGCTCTTTGACTCATAGTAGATACTCATTTTTATGAATCAGTTGGCAGCGAAGATCTTTTGATTGAGCGACCTTGATATTGCTAATAAAATTCTCCCCAATAAATTTAAACATGTTTAGATTAACAAAGCAAATGGAAATAGCAAATACGTGAAAGTCTTCTAAAAAGTTGAAGAAGTTTGTATGAAAAAATAAACCCAGCTTCAGTCACATCGTTGCAATGCAGAGATCATGATGTAGAGTATTTTAGAGAACTTGTTCAAATGTTGATAACCATCAAAAGAAAAAGTTAGAGAAAAATGTAAAAGGTAAATGATGAAATGACTTTTGAAATGAGCAAATTACATCCCGAACAAGATAAACCAACTTGTACCTAGCAAGCAGTTAAAACAAGTGACTTCAAATCAACACAAATAGTTCTGAAAGGAAATGCAAATGTACTTAAATAGCATTAGCTCCAGACTGTTATTCCTTTGAGACTCATTAGGTAACAAAAGAAAATAAAACCTTACAATTAAGGGTAGGTAACATTGATATTGTATGCTATCCTATCTTGTCATTTACGCAAAGTCGGCGTTAGTAAACATAGTCGACCGCCCTGTCCTCTGTGGATGTGGGACAACGCTCTAACTAAAAAAAAAAGTGTATTATTTATTGTCCTAGCTTCCCACTGGCTGGCTCCGTAATGTCTTCACTATGGACCCGGGTTTGAACTCTGCCACCCGCCATCCCTTGCCTTCCATCAGCAGACTTAGGCCCTGACCTAAAAAATCATTTTTGAAGAAATATCTAAAACTTACTAAAACTTACTAGTCATCTCGACCGATCGAAACTCGAGAGAGTTGCACACACCTCGACATACAGTTTTTGTTTTAGGTATTGGAGACTATTCGAACCATAACAACAGAAACGAATGAATGGGCTGCCTAACAATTGAACCCCTTTTATTGTTGTCACCATTAGGTTTGTTCATCTATAAGTGCCACAGCAATGACCAGTTTTAGATGAAACTTCCAATACTTATATTTAATCTGGTAGCAAGTAACATTTATTACAAAATATAATCATGATTATCATCATCTTTATTGTCCGTAAGTAAATTTGTCTTACAATATGTGCATTACACCTTACAAAACATTATAACTATAAAAAAAAAAAAAAAAAAAT
Organism: Biomphalaria pfeifferi; assembly: GCA_030265305.1. Taxonomy (NCBI): domain Eukaryota; kingdom Metazoa; phylum Mollusca; class Gastropoda; family Planorbidae; genus Biomphalaria; species Biomphalaria pfeifferi. Next base: position 51,245 of record JASAOG010000023.1, read on the forward strand.
GTACATTCACATCAGACTCACTCATCATTTACATGTGAAAAGTTTATATCAGATTGTTTCTATTTGATGATGTGATTGCCAGAGAAACAAAAGAGTTTTTGTGTCTGTTAGTCTTTGCTATCGGTGTCTTGTATCTCTTTTGTGATGGTGAAATCACAAAATCCTGAATTTCTAGAATCTTTTTAGCTTTTTTATGGATATTTGTCTCAAACAGCTGCCCATATTGGGTTTGTTTTTGTCAATGACTTTACCAGCAGCATTTGGGATTCTATAAAGTTTATTTTTATTTTTAATGCTCAGATTCCCATACCAGGCAATGATATTAAAACTTAAAATATTGCAGATGTGAGCGTGATAAAACACAGCCAAGGCTTTTTCGCAAATATTAAACAGGACAGTTTTCTCAGTAATCGTAATCTTTACTGCCCTTTTTAGCCTTTTTTGATTGTCATTATATTTGTCCTGCTTTCAAGTCTGATAAAAAATTAACTGAAAATAGAGCATGTTCCCTGTGTCAAAGAAAATATCATGAACCAGACTCTGAAGTCTGTGGGTAAGAAAGAACAAGACTTTGTATGTCTTCCACTGACTGACGGTAGCTGCTGCCGCAGAAACAGACGCTTGAGGTCATGACCTTTTAATGGCAGAGCGTTGACTTTGATGGTGAAATCGATACGTCTCGGACAGATCTTTGATTTGTTATCTGTAACTGCCTTTGTACGCAGGCGTTCTTTTGTCCTCTTTGAAACTGCCTATTTTTCTGTTTATAGATAAGATCGAGTTGTTTGAAACTGAATGTCTACATTCTATTTAGAAGACTTTTGTTTTGTTCATCCTTCAATAGTTTCGTGTTTATACATCATTTCATCTAAATATTCGTTTAAGAATTTGCCGATTGATCGATGAATGAATTAACCTATTTTGTAACATATATCTATTCTATTTATTATGAGTGAAAGTTTACACCGGCAGTTCGAACGTGCACATTATAAAATGAAAATTTAAATCTAGATTGTTCTCTGAATAGGTTTTTTTATCTACATAATAACCTGTAATTAATCTTGAAATAATTAGGGTATTACACAAATTTAAATATAAACCAAAAGCCGGAAATGCGGTGAGGTATTTTATTTCATTTAAAGCAAATTAACAATTTCCTTTTCCCCTGTTCCTTATACAATTAACAGACTATTTGTCTGTCTTTAAATTTATAGATCAAAATTGCAGCAAATGATTTGGATATAATGTCTTTGAAAGATTAAAATTTGCTAGATATTCCTATAAGGAAGACATGCATTCTCTTATATAAATAGAGACAGACAGACAGACAAACAGACGAGAAAGATTCTTATCGGAATTCATCTGGAATTTTAATGTCTCAGTTTCTTCTTTCGAATATTCATTTGAAATATCTAGGACAACTTTTGTAGACTTCAGTAACCTCCCTTTCTTTTCTTTTACCCTATTAATTAATTATGCATGTACAATTTTAATGGCGAAGTTCATGTTTAAAGCTATTAATAATGCACGCGCAGCCTCAATATCTAACTTATAGCAGAGGACAGAATGTAATTAGTTATCGACCCTCTCCAGGCAACCGCCCAACCTCAGGTAACCTTTGAAGTTCCTTTCACACCTGACTAGGTGTAAGGAGGTAAGGCAGACCATTCCAACCAATAGGAGGGAGAGGAGGAGGAAGATGAGTTAACAGACTTACTCATCTCCTGGTCTCATTACGCATTTAGTAATACTCACGTATTCGCTTTGACACCGCTCCCTCGGATTTCATAAGTTTTACTTTACCTCTAACATAACAGTTGGAATCATTGACCTCATCAAAATCATCATCCCATCAAAAGTCAGTCTGAGGACAACAATCTTCATCAAACTCCATCTGAGCGAGGGCCAGAAACCGCAATGCCCAATGCGTGTATATGAACATACAGATGAAAAACTTGTGGCTTCCCAGGAAGAATTTAAAAGTCTAAAGGGCAATCGAAAAGAATGTAAAACACGGACGCACCGTGAATCGTAGTTTGGTCTGAACGTGCGAAATGTGAACCAATGGGATATTGGCTAGTCCTGCTGCACTGAGGGATAATAGCTTGTTTTAGGCCCTGGGGGCCTCCACCAGAGGGAGGTCTGGTCAGAGCGCATCACGTGCTCCCAGATTGTGCATTTTTTTTTTTTGTTTGTTTGTTGTTGTTTTTTTGGTGTTTTTTTTTGTTTTTGTTTTTTTGGAGAGAGCCTTGTCCCAGCACTCAAATCTACAACAATAAATGCCAGTGATTTCCCATGGAATGTACCAGCTATAAGTAAACTGAAATTATATGAAAAGAACATTTTAGAAAACAAACATTTGTATCTCGATCGGGTAATTCTGTTGATGCATAACGCATTAAGAATGGACGGTAGTGGTACTGATAGAACATTTGTCTTCAAATTATATGTTTCTGGCATATGATAAACGATAGGTTTCCAACTGAAGAAGAAGTCTTCTCGTAGAGAAGTTGATCCGTCTATAAAAAATGCCGTAATTGAAAGTCATCACCAGTTGTTCCTACTTATGTCGGAGAGAGGCTATACCACAAGGCTTTGAAGATGACGCAATTATCCATCAATACAAACACTAATGTAGCCGCCAAATCTGTGCCAAGCACAATCTGTTTTCTCAATTGATCATCACACGATTCCTACTAAATCAGCTCATGCATCATCTAGAACATAGACTACTACCAGAAAGCCAATGCAGCTTCAGAAAGGAGCGTGGAACCATTGTCATGATCTTTGCGACAAAGTAGCTTCAAAAAATGGCAGTCACAAATTGCTAGCATATTCTCAATATGTATGGATCTAACAAAAGCCTTCAACACTGTTATGGAGTTTCGTGTCCAGAAGAGGGAAGTACCATTAGAACCTTTTGCAGCATCAAATGGGGCAAGACAGAGTTGTGTCCAATCACCCACGCTGTTCTGTACCATGTTCTCCGCTATGCTGACAGATGCATTCAGTGATAGCGATGGAATAATGGCCATTTCAAACAGAGGATACTCAAAGGGAAATCAGAAACTAAATCAGCAACAATCAGGGATTTGTTATAGGAATCATACACGCTCACCATCTGTTTTCTCTTCCCCCTCTCTGTCTATCTCCATCTCCTCTGTCACATAATCTCTCTCTCTCACTCTCTCACTGCCCTTTCATTCTCCCTCTCCCTGTCTCTCCCTTTCTCTCTCCCCACTTCTGTCTCTTGCCTACATTCTCTTACAATTTTGTTTCTTCTCTTATTTCACATCTCTCTCTCTCTCCCTCTCTCCTTTTTCTCTTAAAATTCCTCTTTTTTTCAGCTCCTCTCCCTTTCCTCAAAACTATTTGCAGACTCCTAAAAGAGATAACAGTCTGTATTCAATAAAAAGTATAATTCAATAAAACATATGAAATAACAACTTCCTAATTTACCTGAAGCGAGAAGTCCAACCCCAGGCAGGTACGCTGCTGTAAGACAATAACCTTGATCAGTCACAGATATCGATGAAGAGAGGGATGTAAACAAAAGCAGGTTTGGCCAATGTAATCTAAGAAATGCAGTTCACTTGACTCAAATTATTATCAGTGTTAGAAGCTCAACAATCGTCTAGCCCACCCCACACGAGAAGTTCACAGGTAAACACCGCCAACAGGAAACATTAAACATACCCCCCCCCCCTCTCCCCTTGTTGTTAGCTTTAATGTTTTGTTTTGTTTTTATCTTTATATGAAATGAAAGAATAGAAAGAAAAAAAAATGAAGGGAACGATGGAAATATGGAAAGGGGGGGGGGGGGGGGGGGAGGAGAGTGGAAGGAGAAAGTAACTCTAACTTTATAAAGCCAGCTTCTAGGTTCTAGTCAATGTTGAACGAGTACACAAAGAATTAAATCCAGAAATTAAGTTTGTACAGGGCAACGAACGATAGATATATAAGAATAAAAGAGAGAAATAGAGGGGGGCGGGGTGGAGAGAAGACGTTGGAAATCTAAAGAAAGAAAGAAAAGTTAGAAGATAGACATAAAAGAAGGATAACTCAGAATAATTCTGTGAGAGATTTAGGTATTAAGAGCAGTAGATTAAAATATTGTGTTTAAATAGCAAACAGATTATATTGAGAGAAATGTAAACTGGAATGAAAGCTCACCAAGAGATAATCACTGTTATGTATGGAATACATCAGAGGGGAGACAATGATGGAGTAGAGAACGACAATGAAACGAGTTTAAGGTTAAAGGACTTTGTAAGAAATTCCATACATTAAACACACATACAGATAATGACTTGAAACTATTTTATATATGATCTATGGTGGTGTAATTTTAAACTCAGTACCTGATGAGGTATTATTTATTAAGACCGAAAATAAATGAAGACAGCTCGTCAGATTTCTGAACGGTAATTATTATTATTATTATTATTATTATTATTATTATTATTATTATTATTATTATTATTATAGCTTTTCTACTTTCATGCTTATAGCATGCTCTGAGTGCTATGGTGTAAATCTCATTTGTGGAGGGGGGGGGCATCTGGTAGAAGGTTTTCCGTGCTGCCTTTAGGCGTTCAGGAAACACAACTCTTTTCGAGTCGGTGTCGAACTTGGAGCCAAGACAAGTCAAGTTCAAGCGTACTTAGCCTCTCGACCACGCTTCGGCAACTAAACTGGCTAGATTATGTTTGCATCTTTTTAATACTATTAATTTTACATTGTTTCTAAATCGAGATAGAACTTATTCTTTACACAGCCTTTAAATCTCAATGTCTCGTTCTTGACGTAGGATGTGAATTCAATGCATCGCATTTTCAAAATTCCCGATGAACTTGGTCCTGTCTTCAGCAAGCCAGGAATAATTCTCAACTGGCTTCAGAAATACAAGCAGAAGTGAACAAAAAGATTGACTGAAAAGCAGCTAAAAAACATGGAACGTCTTCATATTTACGTTCATTGATTCCGTCAGAAAATATGCGTGGAACAAAACAAAAAGATCAAAGAACTATGGACAAACAAGGCTAAATGAAAAACAAATGTAATAATCATGCTAAGAGAGAATCCTCAGATACATAAGTAGTGACACATATGTAGACACTTTATAGGATGCTGATAAAAAGAAAAATTGTTTGAAGGTCACATTTTTTTAAAGGAGGAAACAGAAGATAGGACAGAAAGAGTTAATGAATATATTTTACTATATAGGTTATTTATATGGCTATCCTATTCTCGTATGTGTCAATTGTATCATAATTAACACTTTTATCTATAACAAAGTGTTACATCAATCTAGCTAATAAAAAGATACGACTAGAAACGAACAGTACAATTTTGTAACATTGGGAGCCTGAATGAATTAGATTAGTAACCATTTGACTCAACTTATTTAAGAACTAAAATTAAAAAAAAACAAAAAAAAACGGAGTGATAACTTTTGTGTTTTAGTCTGTGAAGAACACAGAAACGATTTCTCTTAAAACGGTCTCATAATAATAAAAGTATATTGCAGGCTAGTAACTTTAGATGACCAATAGTGTTGTCCTATGTTGAGGCTTCAAGTATAACTTATACTATAGAACAGGTTCCGATTTTGTTCTCTTTTTTACTCTGTTCCCAGGTATCAGTAAGGGTATAGCAAGGCATTCCCTATAATTAACTACGTTCTAGTGGAGATTGACCACAGATGCCTATTGGAACATTCATCGATTTTTCTTTTCGACGTGTCCCTCCATGCTTGCCCCTACCTCTCCCATCCCCCCCCTCCCTTAACGTGCCATTGTGTGCCCAGTTTCCAAGAGAGCCAGTGCAATATTTACTCTTCACCCAGAACTGGTCGATGACGGGACAGCCCAGACCGGAACTCCCAGGCATCGTCAGCCTTCCCACCCCCCCTCTCCCCATGTACCCTTCCCCTCATCACCGTGCACCCGACCCTCCCGTGACATCCCCATCCCCACACAGCTCCAGCAGCTTAAGCCTTCCACCCCACCCCCTACCCCACCTTTCCTTTCCCATCTCATATCCCGACGGTTGAGAATATTTTTTTTTAAAGGCAATTCAATCGATTAGCAAATGGACCCATGACATCCATTTCTAATTGGCAACTACCAGAGATGATGTCTGCGTCTAAATAAACAAGACAAACACAGAAGACATAACACATTCACAGTGCAAGGTAGACAATAAACAAGGGAGACAATAGTCCGCACCTAATCCGTAGATAATGAAAATTGATATTTCTATTTTATATTCCAAGCCAAACATGATCTTTCTCGTGGCTTCTTTTTTTTTTTATGACAGACTAGTTTGGAGTTTATTGTGACGTTATGTTCGTTGTCTTATACATGGGTAGGAGAAATATGGCCGAAGTAATTAGTTGATTAGTGTTATGTTTGGTCTGGAAACTACTGAGACTGAGAGGTGGGCAAGCTGGGCGGGGGGGGGGGGAGGGGGAGGGTATATTGATATACAATAAAACACCAACGTGTTATATGCCATTAATTAAAAAGTGTTCTATTTTATTGTATGATTTCTCTCTCTCTCTCTCTCTCTCTTTGACAGCTGAAATTCGAGAACAATACTCCTTTGAAACAATAATACTAATTAGGTAATATATATGTGGGAATTCCAGAATGGACCTCATTCACCAATCGTAAACAAACAACATTTAGCCACTTGATAATGTTGATAAAACAACGGAAAAAACTGTCACGTGACAGCCTGTGTGTATTATGTATTTTGTATAGAAGAGATAAGAATCACGTGGCTAAATGTTGTTTGTTTACGATTCGTGAATGAGGTCCATTGGAAATAAATTTCTATGTGAAAGAAAAAAAAAACAAACTCAATTACGGGGGTACTCAAACACACACACACAAACACACTCAAAGACACACACACACACACAAGTATACTTTCAAGTATCAAATGACTAAATATTACACTGCCCCTCTTAGCAACTTAAAACGCGGGCATGCAACAGTTCACTTGCCTATACAAATTGTTTCCATTACAGCTGTAAGGAGCTGAAGAGTGAAAAGTAAGAACGTTCATTACAAAGTGCAGTTGTCGAGTTCAAGAATAAATAATTATAATAGGAAATTCTAGACGCAAAATGTAAATAGAACAAATTTTATGTCATTCACCTTTGACCATAAAAATAACAATTTGCCATTTGTAGATCTATTTGATAATGGTGAAATTTTTATTCTAGAATTGTAATTAATCTTTTGGAGAAAAAAAAAGGAAAAAAAAAAGATCTATCATCTAATAAACACAGCAACAAAATCATTAACTATGAATAATTTTAGATCTTCGCACTTTGTAATGAACATTAAAAAACTGATCTTGTTTTGACCACTTATTACTGCTCCTATATCTGCGACTATGACTTTATAATTGATGAACACCAGCGGGTCTATGAACAGTGTATTTGATCATGAACTAAATACAGCTTTCCAATAACCTTGACTGCTCAACTGTATTATAAGGTCTGGATGTGGATGTGTTAGCCTGTTTGTCTTGTATGTTAGGATTCCCAAAGTGGTCTATATATGGTCTACGACCATGGGGTCTACGAAAGTGAAAAAATAAAATGGGGGTCTATGATATGCCCACGGGGGTCTACGGCACTAGATTTCATTTCAGCAGGTCGTGACTTTAATTCTCACATCCTATTAATGTAATTCTTTCATATACCAAAATATGATTTACACCTCAGTTAAACCTTCAAATATTTATCCTGCTATTCAAACAAAAAATGGTTGTATTTAATGTCAATACTTATTTAAATAGCTGCTTCATTCTGTCTTCTACGTGTAACAACTATTTAACAAAAAGAAATGTAGACTGTACAGCGTTGATTATTTAAAATTGGGATTCATTCCTTCTCAAACAAGCGGTTTGTAAATTTCGTTAGTGTTTGCCTTGGTGCCTTTTTATGATGATAGTAAACCAATTACGTCGGAGGATCATCTGAGACAAAGCCACCCTGACATAAATAGATAAAGATTTTAAAAAACTTTCGAACACTCAAAGATAAAGTTTAGAATAGACCCACAAAATCTCTCTATCACATCATATAGTGAAGATGATGGTTTGTTAGCGTCTTACAGTATCTCTTTACTTTAGGCAAAATACAGAAAACCTAACGTTATGCATAGTTACATAATTCTACAATCCGCTTTACATTCGATGATATTAAAATATTTCTTTTAGCAACACTACAGTTCAAGGGCACATCCGTGGCATGAATTATAAAATTAAAAGCTTCTTTTGTAATTCTTTGCAAACGACATATATACAGTTTGGGATCAACGCGTCGCAGGCAATGACAGGGTGTAGCGCTGTATGCTACAAACTGCCTAAAGGTCGCCGGCTCCTTATTATATGTAAACCCCTTATTACTTCCCTTATTTTAATTATAGGAAATCGAAAACAGTTTTCATTTAATCATAGTATAGACTGAGAAACCCGGACTGCAGAATTTTAATGATAGTAATGAGGCCCAATCGCCATCACCTACAAAGACAATCGTGGAGCACAATGGCGATTGGGCCCCATTACTACCATTAAAAAAACGCAGGTTAAGACTAAACAACGATATAATATAATCCTCAGGGCTGGGAAGGACATTCCTGCAGGGAACAGTACCAGGAAAAAGAAAGATATGCATAGGAAGCAAAGAGAGGATAACATTTAAGAATTGACGGTTCAGGCAAATGATATAGAGAAATTGAGATCATGTCAGACGACAGATTATGCATGGTGCCAAAACAGACTAAATGACAGGGGAAGAGTGTTATCACTTTTGAAACACGTAAAGCGGTGGGGGTCAATCACGCACGTGACCTTCATTCAAAATGAAGCGCTGCAATTTAAAGAAATTAGCTCTGAAGTCTGTCATTTGATTCGTTTTAATACGTAATTTTATGTTTTGATTCATTGATTTTAATTCCCTTCCGAAATGTTGATTGTATTGTGGAGAGTGATTAAATGATTGTATTGTGGAGAGTGATTGGAGAGTGATAGCATTGTGTAAAGTGATTGTATTGTGTAGAGTGTATTGTGTAGAGTATATTGAGTAGAGGTTTCGGCTCTAGCCTTTTAGAATTGAACATTTTTTAGAAAAAAAAAACAAATGTGTTTTTGCTAGCACCAAGCTTTCAATACCAACCCTTACATTGTTGTAAGAGGGAGAAAGTAGAGCATATTAAATAACATCTAGGTCACGTGTTCTTGTTGTTGTTCAATTACAAGACCAAATGAGGAAGTTATCGATTAGAAAGAGCTGGACTCTATTGATCTGCTAGACTTACTTGCCGGACAACGTATAGACTATGAAAGACTCAATGAGATGGAAAGAGAGGGAGGGAGTGAGGGACAGAAAGATCGCATCCCGCCCACTCTGACTATTCCACTGTGACAATTCCTATGAGTAAAGAGGAGAGGAACTTTGGGAATTTAGTTAGAGTGGATACGTGATTGGGAAGAGAGAGGGAGAGGGAGAAAGTAAGAGAGAGTGAGAGAGAGAGAGAGAAGGTAAAAGAGTGAGAGAGAAAGTGTGTGTGTGTGAAAGAGAGAGAGATGAGCCAAGGAAAAAACGATGACACAGATACGTGCTAAATTGTACCAATGACCAAATTACAGAAATTGTCCTTAACCCCCCCCCCCCCCACTCCCCCTTTTCCTTTTTGAGACGACTTTTCTGTGCCGCATTATAAAGAAATAAAAACTTTCTGGAGCAGGACGCAACGAAAAGAAGAGACTTAAGAGAATAAAAAAGAAGAAATTTATTGCGGGGCAGTGAATCGTTGAAACAGAAACCACATGTTGAAATCAATTCTATATTGAAATTATAACGTGACGTTCATTTCAGAATGATCACCCCTTCCCAAAGCTATCCGCGTCTAGACATCTTCTCTAGAACGTATCCTTGTCTATACATCCACATAGAAAGGTTTATTAAAAATAGAATCAGATGGCAGTAAACAAAACAAAAATATCTCATGTTTATATCATTTACTTCGATAGGACAGTGATGCCCGTGTAGCGGTGCTGGCCTGGTTATTGCAACTTCCTCAAACGTTGCGTAAGAACGTCTTCTTGAATCCTAGCATTGTATTTTTTGATCGAAGTGACACGTGACAGTCTTCTAGGAAATCGATCTGAGCTTCAGTCTGACAAAAAGATGGCCATCTCTGGAACATGAGATGTGGATGACATCAACAAGATGGAAATAAAACAAAACTGAAGACGCTGTTGATCATGTTTAACAAGACGTCACTAAATAAAAGGCAAGACTATTTCAGGCAACAGTTTGCAGATTACAATCAAGGATTTTCCAATAATTATTTGTTATTGCAGACTTTAAAGGCCTGGATATTTATAGATCTGTATGTTGGTATTGCGGACGAAACTTAAGGGTTGTCCCATTTTTGTATGTTCTTTTACAATACCTCTATTGAATTGGTACCTTCGTGGAACCGTCTTAGTGGACAAAGGATAGAACCTGGACACGGATCTCGAAATCGGCTCCAGTGATTTTCCTAGACATGTGACAGTTTATGTATATCCTTGAGTGCTGAACAACTGAAGAGAACAGCACACTATTTTTCCTTGGCACAGTCTGCAAAAGAGCTCACAGCTCGGCATCAAAAAGGCTGGCTAGAAGGAGAATATCCTGGAGAAAAGAAATGGGGCGGGGTAGAAAAAATGTTCCATTTTATTTTAATCGAACATCCGTTTACTGACTAAGAGAAAAAGAATCGTTCCCCAGCACGTTGTATACAGGAGACATTGTCTTCTTTTATATTGTTTTTGTTTTATTTGTACAATACCTCTATTCAAGTCAGAGCTTCATGGATTTTGAATCCAGGAACCTGGATCCAGCAGAAACCGGGATAACTGATCTCAGAAACAGCTCTTACGATTTTCCTAGAAATTTAACTGTTGATGAAAATGGCAGAAGAATGAATTACTAGCTCGTTGGCCACACTGGGAAAACTCTAGTTTGACCTTTATAATTTTTCAAAGTAAAAAATAAATAAATCTAAAATTGGCTTGACTAGACTTATAGAAAAAAAAACGTGGCGTAGTCCTCCGTAGTGTACTGAAATTATACGATAACAGAGTAAATTTAAAGTTGCTTCAATTTTATTGAAAGAAGATCGAAGTTATACTAATATTTTTTTACTTAAATCTAATATAAACTGAATCTAGATCTTTACCAGATCTTAAGAGTTTTAAATCAGAAGTCTAGATCTAGTACTAGATCTAGATGTCCATAAAATGATAATTTCAATAAATAAACCCTAAATATACGTAGTTAGTTGGCTAAATTGGTAACTTTACTATCTCACGCACCTGTCTCCAAAACACGGGTTCGATACCCACTTTGAGACATACATATTTTTTAAATTATTGTACTTTATATTTTATTTGGAATAATTTTTTTTTAATTTTTTTTTTTTGCTGTTGATAACTCCAAATGATAATTTTGTATTTATCGTAAATCTCTGTTGTAATCTACTATGTAGTTTTGAGGTCGCATTTTGACAAGCTAGATCAGCCATTGACTTTTTCGTTTTTCGATGTGCCAGTAGCTGTTGTTATGTAGCATCTTAGATTCAAGAGCGAATGTGTTCCTGGAGAGTTTTAATAGGATAAACATTAAGAAACTAGAAGAGACACAAAATAGAGCAGTGATATTCATAAAAAATGAATATTCACATTTGACTAGAGTAACACCTTTAGTAAAATCACTAAATGTAGAAAATCTTCAGGATAGAAGACTTAAAAGTAAAGTAGCAATTCTACATAAAACACTGAACCATAATCTTCAAATACAAAAACAAAATCTAATAAAATACTCAGAAAGACACAAAGATAAAGGCACATTCCTCGTTCCATATGCTAGGACGAATTTGTACAAATGCTCTTTTTTTTTTAGTGCTATGAGAGCATGGATTGGGTTGCCTGAGCCAGCCAAGAAAACCAGTGATTTGACAGACTTCAAGTCATTGGTTAACATGCATGACCAATGCATGACACGTTGGACGTAATCATCCTCTTTTTTTAAGTAACATCGGTATTTTATAAGATAAATAAGATAAACTTAAAAATGCGCTATAAATAATGAAACCTGCAAAGTTATGAGTCTAAGATGCCTTAATACTCTAGGAATATATAATCATTGCTTGAAACCAAGGACAAAACATGGCCAAACTAATAGAAATATTTTGTTCAACAAAATGTATCAACGAGAATATAAAATTAAAAGAAATATTAAATGTATATATACACTATATATATATATATATATAAAGCAGAAAGTAAGGAGTTTGTATGCATGTCTCTCATAGAAATCAAAACCGTTTGACCAGTCTTGATAAATGTTCCTTGGATACTAACTGGAGCGTACATATGTATAGTAGCCCTAAAATAAACTTTACACCCTAAAAAAACTTGCCCAACTCTATTAAAGTATTAGTATTTCATAGATCTAGGCCATGTTTATCGTGTTAACATGAGAGAAGATCGAAAGGATCTAGATCTAATTTTAAGAACTACACTTTGCACAGATAGTTTTTTTTACTTTGACACATGAAAATTACAAAATATAGTCTATTGATTTCATTATTTAATAAAATTAAGCTTCAATATGTCTTTCAAAAGCATTTTTACATAAATTGGGACACCACGCAAGAGTTGTCGACCGTCTTTCTCCATTCTTCTGTCTTTTGCATTGGACAGAACCTATTTCAATCACAGGCCCTTCAATTTTTTTTCGTGTTGTCTTTCCATCGTTTTCTATGTTTGCCTCTTCTTCTTTTTTCCTGGTACTGTTCCCAGAAGGAAGGTCTTTGCGAGCCACGTAAATAGTTTACTAACTTGTTTATTTAGTAAATTTTTACTGCCCTCAAGTAGAGCTAGTGACCCATTACTGGGTTCTTATTTATTTATTTTTTAAAGAAAATGTTTTCAAAAAATAACAAAATAGCTTCTGCTGCCTTCTTTTATCCACCACCTCCACCACACACACCTATGAAAAAAAATCCTGGAAACTTAAAACCAAACAACACCCCTTCCCTTAGACACTTAGAGATAATATCGTGAGCACTCTCTCCCCCCGCACAGACTCACTCCAGTAAGTAGTACCAGTCACTTCCAATAGACCACATTTATTCTTCCACCCTGGAGAGAATCAGATAAAAGGTAACCACGTGACAACAGTGAGTTCATCAAACAACAGACGACAAAAAGTCAAGGCCTTATTTCTCCCCCCCCCCCCCCCCCATCCTGCTCCCTCATCCCTAAGGAGCCGCTCACACCATGACGTGAGAGATTCCTTACCTTACACCTTGCCTCAACGTTTTGATTCCCTGGTGAAATGGGATCCGAATATGAACTTGCTTTTTTTTTATTTGTATTAGCTGAGAGCTAGGTCAAATATTGCATGGATAGAATGAAATTGAAGAATGTCATACTTGAAGACTAAGCAAGCTTTTTTTGGTGCACTCGAAGTACATAAAACGGAAGGATTGATATTTTCAGAAACGCGTTTGCCTTTTTTAGTACTGTAGAATTAAATTTCAAAATTCTTTCGCTTGTAGAATAAATTAACGTTTTAATATTTAGTTGGCAACAGTGACCTTTCAACCTGGTGCCCTTGACATTGTTTCTCTTGTCTATTTATTTTAAAATCACTCTCAATCTTTTTTTCCCACTGACTTTGGCTTCCGAACCGGGGTCCAGGGTTCGAATCCTGGTGAAGACTGGGATTTTGTAATTTCGGGATCTTTGGGAACTTCTGAGTCAACCCAGATTTAATGGGTACCTGGTATTGGTCGGAGAAAAGTAAAGGCGGTTGGTCGTAGTGCTGGCCACATGACACCCTCGTTAACCGTGTGCCACAGAAACAGATGACCTTTACATCATCAGCCCCATAGATCTCAAGGTCTGAGAGGGGAACTTTACTTTTACGTTTTTCTTAAGTTTCCATTAAGTCTCCACCACATTGCTTTAAATCGCCTTCTCTTCTTTTTCTCTCTTACTGCATTGTATTGCTTGATGAACGTAGGCGGGGGTCTTCAAAAACTCGAAGCGCAGACAAGGAGCAGACTTCCGAGATGAACAGTTAGAGTGAAATAGATAAATAGAACGCCTTGTTTTTTTTTCAACCATATTCACACACACACACGTATGCATAAACAAACACTCTCACACACACACACACTCGCAAGTCCTTATTAACATTGGGTCACTTTGCACAAAGGTATGGACAAAATATTGGGGGCTTTTCCGCTTGGACTCCTTTCTCTCTTCGGATATTTTCCTGCAACTCCACATACAGCTGCAAACTTTCTCAAGTAAAAATTAACAAGTGATTCATGCAAACCAACTCACAGAACTTAGTGACAGTCATCCTGTTGACTTGGACACGATTATGTTAATGCATTCTGTAGACCCGACTAACGTTTTAAATATTTATCCATATAATTTGATGCAATCTTTACAATAACAATGTTATGTTGCAACCGGAGGCGACTTCCTAGTTTTGTACAGCTGATTCTGGGTCAGACACCTGTCCCGCATGGGGGATGACCGCGTACCAAGGCTAGACCAATCGTTATAGTGATGACCAGTAGCTTGTTGACCCGTCACAGGTCGTGACGTCAGAAATTCGACGCTGCGACGTCGCAGGTCAGTGTTGGGGCGTACTATAAATCTTGGCCTAAGGAGATCTTTTTTTTTTTTTTTAAAGGGGGGAGGGGGAGTAGGCTTAAAGGAGGACAAAGTAACAGAGGTGCCCCCCCCCCCACCCCGAAAGCGCTTTAAAGATCAACTCAAGCGCCACCTTGCACTCACTGGCATTGAGAAAATTATCTGGAATCAAATGGACTCTGAATGAAACAGAGAACTTTCGCACTCTTGAGACCCAAAGAAAAACCTTTGCCAAAGTCAAGCGCAGGCGTCGAAAAGAGCTTTTACATAGCCCCGAAACGGACAACGGCTTTGTCTATATTAGATATACAAAACATTATGCAGGTCGCTACTGGTTCTGCGTAGCTACTTACTACTTGTATACCTTTCATCGTGTGTCCAGATCTGAAAACAGGTGACTCACAGGTTATAGACTTTGTTATTGTTTGAAGTGACCCGCCCCCCTTTTTTCCTCCCAGTACACACCCTCGCATTCACACATGTCAATGTTCAACATCTTCCTTCTTACACACACACACACACATACACACACACACACTTCCCCTTCTCTCCAAACAAAACCAAGGACCTGACCCAGAGAAGACGCGTGACATACGTGAACAGTGAGTACTTCATTTTTGCATATATGATTTATGCAAGTGAGTCGTGTGGGTAATATTGTCGCTGCGTAAAACTGTGTCTGCGTATGTCTATTTATGTGTCTGTGTATGTCGATAAATGTGTATGTGTATGTATATAAAGGGTATACTTGTATGTCTGTACATTCGTCTGTGTATGTCTATAAATATGTCAATGCCTATAAATATATATGTCTATAAATGTGTCTATGTCTATAAATGTACCTATCTATGTCTATAAATGTGTCTGCCTATGTCTATAAATGAATCTGTCTATCTCTTTGTCTGTAAAATGTGTCTGTGTATGCATATAAATGTATCTGTCTTGTCTATAAATGTAACTGTCTTTGTCTATAAATGTGTCTGTGTGTATTTCTAAAAAGAAAACCCTGTGTGAGAGAGTAAATGTTATCTGTGTGTGAGTACAGTGTGGGTGTATGATGTTTATTTGCATATTGCATTTTCTACACGCCTGTGCCGATTTCCCAGGCTCCACCTTCTGGGTGCAAAGGACCGGGAAGGGGGGGGGGGGGGAAGGGGATACTTGGCGTTGGCGGATAGTCGTAGGGCGAACACTTATCATGAGCTAGTTTGTAGAGGAAAAAAAATGCTTTATCCTCTTTACTCTCGCCCCTGTCAGAATTCATCCCCCCTCCTTTTTTATCGATAATTCTCCCTACGCCTCAGTGCATACGTGTATGAGTGTGTTTTTTGTATGTGTGTGAGTGCGTGCAAGGGCCAGGAGGTGTGAGTACTTCAACGTAGCCTGCACGTGTGTCATGGTCTAAACCGTTAGATTACGCTACTCCCTGAATGGTAGATATCGGTTCAAAGAATGATAGGGCGATAACATAGATGTCCTGAAAGAACAGTTAGAGGGGTTAATAGTTTAGAGTTCGTCGGGCGTGAATGTTTCTTTCTTTCTTTCTCTCTCGCCATTGCTTTGTTTGTATGAATGTGTACATGTGAGAGAGAGAGAGAGAAAGAGAGAGAGAGAGATGCTCATATCTGCACTGCTTTAAGATGCTGCTAATTTTATTGTATATTCATACTGTTGTCTGCATTGTTCTAAGATGCTGCTAATATCATTGTAGATTCTGTCTAGTTCTCAAATATTCTATCGGCGATGCAGTGCACTCAAAATACAAAAATGTGAGAACCGTCCTCTTAGTTCTTCTCTTTTTTGTTCCTAACGTCCACAAAGCAGACGTTGCATCATCTGACACTGACCCAATTTTTCAAGAATCAGAAAACACACACACACACATTCTCCACTAAACAAATGACATATTTGGCTTCGACTCAGTGAGTTCCCACTGCCTTTTGCGTCTCACTTTCCTTCCTCCCCCTCCTCTCTTCATGATTCCTATGGCCTGGCCGAGTGTAGGCTGTACCTTTTAACTTTTTTCTCAACATGCGCGTGATCTGCTCATTACTCTAAACTGTCACCTTCCTTCTCCCCCCTCCTTCCTTATCTCCAGTCATTTCCTTTGACCAGACCCCTTCATTGCTGCCACGAAAACACAGGGTTGGAGATATTTAACTGAGTCACACCATTTTATCGCTATATCATAACTGCACATATATGTATATGAGTGTAAGACAACGGTTGTTTCCCTTATGTTTTGTTCCTTAACGTTCGGACGCGCCTTCAAATGGAGGTTATTACGTCCCGCTCCAAATCTCCTGCAGTGATTAGCAGGTTATTACGTCCCGCACCAAATCTCCTGCAGGGGGTGGCAGGTTATTACGTCCCATTCCAAATCTCCTGCAGGGATTGGCAGGTTATTACGTCCCGCTCCAAATCTCCTGCAGGGGTTGGCAGGTCATATTACGTTCCGTTCCTAATCTCCTGCAGGGGTTGGCAGGTTATTACGTTCCGTTCTTAATCTCCTGCAGGGATTGGCTGGTTATTACGTCCCGCTCCAAATCTCCTGCAGGGGTTGGCAGGTCATATTACGTTCCGTTCGAAATCTCCTGCAGAGGTTGACAGGTTATTACGTTCCGTTCCTAATCTCCTGCAGGGGTTGGCAGGTTATTACGTCCTGGTCCAAAACTCCAGCAGGGGTTGGCAGGTTATTACATCCCGCTCCAAATCTCCTGCAGGAATTAGCAGGTTATTACGTCCCGCACCAAATCTCCTGCAGGGGGTGGCAGGTTATTACGTCTCGTTCCAAATCTCCTGCAGGGATTGGCAGGTTATTACGTCCCGCTCCAAATCTCCTGCAGGGGTTGGCAGGTTATCACGTTCCGTTCCAAATCTCCTGCAGGGGTTGGCAGGTTATTACGTTCCGTTCCTAATCTCCTGCAGGGGTTGGCAGGTTATTACGTCCCGCTCCAAATCTCCTGCAAGTGTTGGCAGGTTATTACGTTCCGTTCCAAATCTCCTGCAGAGATTGGCAGGTTATTACGTTCCGTTCCAAATCTCCTGCAGAGATTGGCTGGTTATTACGTCCCGCTCCAAATCTCCTGCAGAGGTTGGCAGTGGGAAAGGCTCGAACTCGAGACCACCATGACAACACTCCGAAGCGCATACAACACGACCAGGCAGCCAACCTTGACTTCGCTCACCTGTCTTTATTTTCTCCGTCCCCATCCAAGCTTGACCATCCGTCATTTCATTGACCATTATCCATCCTTAATGTTCTCTGCTGAGTCTCTTCTGTGTCCACACTTTGTAAATTTGGAATTTCTCATTGCTGTTGGTTTGTCGCCCTTCCTTTATACCTGTGTTATGTCCTCTTTGATCAAGTTTTAGAATCATTTTCTTTCAACTGAACATCAGGTTTGGTGATTATGAGCAAGTTTTTCCAAATGAATTCTTCCTAAAATGTGTTTGGAATAAGTACAGAAAGAGGATTCCAAGCAATAATATCTTAAAGACACGGGAAAATGTTTATATGTTCATATTTATTTCAGCAGAAGAATTTAATCAGTTCTTTACATTACAATATTTAACCTTCGAAACATTGTGCTATGTTCTTATCAATACTTCCAGATGCAAATAAATATTTTCTTCTTGTGTTCAAACAAAAATAAAACATTTTCTTTTTTTTTTTTTTTGGTTTGTCTGTTTCCCAAGCAAACATTTCGTTTTACGCTGTCATATTTGATTCTCATTTGGGACAGATTTCAAATATGCGCACGTGAATAGAATCTGAAATACCAGCAATTTTTTTTAATTTTTTTTTCCCAGACATGCGCGACGCGAGAATTTCCAGTTTATAAAAAAACTCGACTGAAATTAAGTTTGGCTTAAGCATGAGGGGAAAAGGGAATATTTAGCGTCGAAATGTTATTCATAATATTTGTCTTTTCGAGGTTTTGGTTTTTTTTTTGTTGTTTTTTTTGACATTTGACATTTTTTGTTTGTTTGTATTTTGATTTCTGTTACCCAGAGAACGCCATTTTGAAAACTAAATGAAACGTATTATATGGTTTTCTACAAGCTAGAGAGTTCCGGAGAAAAGAAAAAGGGAAGGGGGTGTGGTGAAGGGGTGCCAAGAAGGCTCCCATCTCCCTGTTGTACACCACCCTATGTATTTTTTTGTACGCAAAGAGTGGCAAAGCTATCAGACAAAGAAGACGTTCTGACGTCATTGTGAGGCCGCGGATGGAGGCGTCAGTGAGAACGATACAGCTAGGAGCAAGAGAGTGTAAGAGACGGGAGGGGGTGGGAAGGGCAGGGGGAGGCACGTTGCTTAAAGACAACTGCCAGGATGTATATCTGATGAGTTCCACCTCTGATTTACTCGCCTTCCAACTGTCAAAATGGTTGCCTGTGGTTATATTGTGTTGAACAAAATAGGGCGGGAAGTCAAGAGAGATTCCTACATAGTGACGTCAAGCCATGCATGTTACAAAACGTGCACCAAACATTTAGACTATTAAAACAAAAAATCTTTAAAAGAAAGATAAGAAATAAAAAAAAAATATTCTACACTAGAACACACACGTACACATACGCACGCACGGCGTACCGGCAGCTTTTTCAATGTAGGAAAAAATTATTACTTTTCTTGTAGTTTAACGTTTATTATTAATTAATTAGTAGTTAAAAGTTAGGCAAAGCATCATTGAGCACCTTTTTTTTTTTACAAAAAAGCACTGTATATATCGTATAGCTTACAATGGTGCTGTGTGGCCAGGTCAGCACTCAGAATAAAACAAAGCGATAACAATGCAAAATGATACTCGGGGTCAGCAGTGAGAGAGTAACATCGGGAGAGAGTCAAAGAGAGAGAGAAAGTAATCCAGAAAGAGCGGGGGGGGGGGGGGGCATAAGAGACCGAGCGAGACTAAGAAAGAGATGGATGAAAAGCTTAGTCCTAAGTGACTTATTGCTGATCAAAGTAACATTTCAAATTTAATGGAGATTTTCACAATAAATAAAAAAAAATGTCCAGGAGGTTTAAATATAACTTCATTGTCAAAAAGGTTTAAATATAACTTCATTGTCCAGGAGGTTTTAATATAACTTCATTGTCCTGGAGGTTTAAATATAACTTACTTGTCCTGGAGGTTTAAATATAACTTCATTATCCAGGATGTTTAAATTTAAGTTCATTGTCCAGAAGGTTTAAATATAAGTTCATTGTCCAGGAGGTTTAAATATAAGTTCATTGTCCAAGAAGGTTTAAATATAAGTTCATTGTCAAGAAGGTTTATTTATAAGTTCATTGTCCAGAAGGTTTAAATATAAGTTCATTGTCCAGAAGGTTTAAATATAAGTTCATTGTCCAGAAGGTTTAAATATAAGTTCATTGTCCAGAAGGTTTAAATATAAGTTCATTGTCCAGAAGGTTTAAATATAAGTTCATTGTCCAGAAGGTTTAAATATAAGTTCATTGTCCAGAAGGTTTAAATATAAGTTCATTGTCCAGAAGGTTTAAATATAAGTTCATTGTCCAGAAGGTTTAAATATAAGTTCATTGTCCAGAAGGTTTAAATATAAGTTCATTGTCCAGAAGGTTTAAATATAAGTTCATTGTCCAGAAGGTTTAAATATAAGTTCATTGTCCAGAAGGTTTAAATATAAGTTCATTGTCCAGAAGGTTTAAATATAAGTTCATTGTCCAGAAGGTTTAAATATAAGTTCATTGTTACCAACTAAATAACAACTAAAAAACGGAAGAGCTTGGAACATTTTAATTTTTCATTCCTGGATATTGGGCGCCGCCACTGAGTGCACCCAGCTCTAATGGGTACCTGACATCATTTGGGGAAAAGCAAAGGCAGTTGGTCGTAGTGCTGGCCACATGACACCCTTGTAAAACCGTGGGCCACAGAAACAGATCACCGTTACATCATTCGTCTCATAGATCGTAAGGTCTGAAAGGGAAACTAAACTAAACTTTTAAAACTTTTAGACCGGTTTAGTCTGCATTGCAAACAAATTGACACAAATAATCAGATTCACTTCTTAAAAAGGATACATTCTCAACACTTCTTTTATTCTGTACACCGGATACACCAAAAAAAAAAAGCTAGCTATTTATAGCTCTTACGCCTTCAATGAAATTCTCTGATATCACTCAAATCTCTAACATCAAGTCGTAAACCTTGCACCTTATATCGAGTTATTCATCATTCTATCATTGCAAATGAAATC
The DNA here is from genome assembly GCA_030265305.1 of Biomphalaria pfeifferi. Taxonomy (NCBI): domain Eukaryota; kingdom Metazoa; phylum Mollusca; class Gastropoda; family Planorbidae; genus Biomphalaria; species Biomphalaria pfeifferi. The sequence goes on from JASAOG010000023.1 coordinate 72,218, forward strand.
AATAATTAGATTACAAATTCTTCTTGTATCTTGCATAACAATATTATCTCTTTCTTCTTTCTACTTTAAAGTGTAAGTCTCTTCTTTTTTTTTTTCCGTTCTCTCGTTCTTCACTTCTCTGTACATTCCAGGATCTGGCTCTATCCCTTGTTGTCAAGCAAATTAGTTGTTTTTTTCTTTCTCTCACAGTGAGCTGTGAACATAGCTCGTACCACAGACAACGTCAAAAAAACATGAGAAAGATAACAAGTGTGTGTGTGTGTGTGCGTGTGTACGCGCGCGCGCTACAATCGTCTGCGGGCCAAAACGTTGAGCAATTTCCAAAAAAGCAAAAAAAAAAAAACCGACTATGGACGAAGTTGATTGATTTGATGTTCTATTACCACACTCAATTTCTCACCTTCTTTCAAGTCTTTCATTATTTGGTCTTAAAAACTCTCCAGACTTTGGTAGAGAGTTTCAGAGGTCCTCGGTGATAGGTAGACTGTAGACTTTCAGTCGTAATGGCAATGAGGAATCTGGTAATACTGGGAAAACGAATTATTGGTAGATGGAATTTTCAGGTTTTAGCCGGGTGATTTGACTAACAGATTGCTTGAGACTTACTTTGCTGCCTAATTACTTAAACCAACCTTCCTTTCACATTGAAACATTTCTATTACTATTAGACACAAACAAGTCACAATCTTTTAACTTGCTTCTCTTAAATTCTTGATTTGTTTTACACAGTCTTCGAAATTTTGAGATGTTTTCAAGCTCAGACATAAAGCCCTTCGGAAAATGGAAAATTTACTAATATAAGATGGACTTACTTGAATATATATATATATATATATAAAGTTTACAATGCTATACTACTTATATGTCTTTCATCCTTAACAACAAGATACTATCAATCCATTAAAATTGATGTAAACACTTTTGATTGTCTATTAGATATGCTGAAAATCTAAATAGGAATGTGTTATTATCAGCTGATATTCACAGTAGCGTAGCTAGGGATTTGGGGGCAAGGGGGGTGGCCTTGACCTATTTAGGGGCTTCAACATTTTGACATTCAACACCATGACATGAGATAATGTACTTAATGAATATGTGAGTCTAAATTCGAATTTTTATAATATTGAATTAAAATTAACAAAAGGTAATCATTTAAACTCTTTGAATGAATAATACAGTTGTGAATTGTGGAGATAACGTACAAGAACACTGAAGAACGAGGACAATATTGTATATCTCCATTCCTTGACTAGATTCACTTTGGTTAGAATTTGTTCTTGGTCTTCACTTAATGATACTTCACTCATTAACTCGTGATAGCTATTTAAATCGCAATGTTTTAATCATTAAATATAGTTTGTTTTTGTTTTTAAAGAAATTATCTCCCCTTGCTATCTTTTGTCTTAATTAAGTTAATAGGGTCCACAAATAATACGGCGGACTTTTAAAAAATCCCTATTTGTATCTAATACGCCTGTATGTATGCTAGGCCAGCTTTCTTCACCTCTTTGTAAATCAGTCCACTAGTTTTATAGATCCAGATACATTAATAAATCTATCGTGTTTCACTGGTAAATAATTTCGGCTAATTTTTTGAGTCATCCAATCAGCGAGAAGAGCAAGAATTCCGACACCTTTTCTAGCGAAAATGTTTTCATTTTGGTCAATGAACTTTTGCTAGACTAAAATGATTTAAAAAGAAAAGATAGAAGTATTAGAGACATTTGTTGTAAATAATTAACTACTTTGAGAATGAGTCTTATAGCCTAAATACATGTATATCATAGCGGTGAACTGAAAATGTCAATGCAATATACAGTCGTATTTATTTATCAAGTTCCTGCATTGTGGAAGGGTAGCAGTATATATAACCATCCAGGGAACTGAGGGCTCTGCACTGCAGATAAGTGCATCCTCGTGTGGCTGCTGAGACCTATGTGAGTCCGCAACGTTCGGATGCACACTGGGCAGGCTTGTACCTACTGGAGCTTATCTTCTGCCAGTGCTTTTGTCGTGTCCTACGCAATTTTCGCGCCAGCTTTCACTGCGCGGCGCCACTCCGCTGTCATGTGCTTCCGTTTTCCAGGTGGCAGGGCCAATGTTGAAGGCTTTCAGGGACACCTCTCTAAGCGTTTTCAAACGATGTTTTTGTCCACCTTGTGTTGTCAGGGACACCTCTTGAAGCGTTTTCAAACGATGTCTTTGTCCACCTTGTGTTGTCAGGGACACCTCTCTAAGCGTTTTCAAACAATGTCTTTGTCCACCTTGTGTTGTCAGGGACACCTCTCTAAGCGTTTTCAAACGATGTCTTTGTCCACCTTGTGTTGGCTTTTCTTCCCAAAATGGCGAACATAGAATTTAACATAGGCCTAAATAAATTCAATCTTACACTGTGGTAAGTCCGGCTCTGGATTATTGTTTTAATGAACTTCAGTGTAAGGGTTAGGGTTAGGGTTGTTTTACCAAAAAGATTTTTTTTTAGATCATCAACCTGAGTTACAGAGACCAATTTTAAAACGTGATCGTGTTGGCAACACTGTTTCCTCGTACGAAAGAAAATCGGGCATAGAGAACTTTCATTTTTCACATGATCTTTTTCTTCTAAAACTTCTAAAAAATTTTCGATATTTAAAATTCTTTTATTCAAAAGGGATGATAATATTAGTAAGTTTCTGACTGAAGTAACTCTTTTAGTCCAGGGGGTAGAAGACAGTATCACCTTTGTAAAGCCTTTCATTACGTTGTTTCTTAATTGATGTTGTAAGAAGTATTGCTGTTGTTTTTTTACCACGAACATTTGGTACAAATAAAATAAGTGCTTCAGGGGGACAACTGTGTTGAACTATGTTGTAGGTCAGTCAGGAGAAGTTTGATACAGTGTTGGGTGGACAGACAAATTACTTTTAGCTAGTTTCGTTTTAAAATGGACAGAGGGAATTGGTTTTATGTTTATGGACAGTTCTCTAGATTGAATGTCTGACTGAGTAGGTGAAGTTTACAGGAAGTTGCCATCTTGTATTACAAAGTATGGGCGTTCACTTATTGTGGAGCTCGGAACATAGAGAAATGTAGTGACTATCTGGTCGTGTTTATTCTTTTTCTAAACACAGTTTGATACTTTTGAAGTTCAGACTTTGACATAGTCATATGTACTAAGTAGTATTTACGTAATAGAGTCAGTTGCATTGATAAAGTCACTATTGGTCTTTTATAAAATCATCTAATAAATTGTGTTCATCTTTCGCCTATTTCATAGTCTGTTGGCCTTTTGGGCTACACACACGATTTGTCAACCATCTTTCTCCTATCCTCTGTCTTTTTGCCTTGGATAGAACCTCTTTCACTGTTTTATGTTGCTTTCCCATCGCGTACTATGTCTGCCTCTTCTTCTTTTTACTGGTACTGTTCCCTGAATGAGGTTGTTTTTTTTTTTTGCAAGCCCCGAAAACCTTAGAGTTTTTTGTTTTTTTTTTTTTACAATAGTTAGCACTAGCAGGTCATTGTGGAGTCCAATCGCTCTAGTAACGCTGTCTCTACTCGCTTCATTTGTGATGCGGTCTTTAAATGTGATACCTAGGATCCAATCTGTAGCCTCTCAATTGCTAGGATCCCTCTCTTTAGCTCAGCGTCCAAGACTCGCAAGCACATAAGAATGTTGTGTTACACTTACTTTAAAACAAGTTTTCGTGGAACATTTTTTTTTTCATCATAAATTTATATATGAAAACAAAACATAAAAAGTTATTTGTTCTGTGTTCTGTGATCTTTGAAGAGTTTGTTTTAGATTCCTAGCGGGCAGTCTATCAACATTAGCAATTTTTATACCTCTTGTGAATGGTTCAGCTCCATCGATCACAATAAGTAAACAATAATAATTGATTTAATGAGAATCATGGGGTGCATATAACTGCGCAATTTGTGCTCCCGGGGCGGATCTCAAGTTTACCGCCTAATTAGGATATCGGCCATTATATTTAACCGCGAAGGAGCAATGAAAGAACAATTTTAAATTAGCACCTTCCCGATAGCTACAGGATCGTCAGTTACTCACACACTTTGTCTAGATTTGTTTAATCTTTGCTTAGGAACCCCCCCCCCCCTCAAATTACTTGGATCCGGCAATGACTTATCTTAAATTATCCAAAAACAAAATGATAGGATTTCAGTCAATGATTGCTTGACCAAAATAAGAACAATGTTTTACAACGTATTTAGAATTGTCCAATTTGTTTTTACGTAGGCACTAATCACTATAACATTGGCAGTGTCCTCGATCCCGAAGAAGCCTTTCCACAAGGCTACGCTAAACACAGTTGCGACCTGCTTATTTTATCCGCATATGAAATAGACAAAGCCGGGGTCTATTTAAGTTTTCTTTGCGTCTTCTCAGCATGTCTTCAACAAGGGGTTTCCTCTGGGTCTCAAATCTTCGCGAGAGATCTCTAACTGTCTCTTTCAGAGGTCTTCTGCTGCCAGCTACTTTCCTCTATGCCAGTGAGGGCAAAATGGCGCCTGAGTTAATCTTTAGAACGTTTACCGGGGGTACCTGTGATATGACGTCATCCTTTCAGTTCGCCAGAAAGATCGCTTTAGGCATGCGGTCGTCCCCCATATTGCCACACAAATTCCCACTCAGTGACAGGGTCATCTCAGGTGTCCCAATCCTTGTTTTTTATTTCTTTGAGTTTGTTTACTGAAATAACTGTCACGTGATTTGATCCAATCATACACGTGTAAGCAATGAAACTAATTACACTCATCCCGACACAGTAATTGCTAAACAAATAAAAGCAAGGCACATAACTGAGTCAGAATAATATGTGAACAAAACGTACAAGCACTGAAGTCATTAGGCATGTGCGTGCCTGCGTCGGCGGAATCTGTTGTTTTTTTTTTAAATATTTATTTCTTTAATTAATCTAAACTGGGATTAATGAAACGCATTAAAAATGGTAGCAGACGGTGTGCATAAAAAAAAGGAGATCGATAAAATGTATTGATCTTATTCAATGTTCAAATCAAGCAGTGAGCTGGCCGGTCTAATTTAACACAGGGAGTTTGATGAATGGTTGTTGCAATCAATAAAGTGTCGACTTCATTGCTAGACCCCATCGATTGGTCACTTTTTTTTTTACCTTCCAGGACACGTCTGGTCTGATTAAGGCAATACAGATTTAGACTGGCGGTTTCCAATAACCCAGCCGGCTGTCCCACTTGTACAGAACTGCAGCATGAATACACTTGTGGCAATTTTGGTTGGTCGACCTTTTTGTTTCTTGCATGCTATGCTTTGATAAGTTGTGATAAATGGATCAAAATTGGTTGATTACATAGAATCTAGAAAACTCCCTCTGTTTCTTTGTATAACTGAAGAGACATGTCACAATACTTTAGTTATAGTATAGGGAATCTAGAACAAATTCTAACAAATCTTTTTTTATTCATACTATAAGTAATGTCTAGATAATCGAGAGAAGGGGCTTATGCTGTGCACTACCTACCCCCGTGGTGTTTCACGTTTTAAATCTGATTCGCTGTAAAAGTAATATAGGTAGGAAGCCGAAAAAACAAACTAACAAGAACTATATATCTATTTACATTAAAACAGTCTCAACAATCTAAGGTATTGATGCTTTAGTCTTCGATATTGTAAGTAATTTTGGATCAGAGTTGCCATATGAGCAATAGATTTCATATTGTGTGACTATTTATACTCTGAAGAGATATACTATAAATCAATTATTTTAAATATTTTAATCTTATTTTGAAAACAAAAGTTAATATTCTATTTCTACACTATGTCGGTAGGACTGCCGTCAAAATAAAGTCTACTAATATTATATTTTCACCCTTTACGAAAGCTATTATTTGTAAGGAGGGTAATTTTTCAAGCCTATTACCTCCATTATTGCCCCCCCCCCCAGCTCCACCCACAACCACTTTTCAATATTCAACTGGCATTCTTTTGTTTATATCATTCCCCCCCCCCCCCTAGATCGCGTCATGTCTATGATACTGAGGCCTTATATCAAATGGTGTCGTCCATTGTAAGGGGCCGTGTGCGTGTCAGCGAGCCGAGGGTGGGGGAGGAATAGAGGTGCTATATGTCGCTAATCTTAATAATTTACTACAGCCTACTCCCCTCATGGGTGACGGCTGGAGTGTACATTGCGGGAGGGGGGGTGGAAGAGTGACATAAGGCTGTACAGGGCTCTCTCTTTCTCTCTCTCTCTCTCTCTCTAGCTCATGAATAATTCCGGCAGGTCGCAGCCAACATCAGGGAGAGCGGGACAACTCACCCTCGTGCACACGCACTCGTCAACACACACACTCAGATACACGCCGTCCAGCTGTGTCGCATGGTTTGATGAAAGAGGAGGGGGACAAAGATCTGTCAGTTACACCATCACACTAGATCTCAATCCCCAAGCCCCATCCCACCCCCCCCCCCCTTTTTTCCCCCTTACCCCTGCACTCACACACAGCATTCTCTTAAAAGTTACCTCCCTTTCCTCCCTTCACGTCACACACAAAAAAAAAACGTACGCTTTACAATCTAATCCACAAATTCAAAAACACATCGTAGTGAACTTGGAGTATTTGTATTGTATCCTTCCATGAAAGTAGTTCGCAAAGACGGCACTCATAAGGTGAATGGAGAAACGTTATTTAACCCTAGTGTCGTTTGGAACGATCGAGAACATGGGTGTAGTCGCACGTGTAGGAAATTTGAGCGCAATTATTGACAGCGAAACCTACTTTGCAAACAAACAATGAATTCCTGTCCCATGAATCACTCCGCCGTGTCAATGTGGTAACAGTCTCGTATTCGTACATGCGCAATAGAATATAGTTTTAAAACTTCGTTACAAGATAGATTGGTAGATCTATTTATTCTATAACTATTAGTGTTTTTTTTTAGGGCTTTTTTTTGTGTGTTCAAAACGCACTGTTTCACTGCAATGCGTTTTTATTTTAAAGAATAGGTCAATGAGCTTGGTTGATTTAAATTCTACACGCTTTGTAAGAAAAAAAAGTCCAAATTTTGGCCTAACATCTAAATTATTATCTCTAAATAAAGTCCCTCCCCCTAGCTGACTGATTGACTGACTGACTCATCACTGATTCTCCCACTTGCAGTGGACGAAAAATATACAAAACTCGAACCTGTTATTATTTACCGTAAACACAGAACAGCTAAGATATTTTCACGGTCAAAACCGCAATAGTTACATTTTCCGAAAAGGATTTTTTTCCCCCTCAGTTTCGACCTTGGGCCTATATCTTTTTATAAAGCCGCCAAATTAATTTTAAAATTACAAATATTTAAATTGGTATTTATTAATATAAATGGTCCACAAATGAGATTGGACCAAAGCGCTCTGAGCATGCTATAAGCATGAAAGTAGCGCTATATAAAATCTATAATAACAATAATAATATAAAAAACGTACAATAAATAAAATGTTGATATTAATTTTGTTATAACTTAGAGACTTTTTTTAAAAATTTAACTTGTTCTTCATCTACGTGTAAAGAATATTCTAAAATAACAAGGACGTAACATTTTACTAATATGATAAAGTTGTTTTTTAAATAGCCTAATTAGAAGGATATTCACCGACCGCAATTATCAAGTATTTTAAATTTGCCTATCACATACAAATCTAAGTCAATCGACAATCTGCAAGCCTACTCTGTCACTTGCAGCCATAAATCACCATGCCCTATTGTTAGCCTTGCGAAGGCTGTATTTACTTAAGTGTCCACCATTCATCTGTCACTGTGATTAAATCCAAAATTAATGGCTTGTAATATTACGGTGTTTGGTTTTCACCTCAAGAATAAACATTGGATAATTAATCACGGAACTGTAGGGGTGGTAATATAGGATTTTGGAGTTGAACGCCGGTGAAAGATGTAGTGGCAGCATGGGCGGTCCGTAACTCTCTGAATCCAATGAAAACAAGTTTTTTTTTTAAAGAACCAGGTTTAAAGTAGCTACAGTAATGAAGAAAAAAAGCCTCAGCCTCAAAGAAGGCCTCAGAATTTCATAAAAATAAACGTTTTAACAAAATATGAAAATTAAATTGTAATATGAGAAAGTAAGGGAAATGAGATAAAATGTCTACTTCGTATTTCACAATTATAACCTGCTTTTAGATTTATTCCTATGTATATTAATGCTCGAATATAATAAGGGCTTCCGCAAAACTGCAAAATGTTTTCAAACCCTCAAGGTTATAAATGGATAATTCATTAGACCCGTGAATGAAGCGAAGGCGAAAATCTTGACGGGAAAGTGATATAATTTATAAGATAATAAAGACATTATTATTATTATTATAAAAATAAAGCGGTAGCTCCTGTTAAATAATTTAAATTTGTTCACATCAGGATAGGAAGATGCTTCTGGTTTTAATTTCCTTGGAATAACGCAAGTTAACTCTAAATGTCCCACTAGCGGTGACTTATCTTTAAAAGCGTGAGTTGTGACTAATTCAGCAGTGAGTAAAAGATGACTGCTCTAACAATAACGCTTATAACAACTCATGTAGTTTTGGTACCGACGCTATGAAAAGCGCGTGTTCTAATATCACATCGACTGCTCACACGCAGTGACATTTTTTTTTAGTAGTCGCTCAGATCAACAGGGGGCGCTAGTAGCGCCATGATTCTATTGAATACATATTTTTGTGTGTTTCTTTTTTAAACAAGAGCCCCCCCCCCCCCCAACCCCGCACCAATGTTCAGGTTTTAGGTTTCACGTCAGATGTGTGGGCTCTTTCCGCCCTGAATGGGTTAACAGAGGGCGGAATGCCCCCCTCCACCCCAACCCAACCAAGGTTCCCACCCCTACTCCCTCTACTAATAGTGGACGTCTCTGTGTCCTTATGTGCTCAGCAACACCCCTCTCCCTCCCTTTTTCCGGATCCAAGCTTGGACCCACTCAACAGTGTTGTGCTGAAAATGGGGGAGGGAATGGTGGGGGGGGGGGGGCGAGTGTGAGCTTGGACATTAAAAAGAAAAGGTTGGAGAGGGGGGGGGGGGAGAGGGGAGCTCAAATGAAGGAGGTGATGGGAGAAGGTAAGAGTGCTGGAGCGGCTAGCGATGGTTATCTGCGGGAGTGGAGCCACAGGGCCAGGTCACGTGCTTGACGCTCTATCGATCTGAACACAGAGGGCTGACCTTCATTATGGTGGCCTTTATTTCCACTTTTGTCCTGTCTTTTCTCTCTCTCTCTCTCTCTCTCTCTCTCTCTGAACTTGTTGTCTCTAGTTACTTGTTTGTTTAGTGTGTAGATCATTTTCCCTTCTTTTCTTTTCATTTTTATTTTTTTCTCTCTTTACTCAATCATTTCTAGAATCTTCTTTGATTTGTGCTGCGTCGTTAGGTGTGGACATAGTCTTTTCCATCAACATCCGTTCTCTTCTCTCTATCCTCTCTTCTCACTATCCTCTCATCAACTCTCACTCTTTCTCCCTCATTCTCTTTCCGTTCACTATTGCATTCGAAAAGATCGATGAAAAGAAAGGGGAGATTGTGGGTGGGGTGAGCAGTCTGTGAACACGGTCAACAGGCTTGTGTATCGGGTTGATTAGAGACACTCATGATTTTTTTATTGCGTAAGTTTTACGCAGAAAGCTGGGGAAGGGCTGAATGTGTGGATAACCTGGGCCTGTGAGTAACAGGAAGAAGTGTGTGTGTGGAGAGGGACAGAGAGAGAAAGACAAAGAGAAAACAAAGAACTTTAGAGAAATAGAGTCTGGACTTGAGAGAAATAGAGGAATAAGAGAGCTAGACAAAGAGCGAGAGAGAGAGAGAGAAAGAGAGGGATTGAGAGAGTGAGAATGAAAGACAGAAATAGGGAAAGAAGGAGAGAAAAAGACAGAAAAAGAGAAAAGGACAGAAAGAGAGTAATAAAAATAGAAAGAGAGAAAGAAAGAGTGAGAAAAGAAGAGAGAGAAAAAGAGAGTACTAGACAAAACGAAAGAAAGAGAGAAAAAGAGAGTACTAGACAAAACGAAAGAAAGAGAGAAAAAAAAGAGAAAGGGTGGGTGTTGAGAAAGGAAATGTCGATCGGGACTTATCTAACAAAGGCAGTCCATCCGTGCAGATGTCACTCTAGGCGGCAGATGTGTAGGCAAGTTGATTAGATTAAGGCGACAGAGGACGGCGCGTGGACTCTGGCGTGAGTGCGTGAGTACATGAGTGTGTAGTCGTCTGTGTGAGTGAGTCTGTGAGGCTTGAAACACATACACACTATTTGTCTCCTTCTGTTCAGTACCCTTAACCTTTGGCTCGCCTTGACACAATAAGGTTTTCAGGTCACACTGGTCATAAACCTATTCAGTGAGTTTAGACCAACTCCAAAGAAATATAAACAAAAAGGGCAAAACATTTTTTTAATTACAAAGCATTTAATCTGTACCAAAAAGGTTACAAAGACAGTTTATGTGGAAACACAAGCTGAAAATCGGTCCCCGAAGTGGTCTACCTAGTCTTCACCAGGATTTAAACACGGGACTTCTGGTTCCATGTGCTTTACCACAGCCACAGCATCTCCATATATTCTTTTAGCGTACACTTATATTTTTCAAAATAATAATAAATTTACCTTATCCATACATTCAAAATTAATAAAATTTAACATGTAATAAAGAGAAACTAAAAAGATTTATTCTTCTTACAAATTTGAATAAATTGGCAACACGAAAAAAAAAAATTTTGGACCTATTTTAGCTAGGTAGTGAGCTAGCTAGAAATGATTAAAAAGACTTGGAGAAGATCTACTTGGACCAGACATTCCCCTCGCAAAATAAAAAATTAATATCTCCATTGTCATTTGTCATACAAACTAGACATCGATCTAGCTAGATCTAGACCTAGTTTTAGATCTAAATCTAGATTCAAGATCTAAGTATAGGTCTAGAACTAGATCTAAGTCTAAATCTAAAAATAGATTTAAGTCTAGTCTAGAATTCTAGATCTAAGTGAAGATCTAATTCTAGATCTAAATCTAGAATTTTGATATAGTAGCTACTATATCTAGACTAGAACGTTTAATCTTAAAATTACTAGACCTAGGCCAATGTTATGATCATGAATAGTAGGCCTTTTGTTACCGGATAATGCCATTACTAATGATGTACTATACTGTTCGTATAAGATTCATTTCTTAATGTGACAGGCTTATTATTGTTTACATAATAAATACATCTGCACCCCTAAGCTGTCAGAAGATAAGTTATGCCTTAATAATTAAAATTTTGTTCAAATTTACATGTACGTTACAATACATTTATTATAAATTTATCTAGATCTAGGCTCTATTTAGTATTATTTAGACTGTCAAGTGTATGCCCCTATAATAAGGATATGTCAAAACTGAGCGCTATAAAACTAGTTTGTTATTTTTAAAACTTATAACTAAAACGAAGAACGTATCAAAATTCCTTTGTAAAACAACACTTGAATCAGTATTTCATTCAATGAGTTAGTAAATAAATGGAAAATATATTTTATAATGAACCATTGACACTTTTATCATTGTGACCTTAGATTCACATTTTTTTGCGCGAATCTATGAATGAAGCTTGAGTTATTAATTAAGAAGTCCATGACCTATTTCAAAAAAAAGTTACCTTCCCTGAAGTTTTTCATTGAAAAGTGATGTAATTTTTTGAAAAATCTGCTTGCATATATAATTTTAAAATTTAGATGGTTCATTTTTGGAAAAGAAAAAAGTAGCCGTTGTATCAGAACTTTGAATGATCTAAAATGTCATGATGTCCGATTTTCATTTTCTCTTCTAGCTTCTGAGATATAAACCGGACGGACGGACGGACAGACGGACTGACAGGCCACACAAAACTAATAGCGTCTTTTCCTCTTTCGGGGGCCACTAAAAAAACGTTCAAAAATTTGTGCTATAAAACATGTCCGCAGAAATGCATTGAATTAAAGCCACGAAATATGTTTTGCTATAATTTTGAAATTAAATAGCTTTTTTTCCTAATAAGTATTTAAAGAAAATTATACCAACAGAAATCTGTCTTATAAACAACTGATTATGATAAAAAAAAAAAAAAAAAAACTACCCAAATAAAAGTTGCTCGAATTTTGCTTTTTTAAAAATTCATTAAACTCTTGTTCTCAGAAGTCTAAACTTCTTACTAAAAACATTATTGTGTTAATGACGACTGTAAGAACGTGAAAAAAAGCTATATCGTATAAGTTTAGTCAAAACAGGACACTATGTTGTATTGTTGTCAAAACATGACATTATGTTGTATTGTTGTCAAACAGTGTATTATGTTGTTTTTTGTCAAACAGGACATTATGTTGTCTTGTTGTCAAACAGGACATTATGTTGTATTGTTGTCAAACAGGACATTACGTTGTTTTTATTTGTTGAACGGGACATTATGTTTTATTGATGTCAAACAGGACATTACGTTGTATTGTTGTCAAACAGGACATTATGTTGTATTGTTGTCAAACAGGACATTATGTTGTATTGTTGTCAAAGTAGCTACACAAACTAAAATCATTTCCCTCACTCAAAAACTAAGTGCGTTTTCACTCTACCACCACTTCCCATCCACCAAACAAATGTCAACCCCAAGAAATCGTTATATTAATACCCAGGTCAACTCGATACTGGAGAAGAATGACGAGTCTAATTTGCCTGCAATAAAATGAGCTCTAGTGTTATGGTCTGATGATTTTTAATGTACGTTCTCTGCCAGATGTTTCGCAGGATCAGGTGTTTCCGTGCGCACACAAAGCGTAAGGTAGTCGTAGATACATCGCGTTCTTTAAGTGATATCTATTATTTAGATTAATTTCACAAGGGCTTTGGTCTTTAGATTTCCCAGGATGCTCTGTCTGGAGAAATACATTATAGACACTATAAGCCCGCCACCTGAAATATTTGGGCCCCTCTGTATCCCCCCCAACTTGCTTAAAACATTCAAATACATATGCAGGGTGTATTAACAAAAAAAAGGATGAATGCCTCCCTCCTTTTCTATTGAAGCCCGGACCTGAGTCCTATTTGTCCCCCACCCACTAGCTGGCAAGGCGCCTGCATTACGTCATCATAATTATTTAAACAAAAAACAAAACATAAAACATTTGAATGATGATTTGGGCGGATGAGTGGTTGGTCAAGCAAGTCTAGGACAGAATTTTATCAAAAATAAACAACGACAAAAAAACACCTCAGTACTAGCATTTCAAGTTGCCACTACAAAAAGACCAGATTCTCAAGTTGTTCTGGTACATAGCGACTGTGTTACCTATTATAGATTGTCCTTTGAGACTCTCTTAGTCTAGAGGCTCCGAGACACCAATGCTTCACATAAAGACGCTAGAAACCAGAAAGTAGAGCTCATCGGAGCACATTTTCCGTACCATCATTGATTGTTGTCATTTATCTGTTCATATCTTTGTGTACATATAGAAAATGTTCCCCCCCCCCTTTCGTATTCAGACCTCGTGTATTGAGTGGGGGTGATCGAAGGCCATCCTACTTTAAATGTACATTTTTTATGGACAGATATAGGATTGTGTTATTGATAGTAAGCAGTTCATAGATCTAACTTCTAGTAATCGAGCTCATATTGAAACCTTTCTTTTGATCAAACAGCGAACTCAAATCTATAGCCACGGTGTTCGCCTATAAGTCTCTATGGTTGTAAGCTTGTTTTCTTTCTTTCTTCTTTTTAAAAAAATAATATGACGAAGGTCTAAGTAAATTATATAGTTAATCGTCCCATGCCAATGTTCTACCAGTTTTTAATGATTTCCATAAAATTCGGAAAGACACTATCTTGATAAGTGACAGGCATGTCAATTTTTTTGTGAGAGACTTTCTCGAAAAATTCTGACAAAATTCATTGCAGCTGAAAAAAAAATATATTTTCGCAGAAAAAAAACAACAACATAAAAAGCAAACTATTATTACCAAAAGTTAGAACTGCATAATCTATTAACATGATTAATAGGGGGATCGCTACTCTTAGAGGATCTATTTATGTTATTTGCAGGCCATATGTTTTGTGAGGACTGGAATTGCACTCATAATGTTATTTATGCACGCACTTCTTTACTATACTTACTTAATTTATCTATACTTACTTTATCTATATTTACACAGTGGCTGTGTTCTTTATATATACGCTAGACTGCACACGGGAAGCTAAGGGGAGTTGCGATAGCCTCAACTCTGGAAGAAAAGCGAGCTAAGTGAAAGATGGCTGGTTCCTCTACCAGCAAAGAAAATACCTCCTTTAGGTGATTAGTCTGTGGACAGAAATAGTTCTCCAGTATAGGGCTCTACAATCCCAAGAAAAAGTGCTTCCCGAGATGATCCACAGTTGTTCTACGACTGTAAGAAAATCTACTTGTGAACTAAACTTACATACACATTCGCTTTTATTTTGTCATCTGCTAGACTAACATTTGTAATTTGCATACAGTTGTGATCACAATGTTTCAGCTACACATTTATTATCAATTACTTCTCACTCGATAAACGTAATCATCTCAGCAACAGACTCTCATACACTGCGGAAAAAAAACAACTATAACTAGATAGCTTCTATATGTCTGGAGAACAAAGTCCAGGAAGTGCTGCTAAGCTATGTGTTTGTTTTTTATGTCTAGGACAATATTTCATGCATTTTGTTGCAGTACAAATACAACTTTCTCAGCCGTTTCTAACACGATATAATTTTAATAAGGAGAAATTACTAGACTTTCACTCGTTGACTACAAATTTATAAAGAAATAAGCAACTAACTAGCAACAATAAAGAGGATTCGATACGAAGATAAACTGCTTTGCATAAGAATATTTGTATATAAGTATATAATCTATATAAGAATATATCTTAGACTAGAAAACGGAAACAAGTTTAAATCCGATAATGATCAGATCACTGACATATGTATATAGATTATTATGTACTTAACTCTTTTTTCAAGGGAAGTCAAACAGAATCTAGGAACATCGATCTTTAGTGTCTTTCAAAGTTTACAAATAATGCAATACCAATTTACAGATGTTAAATAAAATGGGCTTTATTAATATTAATCACGAGTTATATATTTATGCAATTTATGATATAAAGACATTTCCTTTTAGTTTCCATTAAGATAATGTTTCGACAATCCTAGATCGAAATAATTCAAGTTGTTGATTTTAATCATATTAGGATTTTAGATTGTACATTTTAAAAAAATTGATTACCTAGATCTTTCTGGATCGACATTGTGTATTTCAAAAATGCAAAAAATAATAATTATGAGACGAGAGAACTTTTATTTTCGATGTTCAATTACATAAGATAGGGTTGAAAAAACAACAAATTTACTTCTTATAACTACTTTACGAAACAACGACTTCTTTCAGCTTTTCTTTTTGAAGTTTTTTTTAGAAATTTTTGTGTAGTGTTAGAGATTTCCATGTCCAGTTTAGGTGTAATATATATATAGGTCTGTGGTTAAGCTATAACTCAAATATTTTTTAAATAAAGTTCAATTTAGTTCCTTGACATTTAGTTTATCCTGAAAATCTCCAATGGAGATCAACTTTTCTGGATTCATTTCTTCACCCCAAATGATCCCTACGATCCAAGTATGTCCAACCAAAAGCCGAAAGATAAAATACTTACAACTTACTTGGCAAGAGTGAAACTTTCAGGTCCTTCCAGTCTCCGTACAAAAAGAATAGCTAATGGAGATTTTATTGATTTCCTGGAGTCTTCAA
Organism: Biomphalaria pfeifferi; assembly: GCA_030265305.1. Taxonomy (NCBI): domain Eukaryota; kingdom Metazoa; phylum Mollusca; class Gastropoda; family Planorbidae; genus Biomphalaria; species Biomphalaria pfeifferi. The sequence continues at coordinate 87,995 of JASAOG010000023.1, forward strand.
AAATCGTTTTGTTTTAAATAATGGGCGACAATGTGGAATTCTATCAATGTAGATGTTTGTAGTTCACTAGCGAAGTGTAGACCTATGGTGAATACACATTTATGTCAGGGTGTGTTAGACTTCGCTTTAGATAGGTGAAAAGTTAAATTAAGACGAATGATGTGATCACAAGAGTCAATATTATTGAAGTCAATGAAATTGCAAAAGTACAGAAGAAGTAAAATATATTTTTAATTTTTTTTTTTTATAGATTGAAATCGCATCAACTATTTTGAATCAATCGTGTAAATAATTGTTAAAAGAGCTAGACTAGCAATAATAAATGTGTGCTATTTGAAATAGTTGTGTTAATTGTTTTTGTTCAGCAAAACTTGTATGCTTATCTTATAGGATGCTCAGTGTGCTATGGTCCAATCACTTTCGTGGACCAGTTTAAGGGGAGAGGGGGGAGGGAGGGAGTATCTGACAGGTTTCCATGCAGCCTTGAAGAAAAAAAAGTTGCCCGATTCGGGGTCTCTATCCTCCATGATGGAAAGCCAACGTGTCAGCTTCTACAAGTACTTATATTAAAAAAAAAAAGGTTTTATAGTAAAAAAAAAATTAATCCATTTTTAAGATTTATAGCGAACTTCCTCTCTACACAAGGCTTATCTTCCCTTTGTTAAGTACTTTCGTATATAAAACAAAATTTGCTGACCGGTTTCTGTATTTAAAAAAATATTAATTACAATAAAATTGATTAACTAATTGGTTAATTTTTTTTATTGATTCATATGCTGTCATCGACAATGAATAATTGTGCAAAGTTTCAATTTGACCCGAGACTGGAAAGTGGGAGAACTAACGTGTATACAAGATTCCACAGACTGAGTTGACATACGTTTTGTTAATTATTTAAAAAAACATATTTTATATGTCTCCTAGAGTCCATTTTTTTTTTTTTTTTTTTTTTTTTTTTAAAAAGAATGTTATTTTGATTAAATAATTTCTATGAAGTATTAATTCATGACATGAAAATGCAGGCCAACAAACAAGAAAAAGCAGACAAGGACAGAATCGTTAACAAGATCGTCTGCCAATTTGAGTGTCTCGGTTTTTCAGTCATCGTGGAAGCAAGTATATTTTGATTCAAGCTTTAGATCCAGAAAAGAGAACTTAAACCAACTCCCTGGAGGCTAAATGTGGCTAATTGTATAGGTCAGACATCCAACTCGTGAACTACGAAGATTTAAGACTTAGCTTTCCAGCACTGACCTGGCAGCAGACAATATTACAATGTTTCAACAATTAATATATTACAAAAATACAAATAGCATTCATCAAGGAAGGACCAAAGTAAAAACAAACAAAATATGTATATAAATATGATTTTATTTCAATTTCAAATGTTCCATTCACATTGCATCACACAAAGAAAAATTATTTTTATAAATTATTCATGTTATGTTGGGGGCAATCAATAAGTGTGCAAAGTTTTGACTTGACCCGAGAGTGGGAAGTGGGAGAAATATCGTGTACAAAAAAAAAACATGTACAAGACAGACAGTCGGAGTGAGTTGATATAAGCTTTGTTTGGGTCAGGAGGAGCCACAACCATTCGTCTAGCAAGTTTTCTTCTATGTATTTTTATTGTCTTTTCTATTCAGTTGTTCCCCCCTGCAGCAGTAGTAAGATTTATTTTTAAATTACAATATAAACTCAAGTATCTACTTTCATTGCTTCATCACACCACCCTTTTGTTCAGCAACCACTTGACCAGGGTGTCCAAGAATGTTTTTTTTTTTATCACTTTCTCTTCTTGATGTTGAACACATAGAAAAAAAATAATCCATAATCACAGTGCAACTTTCCCTCAGGGACTTCCACAATTGACATGATTTTCTACATTCGCCAAATTCAGGAAAAGTGCAGAGAACAAAGGATGCCTCTGTGCATTGACCTAACGAAGACCTTCGATCTAGTCAGCAGAGATGGCCTCTTTAAAACTTTACAGTAAATAGGTTGTCCACCCATCGCAAGGCTCAGACCAAGAGTTTGGGAAAAACCAAAATCTCAATACAACGACCAAAATGTAGTTCTAAAAGGCACGCGACTGTACGGCAGTAACTCGTGGACTACCTGCGCAAAGCAAGAGAGCCAACTAAACTCATTCCATTTGCGCTGCTTCCGAAGGATCTTAAAAATCACATGGCGAGAGAGAGTGTGCAATATTTTGATCCTTACACGAACGGGTCTTTTCAGCATCTTTACCGTCCTCAGATAACGCCGCTGGCTCGGACATGTTCGCGGGATCGAGGACAAGCACATCCAGAAAATCATTCTTTACGGGCAGCTCACGTCTGGCTCAAGAAAAACTGGTCGCCACCACCTCCGTTACGTAGATGTAATTAAACAGGACCTCATAACAGTGAACAGTGATACTGACCATAGGGAAGACATAGCCCTAGACCGCACTACGTGGAGAGAGATGGTGACCAGGAAAGCTATGCACAGCGAAAAAGCAAGGACCCCCCAGCTCTGAAAGAAAAGCGCACCAAACGAAAAATGGCACTACCCCCCATGTGGACGGGAGTGTCTCTCCAAAATAGGTCTCCACAGTCACATGAAAAAGAGGTCTACGAGATGGACACGAGTCGTTACGACTGAAGAAGGTCAAATTGTAAAACAATGTGCCAAGTGTATTCTAGTTTAGAGGTAGGCCTATTTTTTTGTTTTTATCAGTATTGTTGTAAAATGTTTTACATGTTTCGGATGTTCAGAGTTGAAGATAATTACTTCCTAGTCCAAACCTCCCGCAGGACGACAGGGGATGGGAGCGGGCAGGGTTTGAACCCGGGACCATCGATAAATCTGAACGACAGTCCAGCGTGCAAACCGCACGACCAGGCAGCCATCCTTGTTGATCAAGACTAATTGCATCACTTCAATAATATACACGTACGAAGAATCGACTATTCTTCTTATGTGTTCTGGTCTCACGTTACTTCAGTTCTTAGGAAAAGACACTTTAATGGAAATTTAGCCGTACACTAGTGAGATTAGTCTCTTCCAACCTCACAATTTTATCATCTCTTGCACTTAAAGCGTCTTAATGTGTGCAGTATAAAATCTCAGAGGCTTTTAGCAAGACATGTCATTTCTTAGAGATGTTTTATGGTGACTGCGTGAAACAAGGATCTCGCTCTCTCTTCCCCTCTCTTTCAGTTTGTCTCTATCCTTATTGTCACTGTATGTCTTTCACTGTGTGTCTCTCTTTTTCTCTGTCTCTCTCTCTCTCTCTCTCTTCCTTTCTCTTTGTCTCTCTTTTTATCTTTGCCTTTCTCTTGGTCTCTGTCTCTTTTTCTCTTTCTTTTTGTCTCTTTCCCTTGGGTCCCTTTGTTCTACTCTGTGTCTCTTTTTGTCTCTCTGTCTGTCTTTTTTTTCTTTAGTTAACTCTAAGACTTTCTACTTTTTTGTTTGTTTTGTTTTTGAAAGTATCCGCGCACACACATACATGTACCAGACCCGCACACATGTACATGCACCAGCCCCGCAAAGACATAAATGAAACACCAGACCTGCACATACATACATGCACCAGACCCGCACACACACAGATGCACCAGACCCGCACACACACACACATGCACCAGACGACGAATCAGCCTCTTAAGTCACACATGGCTTAATCTACAACCATTAACTACAAGGCTCAACCATGAAACAGAACAACAGCAGACGTCATTGGACTGGCGTCAGAATTAAGTGAGTTTTCTTGTTGCCACTGTCTTTTGTTTCCAGTCAGTGCCAACTGGCATAGAAATTTCCCCTTGTCAAAATGTTGGACTGTATGTGGCCAGCTACGTACAGAAACAAAAGCCACATTTTTTTTTCTTAACAGAAGATATTTATATAAAAAAGAAAACTTGAATGCAGAGTAATTTGGGGCTTAATGTTGACAGCGGCAATAAATTTAAGCTAGAGGTGTTAGTAGATCGTGTGGTTGGTGTCGAAGGTGACCACACATCACTGTAGATTTATCTTGACTCTCCAAACAACACACGCACGAATGAATGCACGCACGCGCACACACACATGCACGCGCATGAGCTACAGACCCAAGCGAAATGTCTGTTCTGAATACCTGCAACCCGATAGCCAAGGGATGTGTGGCGAGACGTGCTGCTAACAGCCAAACTGGCAACTCACAACTTAAGTACTTTCCTGCTCGCCTCTGCGATAAGAGAAAATAACGTAGATTGCTGAACTGAGGCTCGGGTGGAGGTTGGGGGGAGAGGCATTGTGAAAATGGTGGTGGGAGGAACGAAGGAGGGGTGGGGGGAGAGCAGAGAACTGGTCTTGAAGCCAAGTGGAAGGAGTTTTAAAAGCTGAATTCAAAAATAGATTCGATCTAATAACGGATCGATATTTCAGTCAACAGGATTTAGGAAGACCATCTATTTCACGAGAGTGAGAGAGAGAGAGAGAGAGAGAGGTCTGAAGGGACGAAACGAAAAAAAAAAAGAAAGTGTAGGGTGTCCGATGGCCGAGTTTGATTCCAGGAGCAAAAGAAATGATCAATTCTAGCTTCTACACGGACACAAAGGTCCTTTGACTTGTAGCTTCTACACGGACACATAGGTCCAGTGATTTGTAGCTTCTACACGGACACATAGGTCCAGTGATTCTAGCTTCTACACGGACACATAGGTCCAGTGATTCTAGCTTCTACACGGACACATAGGTCCAGTGATTCTAGCTTCTACACGGACACATAGGTCCAGTGACTTGTAGCTTCTACACGGACACATAGGTCCAGTGATTTGTAGCTTCTACACGGACACATAGGTCCAGTGATTCTAGCTTCTACACGGACACATAGGTCCAGTGATTCTAGCTTCTGCACGGACATATAGGTCCAGTGTTTCTAGCTTCTACACGGACATATAGGTCCAGTGTTTCTAGCTTCTACACGGACATATGGCCCAGTGATTCGAGCTTCTACACGGACACATAGGTCCAGTGACGTATAGATTGCAATATTTTCATATTTAAAACGTGACCAAAACAAAAGATCTTTAAATAGTTTTCTCTCGATATATTCTTATAAAATATGTTTCTGTTTCATAGCATATGGAAATACAATAAAATTCATGTGTAATATCAAGAGAAGAAAAACAAGACAATTCTGTTTGAAAAAGATAATACCTCCTTTATACAACGTATAGACTCTAGAGCGACTGTTTTTCTCTTAATAACTAATGAATGTTCGATCAAGAAACAATGGAACATTTTAAACTCCGCCTCTTCCCCCCCCCCCCCCCCCCTCGTCCCGAGAAAGAGTCCTGGTTAAACGAATTTATAGATCTACTACTCTTTATAATATTCCAATGACAGGCCTTTAGATCTAGACCAAGAAGACGATGCGCACAATTTTCCTAAACATTAATTTATTAAACCCTTTAATCAAAAATGGCTTACTTTAGGATATTTCCCAAAAAAGCAGCAGTCCTTTCAATTGTTGGAATTAGACCTAGATCTAGTTCTCTAGCCGAAATTTAAATGTATTTCTTTGTTTATTTTAGAATTATAACGGTCAAAATATTGTTTTCCCAGTGTGGCCAATGAAATAATAATTTTTTTCTCAGCTCAACTGTTACAATTCTAGGAACATCTCTAGAGCTGTTTTTGAGATCTGTGTCCTGGTTCCACCCTCCTCAATAAAGTTCTGACTTGAATAGAGGTATTGTAAAAAGATGATTATTATTAAACTCATTGCCAACATAATTAAAATACTCTTATATTTTATGTTTTTATCGGAAAAGAAACTATGCAAGAAAACACATAGTGAAAAGACATTTCTTGTTCAACATGCTGGGACAAATACAAGAGAACTCTTATCTTTACAAGTGTCATTCAAGCATGAAACGATTTGCCTTCATCGGCCAGGAAAACCTGTGACTTAGTTCAGGTTAAGTTTCTAATTAACAATAATGTGAGATGAACATACGTTGGAAGTATAAGCCAATCGCTTTTTCATGGATGTTATTGTCATTTTAAGAAACAAACCAGTTGTTTACCTATCATTATAGTGAACTCAAGGAGAGAGGTCGATGTTCGCTGTATACAAGAACTCTTTTATGTACACTTTAGTATATTGGTATTAGAAGAATTGTTTAAAAATGACATTCGGTCATTCTGAACTACGATTATGGCCTTTGCGTTGGCCAATACTCCTGTTCCTTATCTCTTGATCTTAGGATCGTGACCTTATTTCGATTACAATAGCTTTCAAGTAAATGAGCACTATCTTTATAATAGTTCAAACATCAAAATACAGCCTGTCGTCATCATTCAGCTGAAGTATTGGCCTAAAACAGTGATGCCCAAAATACGGCCCGCGACTTGGTTCCATCAGGCCGCTGAAACATCGGCACAAAAAGTAAAAAATCCCCCTCTTTTCCAAAAAAAATAAATAAATAAAATGTTGAGAAATGCATTTTACTTATAACGTTAGAGCCCTCTGATGGATTAGTACCATGACCATAAGCCAACATATTTGATTTGTATAGAAAGTGTAGCTGTTGTATTTTTTTAAACAACAGATAAACGGCATTATAAAACATATAAACTATTATACCATTCTAAATTTGTGCGCGAATAAAAAGATTTTAAACTACGCCTAGAAATTGGAGGATCGATGGGAATATTTACCAAAAAGGAATAAAAAAAATGAATCGTTGGCTAGCTCGCTATAATTTTGCTCGCATTTTAAGTAGAGAAATGAAACCAGTTTCCAACGCAAAAAAAAAAGAAAAAAAGATATCTTTCAGATATCCTATGAATGAATGTAAGCACAGTAAGTAGAAACCACTAGATCAACTGGTTTCTATTAAAATTGTTTTAGGTCAATTTTTTTTTCGTTTTTGTACCTTTTCGGTCTTGTGGTCCGCGACACGAGTGTCGGAAATTAATTTGGCCACAGGTTGAATTAGGTTGGGCATCACTGGCCTAGGACATCATTATCTTCGCTTCTTTAGGAATCTCTGCGACAAGTCAACTACGTACCTGATAGTGACATGGTCTTCGATTCCGATGATTAAGAATGAGTGCGGTGTTTCACATGACTACGCAAACCTGCAACCTATATATTTTCCCGCATTTCGTCCCTGATAGCACAGCTTCAAGAGTGCTTTTTTTTTTCTTTTCTGGTCAAGAGCACATAAAAATCAGTCAACCGTCCAAGACACATGTCTGACAAGCCACATTACCATACTTACCACTTTGTGATTATTTTGTTGTTTGGTTATACCCTATAGAGATCTTAATTTACCCAGGTGCCAAGTTTTTATGTCTAGTATTGTTTTATAGTCGTTCTTTTTTACGTTTTGGCAGTTCGCCAACAATTCTTTTTATCAAAGCACGCTCGCAGTCTAAGCATCATCACCGGTGCTCCTTGTTGCCTGTAGCTGCCAATATACCTTTTTTTTTCTGAAACAATCAGTTCTAAGGTTTCGAATGGAACGAAGAAGAAAGCATGGCCGTTGTGAATCGAGTCTTATGGTAATAGTGAAAGGCAATAATCGAAAACCATTTAGAAGACATGACTATTGACTTATGTTGGGGAAAAACAGTACGCTATATGCATATATAACAGGAATTTAGAAATTATGTGTGATTACTTACGCTATAGAGTAGTTTTTAAACTATCACGTGGCATTCATATATGTATGCAGCACAGTGCATGATTTCAATGTGGGAAAAAAGTATTACTTTTCTTGTATTTTAACGTTTATTATTAATTTATTAGTAGTTAAAAGTTAGGCAAAGCATCATTGAGTACCGGCACCTATTTCTTTACAAAAAAAGCAATATATATATATATATATATATATATATTTCAGTAACTATTAGGATCTATAAATATATTTAAATCATCAATTAAAAGATGTATAATTAGACTTACAGGTTAAAAATCAATTTCATTTAAGCCATATTATAATAAAGTCTGGTCACCCCTGGCGACTTCAAATTGACTCCAGTACATTATAATGATATTACTAAGCTTTGCATTGACTGAGCTACAAATTAATATTATTTTTTTAATAATAATAATGATAAGGCCTGTCTTCGAGGAATGCAGCTTTTCCCATGGATACCCAGCCCCAGCTTTGACCTTCATAGTTCGCCACATCCAGCGCAGACATAACTATTGACCATTAGATTTATTCCATACCCTAGGTTTACGGTTTAGGAATACACATCACACAACCATTAGCCGTCTCGAATTATCTTTTGAAAACGATTATTAATTACCGATCTCTTATTGATTATTATATAATACATTGCATGGAAAACGACAGGATTCAGATTTCACTGTTTAATCAGATTACTATGACGCTGTGCTGCACATTTAAAGCATATGAAATCAACGTCATATCGACTTATTTCTTAACTCCATCAGTAAACTGAATTAAGGTTACGAAACATAATAAACTATAGACAATAACTAGCAAACATGAACACAAATTACATTGTCATTTTTCTTTCTACAATTCAGCTTATTAACTTGCCATTTACTTGGATGGTGGACACTGCGAGAGTGATGGACACGGATCTCGAAAACGACTTTAACGATTTTCTTAAAAATTTGAGTTTATGAATATCTTTGGTAAAAAAAAAAAACACTAGCTAATTAGCCGTACATAGAAAACTCTGGTTTGACCGTTATTATTTTTCTTTAACTATAATCATCTACAAATTAAGCTCGGTCTATTGAACACAAGCCAGTGGCAATTCCCGCATGTATAAAGTAAAGAGTTAAGGACTTTCAGGAACATTTTGCTGATAGTCTTGTGTAGAAACCTTAACATGGGTTGCGAAAATTTATGTTCGATGAAATGCATACGTGTATACTATTTGTACAGTTTATCTGTAACTAGATCTATCTGTAGTAGACCTATATTCTGGTGTTATCTTTTATTGTTTCAAAGTCTGGAACTATTTCACCAAACGAGATGAGTAGATTTTTACTTGACCGTATCCAACGGGGGGTGGGGGGGGGGCGAGAGGGGCTAATAGGGCGGGGGTATACATTTTTCCTTTTTTTTTAAATGAGTTATTGGGAGCGAAGTATTGCTTTTACAAAAGGTCATTAGCTTCAGAAAGGACAAATTGTATTGTGTGTTATTTTATAAACTATTTTATAAGTTGTTGTTTTTTCAAGTTTTAAAAATGTGTATTTGTACGTTTAGTGCATGTTTAATTGTGTCCCTAAAGACGCTGAGCTTGCAGAGGGAGTCAGACCCAAGGGCCGTCCAAGACAAACCTACAGAGATGTCTGTAAGCGAGACATGAGAATCACGGGCATCGAACAAAGTATGTGGGACGAGATTGCCCAAGACTGGACAGCATGGAGACAGACTGTACGTCAAGAGAAAGAAGAAGAAAGTTGCCCTGTCAACTAGCCCTAAGTCAGATGCATATACATGCACAAACTGTGGCAAACTCTGCCGCTCCAGAATCGGCTTGATCAGTTACACCAGATTCTGCCCCGTATCAAGACGAAACCAAAGCCATTGATTCACCTCGGAGCATCCATTGTCTTATCTTCTTATCTTATATAATACAGACGTTACTTCAAAAAAGATGATTACATCCTTCGCGTCATGCATTAAGTCATGCATATTAACCAATGACTTAAATTCTGCCAAGTCACTCGTTTTCCTGGCTAGCTCAGGCAACCCATTCCATGCTCTAATAGCACTAGGGAAGAAGGAGCATTTGCGCAAATTTGGCCTAGCATATGGAACAAGGAATGTGCCTTTATCTTTGTCTTTCTGAGTATTTTATTAATTTTTTTTTTTGTATTTGAAGATTATGGTTCAGTGTTTTATGTATAATTGCTACTTCACTTTTAAGTCTTCTGTCCTGAAGGCTTTCTAAATTTAGTGATTTTACTAAAGGTGTTACTCTAGTCCAAGACATAAGGAGCCATAGAATAATATAATTGTGTATTTGTATTTATTAGAGTTTTAGTTAGTCCATGACTTGTGGTCGTAGACACCACATTGTCTAGCACTCTTAAAAGACGGAAAGAATCGAATGGTTGAGTCTTCATCGATGCAGCCAACACTGTCATTTCTAGCCCCTGGCGTCTGCCCTAAATACATGTCATTGTAGAACCTGGTCTCTATTAACAACAAAACAAACAATATATATAAAGAAAAATGATCAATGTTTGTCTAATTTCTGAAAAAAAAATGTTTTCAAAATTCGTAACACAAACAACGAAAATGAGAATTATTAAGTAATTAGTTAACAGATAACGACATATAGTAGTTTATTCTTAATGGACTAAAACAACCGATAATTAAATGTCGTAAAAAAAAATTTTAAACATTTCTTTTGACAAGAGAACTATTTGAAGAGATGTAAATTTTAAATGTCTCGGATCTTTCTGACGCACCAGAGCGTCAATAATATAGTAGGCCTGTCAGTGTTCAGATTTGTTTCCATCTGGTCAACAAAGATCGAAATGTGGGAATTACAAATTCAATGACTTTTTTTTTTTGTTGTGTTTTTTTTTTACTGAAGATACTTCCATTATAAGTTAATTGAATAACTAATTTAATTTTTTTTTTCTGTTTCAGGTGTTCTCAGTACTGTCAAAATGCCGGACTTATAAGTTTGAAATTTGTCACTTTTTTGTTTAAGCTGTGAAAAATATTTGTCATTACGGTCATAACTGCAATGGATGCTATACTCTCTATGTTCTAATAGACTTAAAAAATTACCATGCATATTTTTGTTGTTATATATTTTTGTAGTTTAAAAGTGTTTTTTATTTTCAAGAGTACTAATCTTGGTAAATAAATTGTATTTGCTTGTTTTCACCAAACTTTCATAGTTGTTACCACTAGACTTTCCAATTATTTGTGACCAATAGACTTCCCCTATTATTAGTTACCACTAGACTTACATATTAGGTCATGAAATTAAGTTATAGCTTTTATATAGCGCTACTTTCATGCTTATAGCAATCTCAATTGTGGTCCAGTGGAGTAAGGGGGTATCTGGGAGAATGTTTTTCCGTGCTGCTTTTAGGCGCTCAGTAAACACATCTCTGTTCGAGTCGGGTGTCGAACCTCGAGCCCCCTTCAAAAGTAGCCAAGCCAAGTTCAAGCGTACTTAGCCTCTCGACCACTATACTTTCCTATAAATTGTTACACTAGACTTTCCCTAATTTTTTATAACCACTAGACTTTCATATTATTTGTTATCACTAGACTTTTCTATTATTTATTTTCACTAGACTTTCCTATAAGTTACCATTAAAAGTTTCTAGGTTTTAAGTTTATTCTGAACCCTTCGTTTATGATTTCCCGGCACTGATCTTCTCATTGAGTTTCTCCCTATCTCTTTAATTGTAACCAAACGACTGACAGTGTCCCGATGTTACGTTGACACTTACCTGGGAATCATTACATAAGAAAACACAAAAGCAAACTTCTCCTGGGCTTGATGAGATAATGTCAGAAGTCTGTTTAGCATCTGATAAACTAGAGTGCCATCTTGCCGCATATCTTGAACCTGCCACCAGAGATAGCACATCTCTTGATTGATTGGAATACTTTGTTCCGAGTAAACAAAACAGGGAAGATCTTTAAAAAAATACCCACAAAACTTATTTGGAAAAGATTTTCATCGTCTGCTTTTCAATACCAAGAATTAAAATGGCGTTTTGGTGAACGTCTTTACTATTTATGATCGTCTTGACAGACTTGAACAATGTTCGAAATAATCAAACTACAATTGACGTCTGTACTCTAGTTTTTGAATCGAATTCAAGTTGAATTGTAAACTTAAAACCAAAACTAAAACAAATGCGTCATTATATTTTTGTTTTATAGTTTGAAATACTATCTCTTCCCTTTGACTTCAGTGACAGTTCGATATTAACACTCATTTTTTTTCTTTCTTTGACATTTAAATGAGTGTAGGTTCTATTTCCAATCAGCTCCGTTTTTTTTAATATTTATATCTCGAAATTGTATTTTCTGTACCTTTATAGTGCTCTACATTTTTAAAGTTATAATCTCATATTTATATTTTTTTAAAAATCATTTTTAAAAGTTTCCACAGCTATTAAGAATCTGTTTTACTCTTGAATCAATGTTTGAGCTCTTGAATCTATGTCTGGGCTCTTGAATCTGTGTTTTAGCTCTTGAATCTATGTTTTACCTCTAAGCTGACTGTTTTAACTCTTAAATATGTGTTTTAGCTCTTGAATCTGTGTTTTACCTCTAAGCTGACTGTTTTAACTCTTAAATATGTGTTCTAGCTCTTAAATCTGTGTTTTAACTCCAAGCTGACTGTTATGCCTTTCTAGTCTCAAACAAAACGTACTATGAACTGTTTATATTTAGAGTTACCCCACAAAGCTGACCAGAAATTTATTGTACAGAATAAAAGAATTCTACGTTTATTCAAGGTGGAAATATTTCCTTTGATTTATTTTTACTTGGCCGATTTGATCGTTTAACTCCTTGCAAGTTCCCGGATGTTGTCCCTATTGAGGTTTCTAGAGTCCCACTGAACAAAGCGATGGATAAAAAACAACAGAGGTCCAACCAGTAGCCATGAAATCACGAACACGAAGAGAGAGTTATTCAACCTGTAGTCAAGGTAGGTAACCGCAGTGTGCCATCAAGGGAGAGAACTCATGTCTCTGTCACTCCACTTAATGTATGTATGAAACCATTTATTTTATTGCGCGCTTAACTTCTGTTCCAACAATTGAATGCAATGATTACCTGGAGCAGACGGCAGGATGTGACGAATGAAATGAAAGAATAATATTTGGAAGTTTTCAAGTTCACTTCCTTAGCCCCAATGATAATAGAGTTTTCACATTAACATTTTTTTGAAGCCTCTTTATATTATTGCGCCTCTCTCTCTCTCTCTCTCTTCCTCTCTCTCTCTCTCTCTCTCTCTCTTGTATTGTAGCTACTGTAAGCAAAAAGCCACAACCCTCTTCACAAGACTAGACGAATCCAGGTTGCCGGGCACTTAATTAACAGCTTTCTCTCTCCTACTAACAACTGAACAATGTAAAAATGTATCACTGAAACATTGAATGTACAATGACTTAGCTGAGCTTTACAATTAACTATATCCTTAAATAGCAGCGGCGTAGCTTTGGTGGTTGGATGGGGAGTGGAGAATTTTAAAATCCCCCCGGGCTCCACTTTAGGAAAAAGGGGGGGGGGGGGGCAAATGAGTGTTTGAAATATTTTTTTTACATTAAATATTAAACATTACCCCATTATCTCATGTCATGATATCGAATGTCAAAATGCAGGGGCCCCTAAAGATGTCAAGCCCCCGGGCCCCCAAATAATGGCTAATTCCTAGCTACGCTACTGTTAAATAGGTGTTACAAAAGCTTCTAGAGAGCCGTAGAATTATCACGGGCCTATCGCCACTTCGTTCAAGAGGATTTATTTATCGTATCACATATTCGGTTTGTCGTATAGCCTTTAAAGACAACTTACGATAAGGTTGTGCGTTGGGTTGTGGTTTCAATCGACTAGTCCAACTTACCCTTGTAGGCGTATTACTTAACATAGTAAATACAGAACCTTAAAAACAGTTTAGAAGACTTGTTCTACATTAAAATAAACTTGACGTTTTATGACCAGATGTAGACACTAATAGACAGTTTTTAATTTCAATGCATGCACTTATGAAAACTCTATTTAAATTACAAGGTGTCACAATATTTTTCAACTCATTATAAAACTTTAACATACAATAGTAACAATAGGGTTCCACCTTTGATCCCATTTCTCCTGACGCCGTTTGGCTCATATTTAAAAGGCAAGATAACTTTATTAATCCAAACCTTTCCACTAAAGCATTACTCCTATAACAGTAACACACAGACACACAACCAGCTCTTTTTGAGCAGCTATTTACAAACATGTCCCTATCTGTCTGATTGAGGCATCTTTGTAGCTTTAATCCAGTCATATACCAAAGGATTAAACAGTCATTTCACAATATACAGAATATATGGATGAACTGACACATCCTGTAGATTTAGATCTATAGTTATGTATAGAGGTTTTATTATTTATACTTTATAAAGAAGAAAGAAAAAATAAGGCAATAATAATAATAACAGTAATAATAATAATAATTTGATTTTGAATTTCCTATGTGTCTCAATGTTGAGTCTACGAGTTTGGCGTGTTTAGCTAAGCATCTCTTATCCAGTGTGTAAACTCTCAACACTAGAACTGCAAGATTTAGAAGTATACTTCTCTAGTTCTCTATAGCTCTCTAGTATCTAATATTTCTTTAACGGTTGGACAACAGTTGTTAGACGCCGACATGGCCTGGAAAAGGTCTGGGTGTCTGGGTGCCCTAGAAATGACCAGAACCAGTAACGGAAATAAACTGAAATGTAATACCAGGGCGCTTCGGGTTTATTGATTAATGGAAACGACACAGGGGTGTAATAACGCAATCAGAGAACTTCATTAGAAATGTCTGGCAGGAGATTAAAAAACAACTTAGAAATGGATTATCACTAGACAAAAAAAGGGGAAATTGTTTGGTGAATTATTTCAGTTCAATAGCCTTTGGGTCAGATGGGGGGGGGGGGGACGAAGGAAGTGAAACGAGGAAAAAAAAAGATTGTCAGCAGTTTTTTTATTTGACAATTTTGTAAGACTAACTAGAATATCATTGTATCAAAGACTGACTAGACTATCATTGTTTTTAAGACTGACTAGACTATCACAGACTTTTATTATGCTAATAATTGTTTTTTCAAAAGTCAATCTTATCTGATAAGGAAACGTGGTTTTGGGCGTGTGTGAAACTAGTAATGCAAACCACTTCATTACAGTATCACTTTAACTTTAATGATTAAACGAGCAAGACTTGAACTCAATTCTTACTCATTAAGATTACTACACTTTTATGCTTCTGCTACTACCTACATCAAGTGACCTACAACTACCTATATCAAGTGACCTCTGCTACTTATATCAAGTGACCTGCTGCTACTTATATCAAGTGACCTGTTGCTACTTATATCAAGTGACCTGCTGCTACTTATATCAAGTTACCTTCTGCTACTTATATCAAGTGACCTGCTGCTACTTATATCAAGTGACCTTCTGCTACTTATATCAAGTGACCTGCTGCTACTTATATCAAGTGACCTTCTGCTACTTATATCAAGTGACCTGCAACTACCTACATCAAGTGACCTTCTGCTATATATATCAAGTGACCCTCTGCTACTTATATCAAGTGACCTTCTGCTACTTATATCAAGTGACCTTCTGCTACTTATATCAAGTGACCTTCTGCTACTTATATCAAGTGTCTTTCTGCTACTTATATCAAGTGACCTGCTGCTACTTATATCAAGTGACCTTCTGCTACTTATATCAAGTGACCTTCTGCTACTTATATCAAGTGACTTGCAACTACCAACAGCAAGTGACCTGCAACTACCTACATCAAGTGACCTGCAACTACCTACATCAAGTGACCTTCTGCTACTTATATCAAGTGACCTTCTGCTACTTATATCAAGTGACCTGCAACTACCAACAGCAAGTGACCTGCAACTACCTACATCAAGTGACCTTCTGCTACTTATATAAAGTGACCTTCTACTACTTATATCAAGTGACCTTCTGCTACTTATATCAAGTGACCTGCTGCTACTTATATCAAGTGACCTTCTGCTACTTATATCAAGTGACCTTCTGTTACTTATATCAAGTGACCTTCTGCTACTTATATCAAGTGACCTTCTGCTACTTATATCAAGTGACCTGCTGCGACTTATATCAAGTGACCTGCTGCTACTTATATCAAGTGACCTTCTGCTACTTATATCAAGTGACCTGCAACTACCTATATCAAGTGACCTGCTACTACCTACATCAAGTGACCTGCTACTAACTACATCGTGATATGCTACTAATCACGTGACCTTCTACTACCTACATCAAGTGACCTTCTTCTACCTACATCAAGTGATCAGCTACTACCTGCATCACGTGACCTATAACTGTTCTTGACCATCATCTGAAAGTTTGGTTGCCATAACAACCGACACAAATCCAAGACTCGACTGGCCCGACTTTACTGCAAAAGTGTTTCAGCCTGTGATTTTCTAAGACTGCTGGACATAATCGATTTTTATCTTTTCAAAAACATTTTCCGCATAGATCAATACTTTACAAATAGTGTTCTGGAACATTGGTTAGTATTTTCATCTTAGTCAATACGTTCGTGTACAAAAGAAGTTATTAGAGAAGCGCACTTTCGACTGAAATTTATAGATAGATATTAGAATGAGGTCTACCAACATGTCACTAATAAACTAGATTGTAATCATAATTAGAATTCGCTTTATTTTTATGTTGCAAATTTTATGCAAAGCAATGCGGTTATTTGTCTATCGCTTACACTAATGTTTATTGAACTGATTGTATTTTGTTTGGGAGAGGAGGGGGGATCTCTTGTTGGAATGCACTCTTATGTCCAATGAAATGTTTTGGTCACTTCTTCCATTTTTTCTTTCAAGAAACTTAATGTTGGAAGCTTGATTTAAATCTTAGCAAAAGTTTCTTTTTATTTTTCTGGTGTAAGCGGCATTTGACACCTAGTAATAAGTCTAATTGAGTTGCTATTCACACATTGTCTATGTCGTAATGTTCTGTTAATTGTGGCTTGCAAAATTAGTAATCTATTGGTCCAAGGAGGAATAAAGGAAGTACATTGTTTACACATTGTCGTCTGACCTCATAAAACTGTGTCATGCCCTAAACATAGATACATTATTAAAGTTGATATACTCTAGCAAATGTACATATTTTTGTAATTTCAAGGTTGAGATCATTTTCTTCAAAATATCAAATCTTGAATGTCTGGTGTTATTTTATATACAGATTTTAGTCAAAGTAAAGTTCCCCTTTCAGAACTTGCGATTTATAGGGGAGATGATGTAAAGATCACTTGTTTTGTGGCTAAGCGTTAACGAGGGTGTCATGCGGTCAGCACAACGACTGACCGGCTTTACGTTTCCTCAACTAATGTCAGGTCACTCAAGTGTTGACTCAGAAGCGCCTTAAAGATCCCGAAATCACAGTCTTGATCGAGATTCGAACCCGGAACCCCGGTTCGAAAGCCAAGCGCTTTACTACTCAGCCACCACGCCTCCATATAGATTCTAACTATAAGCTAGTTATCTCCAAAACTTCAATACTAACTTAATAAGCCTCACTGACTCGTACGGACCAGAACGAGATGAATGCAGTGTGACGTAGCATGAGCGTTAGGCCACATTCATGGAGTAGAGAGTAATGAAATATAGAGTCTACATTGAGGAGGCTAATAACTACCTTGCCTTGGTCTAGTACGCTCCTACTTGACGATCATTGCCAGGTCTAGTATGCTCCTGTCTTGACGATCATTGCCTGGTCTAGTATGCTCCTGTCTTGACGATCAGCTCAGCAGGAAGTCTCCTCTCCCGTCAACTCCAGCACCTCCTCAAGCAGGATGGCCTTGACACACTTCCACTTTCACTTCTCTGTTGGACCTGCTGCAATAGCCCACTGCCTTTTATTAAAGTTTCCATCTTTCACCAAAGGATGAGCTAAATATTTTTTCAGGATAGATATTTATTTTTATACTCTGAGTAATGGAGTCACTTTTTCATTCCTAGCTATGGGTTTAGACAATAAAAACACAGACACTAAATGGCAGGAAGAAAATAATTTTTCGACATGCGCTGTCCATATAATCTGTCATGTTCAAGAACAATGACTTTAAGCACAAAGCTACTTTATATTCGCGTGTTCCACAAGAGAAAAATTAGAAAAGAAAAACAAATTGTTAAAAGTTATATTTTTTTTCCTTTGATGTCAATGTTTTCATTGCTAATAAATAAAAATGAATTCAGATTTACAGCGTTTTCATTGTAAATAGGCAGTTCATAATTCAGAATATTAAGATGTAGTTATTGAGTTCAGTATCGTGATATTCAGCTTGAAGCCAGAACTAAAGAGAGGCAGGAGGCTTGATTGACTTGCATCGCTGCGTTTCAAAGATTAGAAGCCACACACCCCTAGTCCATCTCCTCTCTGCTAGACAATGTGAATGTTGATAGGAAACACCTGGAGTTAAGCGAAGGTGTTAATTTAACAACTCCCCTCACTGACATACATCTTCAACCTAAAACAGATGTGTTGAAATAAGTGCAGCTTTTAAGAGCGAGTCACACGATGGCCTCGATGTGCCTGCCCCACGTCCTACACACAGAGATACACTTAAGCATATCCTGGTGTGGTTGATGAATGCATAAAGTCGCCTCATCTTGTCTGATCCACGCCAGCACACAATCTTGTTTTCGTTATCCCTCTGGTTAAACCTCTAATTCAATACAAGTGTAACGACCAGGTATTTATGGCCGGCTGATTGAGAACTCACTAGCTTCCCCCTGATCACGCCAATAAATTTGTTGGTTAAATGATTAGCTGGTTAAAGCTAAAAAAAAACTTGTTAAATTGTGTTACCCTTGTATTCAGAAAGCGGACCATTTGCTTTAGTAACTACACGTGCTGTAGAAAAATGCGTCTTGACAACTTTTTACAATCAAATACTTCACCAATAAAAGAGAATGAAATAACTTTGTAACCCTCCACACACCACTCATATTGAATAAGGGCATCAGCGATCTATACAATGGACCTCATTCACCAATCGTAAACAAACAACATTTAGCCACGTGGTAATATTGATAAAACAATGAAAAAAACGTATCACGTGACAGCCTTTATGGATTACGTAATTTAGAGGAGATAGAGAACCACGTGACTAAATGTTGTTTGATTACGATTGGTGAATGAGGTCCATTAAGTTCATTTCTGCCATCCCCTTTTTCGTCTCCGATGTTATCCTTATGAATTATCTACCCAGACTTTTCTTCCACAAAGCCTACAGTTCATCTCCGTAAAACTAAGAGGGAAGCACTAGTCCCATGGGCGCTACTCATTGTCCTGTTAACCCTCAAACAACATGTTTTAGCCAGGTCGTGGAAAAGGTCAAGCAAACATATAAACAAACATAAGTATAAGCCCGTTCTTGTGAATTTAAAAACGATCAACAAGTGACAAAAAAAAAAGGTTGTGTGGGTCTAGAAAGTTCTATTAAACATAACTTGACTCATTATTAAACGTATATTCTACTGGCTACGACCAAGGAGCTAGGCCATTATATATAGTATAATGAAGATTCAGCAGGATATTAATTGTAACAAACATTGCAACAGTAAACAAATAGACGGGATTGTCATGCACATATTGAGGTGTTTCTTCGTTGTCTCACTTTTAAGCACCACATTATTTTATGCGCTGTTTCCAAAGACGCCATTGCCTCTTTTGATTTCGATGGCCCCCGTTCTCTTTCGTAGCCTTTTTGTTATTGTTCCTCAGTTTTTTGGAAACGTTTTTGTTATTGATTTAGTTTCACTTTATCTATGTACTTGCTCTATGTACGTTCGCTATTATAGTTCGGCAAGGCAGCGATTATAGAAACTCATATTTGTCTTGTTTAGGGACTCAGCCTTGGAACTGGGTGGTAATCAAGCTTCATCTGAGAGTAGTCTGTTGGCTTTGTATGGGCCATACTTGGTCTTTGTGCATGGGCGAATTTGGTTGTGGGCAGAGCCAGGATAAAAGATGATGCCATTGAGACGAATCAAATCAAAAGTACAACCTCGCAGTTACATCGAGGACTTCATTTTTGCTAAGAACAAACACACATACTGACATTATAATACAGCCAAAGGAGAAAATGATACATGAGTTTTCTAAAGATTCCATCAGTGCCAAATATTTAATGTTGAGCTCATGGCCTACAATGCATATAGGGCTCTATATCAATCCTTCAATCAATGCTTGGCTAACTAGAAGACCAAATGGCAGTACGCGGATTCGGCCTCTTAAGAATTTATATTATTATGATTATTATTGCATACAAGATTAGCTTAGTACCAAACACTAAGCATATCACATTCAAACTATTAAAATTGTCTCACCTATTTAGACCTATTAATAATTGTACACGTTTGATGCCCTACTTAAACCCGCTATTATGTTTTTGACCACGTGTTTGTTTGTTTTTTAATTGACCCAGCTTACCCTAACCCCATTTACACTAACCACCACCATTTTCTTTTCTACTCACCCCAGATGCACATTAATAAAATTTGCATTTGAGTCTTACTCACGTTGAAACCCTTCGATCCAGCGTGAGCACCAGGTGTATGACCTAGTTTTGTATGCAAGTGTATGTATGTAGAAATGTATGTGTATATTTACACAGAAACACTATGCAGTAATATATATGTATTCTATATAGTCTCTCTCTCTCTAAATATATATATATATATCGCATTCCAATGCACCACCCACTGTGACAACTGTATTTAGGCGATGACCTATGGGTTAACGCCAGGTTTCTTGCTTTATAATCTCATATTCAATAACTCGTTGATATGAAACAGAAGCTGATTTTCTTTGTCTGATATATATGTATATATATATATATATATATATGTTCTGTCCTTAGGTACAAGGAACTTTCAAGAAAGTGGATGAGGCTGGCATGTGGAAATAAAGCGTTCGTATAGCCATTCCTTCATTTAGAACAAACAAATGTTCAATTGCAATGCTACTTGTTTTATGTGTACAAATCGCTTTGCGCAAAATTTTGTGGACTGGATTGCATAGAAATTCTCAAGCCGAGTTTGACACCCAGTCCGCCCCTGCTTCTGACTCAAATTTTATAAGTCGTACATCTGTATCACATTTTTTTTTTCCAAATCATTTTAGTTGGTAGCAGTCCGTGTCCTTGACATTGCTGTTGTTGTTGTTTTGTTTCTATGTATTTCTCTCTCCTAATCTCCTCTTCTTAATTTCTTGCGTTGTTTTTTAGGTTGCATTATATCGCCCCCACATTTTCCCATATCACTTTATCTTCGTTTTCTCTCGCTGTATTGTATTACTTAAAGAGCGTAAAGCGGATCTTAAATATCAAAATGTAAACAAAGGCAGATTACTGTGATTAACCTGAGTACGAAATTTCTCCCATGTTGTTGAGATGCTGGAGGAAGTAATCACTCACACACTCACACACACTCACTCACACACTCAGGTATAGAACAAACAAACGTAAACAGATGAATGTCTTAAACTTCGATTGTAGGCGAAAATGTAAATAGGCTTACTGGTTTCTATCTTTCTGTTCAACGCGAATAAGACACTTAGGGATCCAACTCCATTGAACAAATATAATTTTTAATCCTAGAAATCAGCCTTTAAAACCATAGACTTAGTTGCTATCTCTATTTAACTTGCACGACTAGATTAACACATGGATACTCTTAGTGCGTAAGTATCTTCTGTTTGAAAAAAAAACTCTAGTTATGGAGAGTGTGTGTGTGTTTTTGTGTATTAGTATGGTGATGGTGAGAAGAGGTTAGCGATAGGTTAATAGCCATGCAGTGTGAATGATGCAATATACGCGGGATGTCGTAAGCTGTCTTGGATAGGTCAGGCGACTCCAGAATGCCAGAGTAAAAAGACGTGATTTTGTAAAGAGCTACATTTATTTAAAATAAAGTCTACTACATTTTTTTCAAGTTAAATTTGTCAATCTACATATATAATTCTCTTCATGGCTCAACAGTTTAGACACTAAAAAGTAAAGGAAAGATCACTCTTTTATATCTGCAAGTCGGACTAGACTTACCCCATGAAAAGAAAAGAGGGGGGGGGGGGGACAAGTAGTATTCAGCCGTCACTAAATAGCAGGGCCGGACTTAACCATTGTGACCAAGAAGTCATGGAAAGATCACTTTTTTATTTATTTCTACACCACGTAACTTTAGCGTCGAAAAAAAAGAAAGGGCGGGGAGAGAGAACAAGTAATCTACTCTGTATTCACCCGTCACTAAATAGCAGGGCCGGACTCAACTGTTATGGGGCCCTATGAGAAACGGATTTCGCGGGGCCAAGTTTGGATAGGGAGACGGATCATAATAAAAATTAAGAGTTTGTATTAGAAAATAAATTCGTCTGTGCATTTTATTCACTCTTTACCACATACAGAATTACTTTAGGAGCCTTGCGTGTAGCGAAGTCATACATTATATCATAAAAATTCTATTTCCTACATAGATCACGCTCAATAGCAAGAATTACCAAATGTTTCAATCTATCTACGAGAATTGTTGAACTCGTTATTCTTCATTAGTTTGAGGCCCGAGAAGCTTCTTTCACCAGATTCCACAATTATGGGTATTGCATAATGCTTTTTTTTAACGCGCGTAAAATTGGCGTTTTCCATATTGAATGACAACCCAAAATGACAGTTTTCGTCTATATATTTCAGGAGATTTGTATGAGTTTTCAAAAGATTTTAGTAATTTCTGGAGATTTCCAGGACTTTTTGGTATATTTTGCTATTTCAGGAGATTTCAAGGAGCTCCTGGTAATCAGGAGGCCCCAGAAAATCTGTTATAAGTTATAAAATGGTTTAATTTAATAATTTACACCTAGAATTAGCGTGAGTCCTATGAAAGTGCGGGTCCCACTGCGGTCGCATAGGTAGCAGTGGCCTAAGGCCGGCCCTGCAAAATAGCGGCGTATGCTACGCCTCTTGTTGACTAGTATTGTAATAAAATTTATATATAATATTTTTCACAAAGAAGTTATTCAAGTTATTTCAAAGTTTAAAATATAATAAGCCAAAACCGCCAGCAGCAGTCTGTAGGCCTAATTTATAAGATAAGAAAATCTCATTAATATTTTTAAAGTAGCCCTACATTGTACACCACGATGTTACACAATATAAAACATAATGTACAGTAGCACTAGATATCTTATTGTCTCTCCCTCTAGCTTCTTTCCAAAGCCATTTTTTTTTCCTTGCATTATTTCCGTGTGTGTTTCCGGTCTTTAAACCACGCCCACTGAGCTAGAAAATATCACGTGATTTTCTATACCTCCAGCTCTGCACACATATTTATTGTATAACAATATGTTCTATATACTGGATTCTGTCATAAGAGTACATCCAATGTTTTCACAGCACAAAGTTAATGAAAGGATTGTATACAAAAAAAAAGTTTCCCTTTCAGAACTTGTGGTATATAAGGCAGATGATGTAAAGGTCACCTTTTTCTGTGTCCTACGGTTCACGAGGGTGTCATTTGGCCAGCGCAACGACCAACCGCCTTTACTTTTCCTCAACTTATGTCAGGTACCCATTAGAGCTGGATGGACTCAGAGGCGCCCAAAGATCCTGAAATTAAAAATCTCAGTTTTCACTAGGATTCGAACCAGGGACCCCTGGTTCGGAAGCAAAGCGCTTTACCGCCCAGTACAATGCAATGTTTTGTACGAATCTATTTTGAAATTGACCTACTTCGTTTGAGGAATAGAATATAGACAAAACCTAGTTATCCCGCCTATACTCAGACACAAATTTAAAGGCCCAGTTATTATCCCATAGCTAGGACTAATTCGTACAAGGGCTCCTTCTCCACTAGTGCGGTCAGAGCATGGAATGGGTTGCCTGAATCAGCCAGGAAAACAAACGACTTCGCAGAGTTTAAGTCACTAATTAACATGCATGACTAGACTGACACATGAAAAGCGTAGGACGTATTTAAAGTAACGTCTGTAATTTATAAGAAAAGATTAGTTATATAAAAGTAAAAATATTTTTGATATAGTCATAAACAGAATGGTGCACACGTGACCACAAAATAATGTGTTCTTATTGACAGTTATTGGTTTTCCTTGTGTGAAAAAATAACATTTTCTTTGTAACTTGTTTACCACAACCTGCGCATCTCTACCTGATTACCTTCGTCTAATTACTTCTGTCTGGTTACCTGTCTGGTTACCACTGTCTGGTTACCTCTGTCAATGCATGATTATCTCTACCTAATAATTTCTACTTGCTTATATCGGTCTACTTATCTTTGTCATGTCTGCCCCTTGTTCTCAGAGTGAGACTCAAATTATATCAGAATTTAATTTGCGGAACTGTTACGTACAAATCGCCTAGAGCTAATTATCAGTCAGGGTAATGATTTTGCTTTGAAATGAACAGAATGAAAAGAGTGACCTCATATTTTGGGAAGAGGCTGTGCTACCTGGATACCAGACTACCTAGGTCAGCTAAGCTAAGCTAACAACAATGAATCACTTAAATAGGGGTAAGGATTTTTTTTTTGAAGCGCCGCTTGCATGAACAGGAGGTGGGGAGAGGAAAGTAGGGTAAAATATGTGACGGCTTTTATTTACGAAGCGGCTTAATGTAGTATAATGTGTCATATTTAAAAATTGCTTTTGTAGTTTGTTGCTGATGTTGATAATGATCTTGATGTTGATGTTGTTGATAATGATCTAGTTGTTGTTGATGTTGTTGATAATGATCATGTTGTTGTTGATGTTGTTGATAATGATCTAGTTGTTGTTGATGTTGTTAATAATGATCTAGTTGTTGCTAATGTTTTTGATAATGATATTGTTGTTGTTGATGTTGTTGAAAACGATATTGTTGTTGTTGATTTTGTTGATAATGATCTTGTTGTTTTTGATGTTGTTGTTTGGTTAGCTCTTGAGATAATGTCAAGTGGTGATTTCCCCGATCCTCCCAAAAAAATTCATTTACTTTACAGTGAAAGTAAAGTACGTACAAATGCTGACATTGGCATACTGTTGGTGTTGTCTAGACAATACAATGATCACATTGTGGTGTTTTCTAGATAATAAAATGATCACACTGTTGGTGTTGTCTAGACAATACAATAATCACACTGTTGGTGTTGTCTAGACAATACAATGATCACACTGTTGGTGTTGTCTAGACAATACAATGATCACACTGTTGGTGTTGTCTAAACAATACGATGATCACACTGTTGGTGTTGTCTAGACAATACAATGATCACACTGTGGTGTTGTTTAGACAATACAATGATCAGTTGCAGTTACTTTTTCTGTTTGTACCAGATGTTTTAAGGACTTTAAACCATGCTTTCTAAGTTTAGCCACCTCAAGCTCTATTAACCTTATCTGTCAGGTTAATGAAGAAATATTTAGTAAAGACGCCCTCTTTCTCTATCTCTAACTGCATTTAAGTATGTGGGTTTCTATGTTTTGGCCACACATTTTTTGATCCATTTGTTCAAGAATTTTTTTTTTTGAAAGTAAATTAAATTTAATGGTCCTGGAAACTTTTTTTCTTTTTAAAGACAGAGGATGAAAGAAATGAAAGCCGAAGTTAAATTTTTTATTCTGACATCTAAACCTAAACATAAAATACAGATCTGCTAAAGAAAGTAAGGTATCCTAACAGTGCATGGCACCTCGACCTTATGGCAGATACTAAAAAAAAAAAAAAAAAAAAGACAGGTACCAACTGGAAAAAAACACGGCAGAGAATTCTTAAGATCTGTTTTTGATGGTACACATAAGTATAAAGAATAAGTAGTTGAGCCTACGGGTCAGTGTTACTTACACATTACGTCACACACAAACTCACTCTTAAATAGCATTGAAAATAGGGCCTACCACTTAATGTTTTATCGAGATATAATTAAATGTCACGCGTTTGGTAAACTGTAAGTAGAAGTTTTGAGCACGTTAGATAAATATCATATCCAAGAACACTTACTGTCCTGCTAAACACGATAAATATCATATCCAAGAACACTTCCTGTCCCGCTTAACACGATCAATATCATATCCAAGAACACCTCCTGTCCTGCTGAATACTAACAGACATTTCCCCATCTTTTTTGTAAAAGGATGTATACTTACAACGAAGCATGTGAAAGCTGAAGCTAAATATTGGTCTTAAGACCTAACAAATAATATCTACAAGAGAAGAGATGCATAATATAAATAATGCACTACACGTACTTAATTAAAAGAAAAAAACGCTTGCGTAAGACCAAAAGCAGTGGCATAGTTAGGGTGGAGGGATGAGAGGGGAGACTTTGAAAATCCCCCAGGGCCCCCACTTGAGGAGGGCCCCAAAATGAGTGTTTTTACATTAAAAATTAAATATTACGCAAAATGCAGGGGCCCCCAAAGAGGTCAAGCCCCCCGGGCCCCCAAACGATGGAAAATTTCTAGCTACGTCTCTGAAGTAGCTGTTGCAACTGGTCTGAGAATAGCTGAGAAATTGGTTTTGCTTAAAACGCTTTTTGTTTTTAAGTTCAAAGGGTGACATACTAACGGACTGTTTCAGTGAGAAAGACCAATACATGGACAGTCAGGCAGACAACATAAACAATTGCGGCTTTATCCAACGATAACCGCAAAATAAAGTCAAATCAATAAGGATGTATGCATTTAAACGATAGATGCAGTTTATGCTAGAAAAAATAATGTGTTTTTTGAAGATGTTGTAATCATCGTTTTATAAAAATAAAGAAAAGGTCTTTGGATAACAAATTTCATGATTTTGTTCTAGGTCTATATCATAGGAATAGTTTTCGAAGGGAAAAAAAAAAGAAACATTGACCCCATGCTGCTATTGATGTTACTCGATTTTATGTGGAACATTCTCCATATTGCATAGGGATACGTGCACTAGGATCTGGTTAAGTGCTTGGATGTGAGAGGTTATTCGCTAGTGCTGCGCCCAGCGTGATTGATGTCCTGAGATTGTTAATGCCATTTCTTGATGCCGCATTGCTCCGTGCTTTATGATTACTATGGGATTTCGTGACGTAACACACCACAAGGGCTGATATGTTGCATTCTTAATTCCATGCAGTTCAGGCCGATGTTTCTTCCCAGATTTGTTGGTTAGTGTTTAAATGAATCTTATTTTTGGTTTATAGTGAAACTTAAACGCGCATTGCGTCACCTCCGCGCGTCTCGCTTAGCATAAGCTAACAAAAGTTAGAAATCACAGCAATTTATTTGGGAAGTCTTAAAATATTAGGAAGGTAATTTTTTTTATCTAATCAGGTTCTATTTAAATATGAACATACAGATATCAAACAAGGTTACAAAGACAGTTTGTGTGGAAAGACAAACTCAAAATCGGCCCCCGAAGTGGTCCACACAGGCAGGTAAAAAGGCAGGTTTTTCATTATTTTCAGAAAGTTTATCAGAATGAAATTTTATCAAAGGCAAATGACAGAGAAGAATGGAGAAAGGAGGTTGACAGATCTTGTGTGGTGCCCCAACGGTTCAGCAGACCAAGGGAAAGGTGAAAGTGAATGTAAAGGTAGATATGAACTTGACCTAACGGATGTCTAATAATGATTATGTAATTGTTTTGTAAAGTGTCAATCTCTTTTACAAAGCCTCAAGGAAAAAAAATTTTCGTAAAAAAAAATAATCCTTTAGTTAAGTGTTCCATGCTCCCTATGCAAACCGCCCGTTCACGTGATAATATGAAAAACTACTTATTAATTGTTGTGTTAAATTATGTTCCACTTCTAGATCTATGCATACTAAAAAGATTTTTTTTCTTTTTAAAAAAAGTAAACTTTTTCTCTCTTTGTAGTCACTTTAGTTAGTATGACAGAAGTTAATAACTTAGCAATGTGTTAAACATATATATGGTAAATAGAAATCTCCCTAACTAAATAGCTTCCTGTGTTTGTTACTATTAATTGTGAATACTGGTAATTGTGTATTTTTATGAAAAAACTGCTTGCATAGTAGATTTTAAAAATTAAATTTTTCACTTTTAGAAAAGAAAAAGTAGCCGTTGCATTAGAGCTTTGAAAGGTCTAAAATATCATGATGTCGGATTTTCAATATCTTTTATAGTTTACGAGATCTAAACGGGACGGACGGACGGACATTCCACGCAAAACTAATAGCTTCTTTTCCTCTTTCGACAGCCGCTAAAAAACTGCCTCAGCGTTTGTTTCTACATTTCAAAACCCATAAGCTGAGGATGTTTATCAAAACTATGCCCAGAAAAAAAAAGTTTCTTTGTCCTACTAACACGTGAGTAATATTCCAAACTCCATGTTTAAAGTCTATATGGCTGCCAGGTCGTGTACTAAGCCCTGTCATCAATATAGTCTCGAGTTCTAACCTCGGCCACTGCCATCATTTACCATCCTGCTGAGGGTCTGCCTGGAAGATGACCTTTTATTTCAAAAAGAAACTTCCGAGACATTTAAAACAACAACCAATAAAAAAAAACAACATTTATGGCATTATGGGACAGCGGTCCTGGACTCGTCACAATCACCATACTCCATATTTATGCCAATAAATCTTGGAAATTTCAGCCGATGCTTAAAACCTCACCCCTACCACATAAGAAAAATAGCTTTCGTCAAGCCTATTCCATTGCATAACTCATCATTAATGTTTACATACAAATAATAATAACAGTTATCTTGGTAGGTCTGCACATTTTTTGCTTATCGCATATAAATCTTCAATATCGCATATCGCCCCAGTAGGCCAACTCCATATGCTGTCTAATATAGACGCACTCTAGCACCTGCACTGGGCAAATAAGACATTAAGAGACCTTTATCTTCGTAACATCTGGCCCAGATTATCGTGCCTGGATTTTTGGCCATTGTCGTATGGCTCACCTTAAAGATTTATCGAAGGATACAGGTCTTTGTGTACTAATTATAGAGGTGTGTGCCGCTCGTAACCCTCTAAGTAAGTGTACACCTGAAATTATCATTTTAGGGTCTCTGTCTCTATTCACTTGAAAGTAGCAATGAATTTCTCAGTCTTTAGAGGCCTGTCTCTCTCTTATATATATATATGCAAGAGAGAGAGAGGGAGGGAGAGAGATGTAGTTAACAAATATGTACATTTTAGCTTATTTTTCTTTATAGTTGGAGTATATAGCTTTAGATGGCATTGTATTTTTTCAACATATATGTCAAGCACAACTCAGGGGTTGATGGGTAAAGAAAACCAAAATATTTTTTTCAGCTTCCTTTGTGAATTTTAGTTGATTAAAACGGTTAGGTACCTAAGTCGAGGCTAAACTTGTGATTGGGTAGAATAAAGTGCTTGAATACCTTACTCAAAGGTGTTTTAATTTGTTTGTTTGGATTGCAGTACTCAAACCGTCTCCTAGGTAAACCTTTCTCCGCGAATCCACGAAAAAGTTTCTAAAGTAAAAAAACTACAAATAATTTAAAAGAATACGCTCTTATTTGTTTCTAAGCTTGAATTGAAAAAGGAAACAGAAAAACGTTTCTGAGATTATTATTAAAATAGAATTAGTGCTGTTGTAACGGTGTTTTACGTGTGTCGGATGTTCCTTCAGAGTTGAAGAGAGTTTACTTCCTAGTCCAAACCTCCCGCAGACTACGGGGGATGGGAGCGGGAAGGGTTTGAACCCGGGACCATTGATAAATCCAAACGACAGTGCTGCTCTAGTATAAGCGATTCGTAACTTGTTGCGACACTTCAGACCCCTACTTAGTGACAAAAAAAATAATCTAAACAATTATCGCAAGTTTGTCTGTTGAGTAATTCAATAATAGTGTACTTAACAAGACCATATGTTCCTATATGTTTATATATTTGGTATTGACTTTTTTTTATTGCATGAATGCCTTGAAATAGATACATTGAGATGATTTTTTCTGTAACGAGTCATCTAATACATCTAGGATTACTTCTTTAATGCTATGCTATTACTTTATTAAACCCACTTATCACACTGAGCCTTGTAATCATGTTGTTTTCAGCAGCTGTGTAAACTAGAGCTCTTGACCCTTCAGTGCTAGTTTATTTTGGCTCCATTTCATTTTTTTTTTGTTTTGTTATTTTTTAATTAGTGCATCTGTTCTATTATGACAAAACTACACATGAACGTCCCACACAACTAATTAGACGACACAATCTGTAGCACCAAAACAAGTTTGAAATTTTCTTTAAAAAAAACAAACTCCCTGCAAGTCCAAACATTCGTCATGTTCCCATTTGACTTAGTACAGGAAGCCAGGAAATTTGAATCCTATACTCTGTTGTAAAATAGAGTTATATTATAGTCGGTTGCAATGAATTCTAAAGCGTACCGTAACATCTTTGAAATTGTTGTCGCTGTTATGGAAAGCCCAAGTGAAATTCACTTTTCAAAACGTAGTTAGTAGACACTTCGGTAAACTGACATTACATTCTCTTTCTCTCTCTTCAAGTTTCAGTAATGGTTATCTGGTTATTTCAACTACTTTTTTTTTCTTCCAGATTTCTTCTCCTAATGTAGTGCCCGGGTTGACCTAATAATGTCTTTGTTCAACAAGAGGAACACGTGGACATTTGTAACAACCTCCTACAGAGATTACTCAGAGCCACCAAAAATGTAATAATGGCTTCTTTGACTTAATGTTGGTATTACCTTATAGTACGGTATTCTATATATTACACCAGTAAAACTAGTGGCTAGTTTTATTACGTTTAAGCCTTTAAATTAAAGCAAGGTAATATTTGTTAGTTAATCCTCGCGTATCCATTGATACAGAAGTTTCTTTTGAAGAAACATTTTTTCAATAACTATGGTTGTATTGAGCTAGATGACAAAACAATGCCTTTACCTTCTATTTGTTCTTCTTATGGTGCTTCCATTCAATGCTACCAGGAAAGAAGGGATTGAGTGTGCAAGACAGTGCGAGTTAACAGACAGACAACATGGTGAATGTGCAAGGAAGGCGTGTAGCGGGGAGGGATGGGTTCACTTCCGTGACATTCTCTACTAGTGTTATAATGCAATCATCACTTTGGAGGGAACATAAGCCCGAGAAACAGAGTTGGACTGTTACAATACACAGCTAGTTTTGATGTAACAAATGGACACTTTGGCTCGACTCACTATGGCGCCAGACTTTTTTTCTCACCATTGATCACAAAGAATTTAACATTTAATTACAAGTTGACAGTTACTACATTAAAACTTTTTCTTCAAAACGTTAAGACGACAGAGTGAGTCTTAGCCATAAGGAAATTATTTAGCAAGAGTCTAAACGTTTTGATTGGACTCGACTCTTATTCTAAACAGGTTCTTCAGAAATACATCAGCCATTTAATACTCAAACAAACAGACGACAGCAAGACACTGACATTATTTTGTCATATTTTTTTTTATTTATTTTTTTTGTTTTATTTCACATGTAAAAGTACAAATATTGCAGAACAATCAAACTACCTTGAATAAAACAGGACAACAGTCTAAGAGCCTTTGATAGCTTCATAATGCAGATCATCAAACACAATTAACATGGCAACAGTAGTCCGTTTTGTGTGTTCACTAGTAGAACCATTAGAATTTGTCGTTGGCGCAGTTCTGTGGGCATGTCAATCTTATTGCTTTCATCCGATTCTGCGCACTGCACGACCATTATAGTTTTTGTTGTTTTTTTTTTTGGTAATTAGTTAAGTTTTAGTGTCCTTTCAAATTCAGTGTATTTTATGGAACTAAAAGAGGAAAGTATTCGAACCAAGAAACTAACAACCAACCAAATTAATCAAATTGAAATCAAGTGGCCCGGTGTGGTTGCTGAGGTGGGAGAGGGTTCTAAAATTAGGACTAGAGTTCCAGCCCTAGCAACAAAGAGGAGAACAAAAATACAGTCAAACAACAATAGTGAAAAAAACAAAAAGAGAATGCCAACTAACAGAAAAGGCAAAAAAGCACACCAACTGGCACAGAATATTTAGTAGAAAGTAAAGAATAATAAAAGTGTATTTCTGTTAACTGAAACACGAATGAAGACATCACAGCCGCCTTTTTGTTCGAGTACTTCAAAATATAAGTTCAACATTTCTAAACACCAATGTTTCAGTTAACAGAAACACAAAATTGGGGACAAAAAGTTAGGGTTAAAATGACGCGTCTCACACAAGTCCACACATTTTATTTTTCGTCAAAACTGAAATGACAACCAACTAGTATTAGTAATTGAACGCAATCTAGGAGATGAAATTCAACCGAAATTAAATGTTAAGTACCAACCGCTAGAACAAAATAATTTTCAAGATGCTTTGGGTGGGAGGACAAACAAAATTAATATCAAGGACAACTTAATTTCGGTGTTAGCTTGGTTTCTGTTTCATGAGATCACTTTGAAAACATTCTATGGCTGGGATTTAAACCCATGCCAATTATATTTCTACAAAGGAGACTAACTCAATGATATGATAAACATTTGGAATGAATTGGAATTAAATAGACAAATTCTTTTTTTTTTCTTTTTTTTTTTTTGGCGCTGAAAAAAAAAATTAATATAATAAACACCAAACGATTAAAAATGAATCCAACACGCAATATGAAAACTATTAAAACAACCAATATATAGAATACGAATGAGTTGTTTCAAGAAGAGCTCAAATAGCGAGACAGCATTTAGAGACTAGACATTGAGAAATATGGAGATATCTTCAACAAAGTAAAGTCAAAAAAATAAAAAGAAACTTAGACCATGAACAGCCGCCTACTTGGGAAGCAAACAGTCAAATCTAAAGAGATCTAGATCTAGGACTAGACCAAACCACTTCATTGGTGTTTGATTTAAAAACACAAAATTAAGAAAAAATCGCCATCAACTAGCATTTGGTGTATTGATTTTGGTAGCAACTTGTTCGGGTTACAATATCTTCAAAGGAAAAAAAACAACTACTAGTAAACATATGACGGATTCAAAACAGCTCTACGTTTGAATCAACACAGTTTTGCCTTCCTAAGGAAGCGACAGGGTACAGGCGACAACATAAACGTACCGCTTGATTCTAAACAAGTCCAAGAATGTCACATAAAAAGGGTATATAGTTCAACACAATGGGCTGCATGGCTATGTGGAATACATTGTCAAATGAAGTGACAACATTGAGACGAAGAACAAAGAGATGAACCAAAGAGTGTACAAGAAATGGGTTGGGAAAACAAACGGATGAAATTAAAGAACCAAGTATCCAACAGAAGTTGAACTAAAAGTGAAGGTGGACAAACAATGGATCATGTCGGACAGAAAGAAATCAAGATACATATGTCATATTTCAACACAGAATTCAATCCTACTCTCATTGTTCCCACCTACTTTCAATACATCTGCATGAATGTTTTGACTAATTGTTCCGTATCTAGTTATAAGATGGTTAGATACAGACAATGGTTCAGGTTTTGTTCATGAAAAAAAAAAAAGAGGCGTGGTACTGATTGCCCGTCGCCTATTTTTGTGTGTTATTGCCTGTCATGTATTTGATTAATAATTCAGTCATGATGAGCATAATAAGTTCTACCATACTTTAAGAGAGCTTTAAAAAAAAAAAAAATACATGTTTGTAAAATGACCACAAATAGTGTGGCGTCATATATAAAATGGAATTGCATATATTATTGATAGGCGCATTGTGCCTTAAACAGTTGAAGGTGGAAGGGGTAGAAGGAAGGCGAGGGCGGGGGAGGGGGGAAAGAGAACAAAGAAAGAAGTTAGAAGAATGACTTTTGTGTTTATATCTTAGACATGATGACATTTGGAGAGGACCAGGGATGGAAATGTGTTCAAACGAAAAGATCTGAAGTGAGAAATATATATATATATATATATATATATATATATATATATATATATATATATATATATATATATATATATATATATATATATATAAGAAAAAAGACGATGTTTTACCGCGGGACAACGGAATACAAAGTGTAGACATTTGTCAAATTGTCAACACTTTAGCCTCAACTAATTTGGTTTACGTATACAATAGTCATGAATGAATGCACTCAAATCTTCGCACCATCTGAGCATTTTTTTTGCTTTGTTTCAGAAAAAGAGATATGGATCTTACAAAAAAAAAGTTTGTGACAGGGTCGGAACATTATAAAATACTAATAACTTGGGAGCAATAAAATCTCCCAAACAGAAATATATATATCATCACCCTAAGAGATATAATGTATATAATAGATATAAATATAATACATGGTATACACAATAGTGATTGAAGACCAATATGACTGAATAACCAAAGAAGCGTCTAGGGTTATTGTGTGTTTGTTTGACAAAACCCAACAGCAGTCACAAACAGCACTCATTTCTGTTGCACTGGGATAAGCACAAAATGTTGCATACAATAGAAGAGTTCTATGGCAAACGTCAGGTGCCTTTTGCATTTCCCGTAAACAAAAACAACCCATACTGGTTATTTTATTTGCCTATGTATAATACTATCACATGTTTCAACTTTAACTGTATACAACAGTAGAAAGAGAAATTAGAGACAAAAGCATTGCTAAGCACTGTTGCGACTTGAAGGCCTAAGTCAGACTAGTGTTTTGCTTATTCCGATAGCACTTTTAGGCCTACTGATAATAAATAGGCTATAGGTTTCTGAGAAATCTATGCGAAATCAGGACTTGACTCAATCCATGACACCCTATTGAAAAAATACTGCCATCTCGCGTATCCCAAACATCCTAATGAGGTCAGTACTCAAGATGAATGTGTTACCGATGCTACGATTGAGATCCAAATTTGTGACATCAACAAGCCAGGCTTTATTGTTTAGTTGAAAAATCACTTCCCACTTAGCATGCAACAGTGCTCAACATTTCCAAGATTGTGTGCCAATCATTGGACAGCAATGGAAAACAACGTTCAAAACGCAACGAAAACACAGTTAACAAAGATATTGATCACATAGTAGCGATGACGATAGAATGAAACAATCAATGAAAAGGCTGCCCATTCCATTATGAGTCCACTTGGCAGTTGCAGGAATACATCTAGAGAGAAACATTCCATTGGGCTATGTATGCTATAATGCCATCGTGTTATTGTTTTTTACCAGCAAGGACCAAGAGAACATTGATTACTTTAACATTACTGAATTGTGTGTACAAGGCAATTCATTATATCAGATAGCCACGAGGTGGGTAGACATTACTTACTGTGCATTGATTTCATATAGACTTTTAGAATCAATCAGTTCAAGAACTCATTAAGTCTTTGTCATATATAAGAAAAATACTTAGCGAATGGGTGATTCTCAAACAAAAAAATTATTTCAAGTTCAAAGAACAATCAACACTTGAACAATGAAGATGACCCAATGAAAAAAAAAATGGGCATAAGCAAACTTGCGATATGGAAGATCTCAACTATTTGCTCAGATTTCAAATCAGCAATTCCTCACAGTTCTAATAACATAACACCAATGACACAAACCGGTTTAACCCAACCAGTTATTTAGTTGTAGGAGAGAAAAAAAAACATCAAAGTGAAACTGACGGAACAAATATTTGCAATTTGGTAGGCTTACACAAAGAGCAAACAGAAATAAAATCATGAGTAAACAAAGCCAATGAAGAGACTCAAGTTCATGTCATTATCAACATTGTTCTAAAGTAATCAATGGTTTAGAATTTGTACTCTGATGTCTTTCCAAAGTTTTCAATAGTTAGTACACTGATGGTTAGAGTTAAAACAATGATGATCATGCTACATCAAACTCTTATATTCAAATTATTCAAAGGTTACAGCTTGAATGAAAAAGATGATTCAAAAAAATTTACCAAGTCAGTCATTGTAAAACATTACATAGGATGGCTAAACAAAGAGATGGTTTATTTATATATATGAGATGATATATATATGTATATATATATAGGTAAAAGAAACAAAAATGTATACTTCATGCCACAACAAAAACACAAACTCAGTATATAAACAGAAGAAAAAATGTTTAATAGATAAAGCATAGAACAAAATTGTTTCCTTCTCGGAGCCAGAAAAACTAAAACCTAAAAAAAAAAAAGTAAACTAATTAAATGAAATGAAATGGAAGAAAATAAAAGACAACAAAGAAGACCAGTAGAAAAGAATTAAACTAATAAAAGCTTGATGGTTTGAACTAGAACACAAAGTCTACATAATGAGAATCAAAAGACATAAAAATAAGAGCCGTTGAGCTTCTACGTGCACCTGAAGCGCAGTAAATACATTACAAACATCCATACGTGACAAATATTATGCAGTTATGTTTTGCAAATTGTAGCTTTTAAAAAAAAAATTTTTAAATGTTAAAAAAAAAAGAAAACAACAAAAAAAAAAAAGGAAAGAAAATAATGAGCCATGAAATAAAAATCCAACTCAAATTCTACAAAAAGAATAAAACATTCATTGAAATGTTATTGATTATGCACAAGGAGAAAAAGGGGAAAAGGTCGTATAGAGAAGTGATTTTGCTGCTTTTTTTTTTGTTTGTTTTAGAATAAACATTCTTTAAAATCAGGGTTTTGGAAAAAGAGAAAAACTGGAGAAGTAAAGAAAAATACATTTAAAAAAAAAAAAATAACAAAAAAAAAAATTGGTTATAAATTAGTTGTAAAATATGTCCTTACAGCATAATGAAAAACTTTACAAATTTACATTTCAGCCCCAAATGAACTGTTTGTTTTATATAAAAAAAATATATATCACCCAACATTAGTTTAAAAAAAAAAGTCAAAGTGGTTAGCAGATTTCTTCACAGCATTACAAAAAGTGATGACAATGTCACTTATTGCTTGTTTGGTTTTTAAAGTGCTAGGCTCTCTGTGTGGGTTGTATGCTTATAAAACTCTGTTGATTTTTTTTTTTAAGACTAAGTACTACATAAAAATCAGGTATTCAATAAATCTAATCTAAATCAGACATAGACTTATTTTGTTATTCTTATATATCACTTGTAAGCTTTTTTTTTTTTTCCAGATATATATATATATATGTATATATAAACATGTTGAAGAATCCTGAGCATATAGGTAGAATATAGCAATAGATGTATATCATTATTAATTTGTTCTGTTATACATAATGTGCAAATGAAATATATATTATATATATAGTAATGGAAAGTAACTGATATTTTGTTCATTGATAAAAGAGTTAGTTATTGTTAACAATTAACAAGTTTCAGCTCTATATGTGAAGGCAGTTATATTATGAGGATTCAGAGATGCCTAATTTCAACTATTCTATGTATTCATACAAACTGGCATGTAAAGTCTATGGTAGGAGGGGTAAGAGTTTTTGTGTTCAATTTTAGTTTTGTATAAGCTCTTTTGTTTTCTTTCTGTACACTAGTAATTTAAGTTGGATTACAGGAGTAAATAGAGTGATACATAAGTATGAAAACTACAGTCATGGTTTACGCCCATTTGCCTTAAATGAAACTTGCAGGACTCGGTTCCCTAAAGTAAATCCATTCAGATTTTGTATTGCAATCAAAGCTTCCTCGTAGTTGGTCATTGTGACGAAACCGAATCCTTTGCACTTCTGTGTTGTAAAATCCCGGATGACTTTCACACTCTGCACAGCTCCAAAGGGCCCAAAGAGCTGCCACAGTACACTGTCCTCAGTGTCTGGGGCCAAGTTATAGACGAATATACACCAGCCGGTGGCATTGAGGGCTGTGGTGGATGAATTGCTACTAGTTGCTGCTGCTGCAGCTGCTGCTGCCGAAGCTGCCGTGGTGAGTGTTGTGGGTAGGATAGTGTTCTGTAGAAGACCAGACTCTAAAGGTGAGTACCTGAGAGCGAAAATGCCAAGAAATAATTAACTAACATTACATTACTTAAACTGTTTTTACTTACAGAAAATAGGGAACCAACACAAACTGTCCTTTCAAGTGAAACTCACCTAAATCGGCTTGAGGCAGTGGCGTGATGAATGGGTCCGAAAAAGCGTCGATGAGTGGGTGACAGATAGGTGGCCAGGGCTAAGGGGGCCATACCGGCCAAATTTTTGTTGGAGCTTGGGGAATTAGCAAATTTAACTGTAATGGGGTCCAAACAACCCTCAGGAATGTGGTTGTTTAACTTCTGAATGGCACGTTCAGCTTCACATCTTTGATCAAAGCGAATAAAACCAACACCTTTAGACAAGCCTGCAAAGTAAAATGTCAATTGTTAGATAAATTAATTGGACCTTGCTAATCTCTAATCCAATCTATTAAGCTTAACTCAGATATAAAAAAAAGATCAATCTTTTTATTTACTTCATAGATAAACTTATTTGTGAGCACATTATAATCTATCAATGTACTGATATTATTTATAGTAATATCTACTCTGTACAGCAATTTCGCATCTTGAAGTAATTTCTAATAAAAAAAAAAAAAAACAAAGATAACAATGCACACAAACTGATATAGCTAATATTGATAATGTGATTGATATAAACAGAACTTCAATGCAAAAGAAAAAAGTCTCAAACATATAGACAGGTGAATATAAAATACAAAACGTACGAATAGGGCTTCAAGTAATGCACTGACAAAATAGCAGAAATGTGCAGCACTATTATCACATGCATTTCCATCATGTACAAAGTCAAAGCTAAAAAAAAAAATAAAAAAAAAAAAAAAAAAAAAAAAAAAGAGAGATGCATTAATTAAACCTAAGCTGAAAGAGTTAACCAGAGATAAATAAGAAAGTATCAAGACATTAAAAAGGTAAGTCCTCGAGGTATCAGTCAACACAAGGCCCATTCTCATTGCTAATCCCAAAAGGTTTTTCTTGTTTTTGTACATAATGAAAATGCCACAGGTTCTTTTGTCAATTTAAACTTAATACGATGGAAAAACTAAACGAAGTAAAAAAAAAAAAAAAAGGACAAAACTACAGAAAGTATCTACTTATCCCTACAGAAGTAAGTAGTTTTAACAAATGAAGAATTAGGAACAAATCAAATGAATGGTCCACAACACTTTATGTGACAATATCAAGCTCTATCAAGAAAATAACATTTGATACTAAGTCTTTAAAGTAAAAATAGATCAATAAATAGCAATGAAATAAAGTCCATTTATATTTAGAAATTATAATTTGAACTCTTCCACATGTAAATTTTACAAATAGAATTACAATTTTTTAAAAAGTTTTTTAACTAGTCCAATCTAGTTTTTTAATTATATATTTTTTTAAATAGTATCAAACCAAATGAAAGAAAAATTGAAAGTGCTATTCATGAGATCTAACAAAATTATTTCAAAGTTTGACATAGATTAATTAAAGATTAGATTTGAACTCTCTGAAGGACTACCCACCTTTATTAACAATATTAATAATGGATATTTTTTTTTTTGACAGAGATACAAATGGGATTTCTTGTTTTGTTTCAATTAGATAAAAATTCAAACCCTAACAGTGTCAAAACAAAAGAAAAAGAACAAATAAAATGTTGAATACCCATTTGCTCTTAGCAAACTGTGAAAGTGTGAACTAAGAAACAAAACAAAAACAAGAAAAAAAAAAAAGAAAGAAAAGATATGCTTGTATCGGAAGGTAAAAGCATATAACGATGAAATCAATTTAATTTGTAATTGGAACAAAACGATCAGCGTTCAACAACTAGAAATATGGACCATCATGCAGAAAACAAAAAAAAACAAAAAAAAAAACAAAGAAGGAAAAAGAAAATGAAACTAAACATAAGAAAAAATAGAAACGAAAGAAACGAAAAAAAAAAATTAAAAAAAAAAAAAACGGCAACAAGAAGACGCTGAAGAACACCTGATCTGACCTGTGTTTGTATCATAAAGAATTCGCGATGTTATTATCTTCCCACAGTGAGAGAACAACTTCTCCAAATCTTGCTGGGCCATTGACTTTGGCAGCCCACTTACATACAAGTTGGCGCCTTTAATTGTTTCACTACTGGGCCTTGCGTATGATACCTAGAAAAATTAGTCAAAGTTCAAGTTTATTCCCTTTGTAAGGCGGGGATTTAAAATGGTAACCTCGCAGAAGGGAAACAGGAAGCTCAACGACGCCGTTGCCCTCTTCAAGATAGTAGGAACTGTCCACATTAAGTAGCAATCATTCAAAAAGTGAGGGGGGGGGGGGAAGTAAACTTCTCAAGAACAAAGGAAAAAAAAAACACTTGTAAGCCTGCAAAACAGAAACAAAAAAACACGAAAGAAAAACAAAACAAAAATGAAAAAAAAAACACACACACAGACACAAAAATTGTTAAAATTAATAGACAAAACCAAGGGCAATTGTTGAGCAGGTATCAGCGGCTGGTAGAAATCTTGCTACATGCACTGAGATAGAGGATTTAGAAAACAACTGTCATGAAGAAAGGGTTGACAGCAGACGACGACCAAACTTAGGAGTATACAATACAAGGAAAAAGGGAATACACAACGCAAGCTTCTCCAACCCACATTGCCAATATGTCCATTACCCATAGCATTCGCTAATGAGTCCAAAACCCAGAAAGAAAAAAAAAAAAGAAATCAAAACAACAACTGGTAAAGAAAAGGCTGCACTTGCATATAACAACTAATCACAACTCTTTTTTTTTTCGTTTTTCTTTTGCCATTCCAAAAGCTGTGTAGAATCGGAACACAACTCTTTCTCCCGGTTAGAACAACTACTACTGCCAGACCACCAGAAACAAACAAAAAAAAAATAATGCAGCAGGTGGTTGGAAACAAAGTACAGTGTAGGTGTGCACTGTGTCTACATTGGGAGTAGTACCTGTGGTTTGATCATAAAGTATTCTTGAAGTAATGATATTCCCGATCTGAGAGAACAGTGCCTCCAAGTCCAACTGGGTCATAGATTTTGGTAAGCCACTAATATATAAGTTAGCACCTTTAATATTCTCAGAGCTGGGGCGAGCTAGGGAGACCTGAAAATCAACAGAGACGTTTAAACAAATGCAAAACAAAAGAAAAAAAAACAAAAACAAAACAAATAGAGGACCAAAAAAAATAAATAAATAAAATGACCAAAAAAAAAAAGAATGAAAAGAACAAAAGGAAAGGACTACAGTGTACCTGTGCAGCTAGGTTTCAAATGAGATGTTTTGTTTGTTACATTGTTAGAAGTAGCTTTTCTTTTGTTTGACGCTTAACCTTAATGGTACGTAATATACATGTGTTGTTGTTTTTTTTTTAAAGTGATTAGTGATATAAGATATATACATCAATTTAATAGAAAAGCAAATGTTAAAGTATTTTCTATCCAATTGCTGGTAAATGTTATTTTGACAACTTCTTACTAAACTCTCGTTTGGGTTGACCAAGACAAACTGAAAGACAATTGTTCTAATCTTTCTTTTCATATCTAACTTTGATATTTGACTGTAATTATGTCTGTTTTGGTAAAAAACTGAAATAACCAAATAATACAAAGTATATGAAGATAACAAAGGATAACCATGTTGTAAAAAAGTAGCAACCAAATCATAACATTGGACTTCCTGAAAAGAAATAGTTAAATAATAAATCAAAGAAAATGTTTATTCAAAATATGTCCAACCAAAAGTTTAAAAGAAAAAGATATAAAAAAAAAAGCAGAAGGCTAGCCTGATGGATGATTGGCTGCTTTCTAAAACAGCCATAAGGGGAAACTTCATTTGGACTTGGAGACCTTCTGTTTTTTTCCCGCTCGTTTTGCTTGACACGAAACGAAACAAATTTTGGGGGAATGGAACATTACTTTGGGCTCAAAAGCCCAAACTGAAAAACATAGAGACAACGTACACATGTACAGGTAATGTAGACTAGGTTAGGCCTCAGGCAAACAGTCAGGACTGAAATAATAGTCAAGAGACTAGATCTAGAACAAAGTTTTAAATACAATACATTCAAACTTTGGTTAGAAATAAAAGTTACAATTAAAAATAATAATAGCATTAGATTTCTCAATCGCAGAAAAAAAAATCTCAAATAAAAATCCGCTTTCCCATAAATGTAAATTTAAACAGAAAAGTATGGAATTTTAGTAACTTGCTATTTACAATAGATGACCAAATACTAATGTTTGACTTGACAAGGACAAAGAGCTAGAATAAAAAAGAGCCTAACCTTAATTGTTTTGTTCTGAAGACGAAGACCGTTCAGTGTGTTGATCGCTTTCTCGGCATCCTCTGGTCGTTTGTAGTTGACGAACCCGTATCCAAGGCTCTGGCCTGGGGATGGAATCAGAGGGTCTGTATCAGTTCACATGGGTTGTCTATGTAATTGGATCTTACAATTTAACTAGATCTAAATGTTAAACTAGAAATATAACATTAACTTGACTAGCTTCGATGCTTTAATGTCTACTTTTAAATAACTAGTTAATACGCTATATACGTATATTGATTTTATTTATGTGTCACTGTGTGAGCATCGGTCATGTGTGTCAAAAATTAATGTTATTTAGAATGAATGTCATCGAATTAAATGCGGGGACTAAAGAAAAATGGTAACAAAAAATGATATTGCTGGTTTGAAAGAACGCTTTTATGAAACAGTGCTGACGATTAGGTTTGCACTATTCTTTCACTAACTCTCTTCCTGCAACATTGCTTTCTACTACATAAAGGTACAACTCCATAACGAGCTAATTGAATGAGTTCGTCTAAAAGCTTTTCACGAAATAACGTTTCAAATAGGAAAGTGCCATTGAAAATCACACCTATTGTAAGAGTGTAGTCTAGAGTACCACTCCTCGGATGATTTAAAACGACGTCAAATTAATAACAATATAATGTAAACAAATGCTGGTTTAAACGTCCGCTTTACGTACCTAAGTGCATTCACTGGGTAATTGGAAAAACATGTTTTGAGCCCAGGTATGTTTAAATATGGAGCACAGACAGAACCGTTTAAGAGTTAACGTCTACCGGCAACCACCCCGTCTCTCACCAGTGTCGTACTAACTGGTGAGTAGCACAGGCTGATGGTGTCTGGAGTTTACACACAAAGAGAAATCGAAAAGGAGAAACACATTATGAAATCTACTCCCTCCCCTCCCCCCGATCTAAATAATATCTTAGCTGTGTAGCTATGCTCATTATAACAGCAAGAGTTCAAGTAAGCTACACGAAATAGATTTGCTACAGTAGAAAGAGACAAAGATGACATCTGTCTTACGCAAAACTTTTATCTTTAAGAAATTGTAACAACATCAAATCGAATCATATCAGAAGTAACTTAGACAAAAAAAATGCCTCGCTGTGGCCATTTTGACAGCATATAGAGTTTTAAATAAAATCTGTTCTTATATATTACAAAAGATAATCACGTCCTACGCATTTCAAGTGTCAATCTAAGCATGCATGTTTATCAATGACTTAGTTGGTTTTCCGGCTCATTGAGGCGACCCATTCCATTCTCTAATGACACTAGGGAGGAAGGAGCACTTATACGAATTTGTTCTAGCGAATGGAATAAGAAATGTGCCATCATCTTTGTGTCTTCCTGAGTATTTCATTGGGTTTACTTTTTATTCTTCTGTCCTGAAGTATCTTTAAGTACAGTTATTTTACTAATGGTGTTACTCTATTCAAATTGGAATATTCGTTTGTTATAAATCTCACTGCTCTATTATGTATTTGTTCTAGTTTCTTTATGCTTTCTTGAGTTGAGGGATCCCAAACACAGGATGCATATTCTAATATTGGCCTTAAGTTAAATAGCCTTTTAGTTTTATGTTCTTGTTCTTTAATAAACCCTATTGTTTTGATTAATTTTTTGATAATTTCATCAATATGGGGATTTATCATTAACCCTAGATATTTTGAGTTTTTAGTCTGTGTAACTGGTTTACCATGAAAAAGTAAGTAGTTTTTATTTGTTTTAGTTTGTTTTGTTTTTTTGTTACTCTTAATAACTGGCAATCTCATGGGTGTAAAGACATGGGCCTACTCCAATTTGATTTCCATTCGTCATTCTTCTAATTCGTTTTGTAAAATTTCAGTATCTTGTGTTGTTTTTATTTTTCTATATATTATGCAATTATCTGCAAATAATCTGACTTTTGTTTCTGAACTAATCTAATTTGGTAGATCATTTATGTAAATTAGAAACACTAGTGGTCTTAAGACTGTTCCTTGAGGTACATCTGAGTTTACTATTATTGGCGTTGATTTAGAGCCATTTATTATTACAATTTGTTCTC
Organism: Biomphalaria pfeifferi; assembly: GCA_030265305.1. Taxonomy (NCBI): domain Eukaryota; kingdom Metazoa; phylum Mollusca; class Gastropoda; family Planorbidae; genus Biomphalaria; species Biomphalaria pfeifferi. Next base: position 131,984 of record JASAOG010000023.1, read on the forward strand.
TTCCTATTACAAAATCCTGAACCCATTGATGTAATGAACCATTAATGCCAAAGTATTGTATTACTTGAGAGATCAAGATCCATTTTCTCGCGGCATATAGACAGTTGGCTTAAGTTTGATTTTCATTAATTTAATATAAATGTCATAGGTATTGTTTTCATCTGGAGTTCATTTTTTTTTTATTTAAATAAAACAAAGCTTATTCCTAATATCAGAGCCACTTTTAGTATAAAAATAAAACAAACACTTAACACTTCTATACAAATACTAACTACTTAGTTTATTTCAATTAACAAAAAAAAAGAAAGATAAAGCCAGAAAGATAATGAAAGGATAAATAACAAAAGTATTCTGGAGCTTTTTGTCATATCAATCACCAAAATGTGGATTGATCAGGAGACATATTCTTCTTAGCATAGTGTCTGCTACACCTCCCCGATAGAGAATTTAAAAAAAGAAACTAGCTTTTATTCGGTTCCTTTGTTAATTTTTTTTTATCCATATGTTTCAGTTATTGTAGACGCATTTTATAACGTAGAGTTATTTGTATACCATAAGCCTATTTCATAAAGACAACGAGAGACTGAGCCCACACATTTCTTTACTGTATATCTTTCAAATTTGAAGTCTACAATTCGCTCTTGATAAAGCTTCCGCTGTTGAAGGTAGTACACTGTCAGCCCGATAAATACTGGTTGTGAGAAAGAGTGTGTTGTTGAGGCGCATGTCGAGATCGCTGCAATCTTTATTACAGCCCCTTAATGATCCAATCGACTAAGCGGGAAATTGTTGACGAGAGTAGTTCACGACAACCTCGAGACTAACTGAATGAGTTTACAAATTCTTTGCCAGGATTCTCGACCACAGTTTGCAAGACGTTTAAATAACACAGATTACATTATCTGAAAACCTTCACCTGCTTGGTCTTCATAAATCTTCCGGGAAATGGAGAAAATTCGCATGAAGGTGTTTGATAAACATTGAAATAGAAGTAGATGTAGGCCTTAACCTAAATCATTTTAACGACTAGATCTATGTGGGTGTGTGTGTGTATGTGAAAGAATATGTGTGAATGGGAATGTGTCAAGAGAAAGAAAGAGAGAGAGAGAGAGGGTATTTATTATTTATTTATATTGTTATTAATCTTCACATTTATTAGATAACTTACAGCGAAAAACAAAATCAAGAGAATACAAGAAGAAAATATACTAACAAGTTATAACTAAGATTGAGAACAATGTAACAATGAAAGGTTCAATTATTACTACAATGAAATAGACCTAGATCTAGGTACACAAATGACACAAGGAAACAGAACCTATCGAATGAAGCTGTATAGACAGTAGAGCTAAACACCACAAGCTATATTTAGAAAGCTGGTCTAAAGCTTACTAAGCATTGTAAAGTTTAAATCATGACATTTTGAGAATACAGTGCTTAACTAAAAAAAAACAAAAAAAAAACATATCTACACCCATAAAATAGTATTTAGGCCTATAACCGTGAAGTGTGATAAAATTTGAATAAAGGATCCGAAACAATATTCATAAATAAAAAGCATGAGAAATACAGAAAGTAAGGAAAAAAAGAGAGATAATAAACACATGAATACACATAATAGACACATAAGCACTGTAGTGTGAGATGTGCTTATATTAATCTCGCCCTCCAGACTGATGTTAAAACTAAAAAAAAAATACAGCCAAATCTGACTTTCACATTAGAGAAAAAGAAAAAAAAACAGCAACACGGTGAAACGCAGGAAATTCATTTTTTAAGGACGTATCCTGCTGATACCCACTCCTCTAGGGTATTTTCTGATTAGCCTTCGAACTCACACACGGCTTCCCATTTTTCCCCTACCCTTCAAGTCATGTTTTCTGGCTGGTAGCGGAGACAAAGAAGAAGAAGAAAAAAAACTATGGGAGTAGGTGAGCTACCGCAAATAGAAAACGCGGAGGCCGAGGCCGTTCACCGGAATTAAAACATAAGCAAGAAGAAAACTGCGGGCAAACATTCGTGATTTAGGGCCGTAAAATTATAGGCATGGAATGCTGGAATCGATGGGAGAAAGGAAACTTGGGTGAGTTGCACGTGCAGCATGGGGTGCTGTGGGTGGAGCGTGAGTTACACATTAAGAAATGGACTACACAGTTTTCAATCTGGTCCACTTTTGCCAAGTGTTAAAACGGAGGCACAGAACAACTTAACGTGAACAGCTGCTGCTGAACGTCAATCTTTCTTTCGTGTCAGTTGGCCCGTTACTAACCTGGTTTTTATTCAGTCCCCCTCCCCCTCTAAACACAATACCGCTTCGACCTCCCCCCCCCCCCCAGCCCAATTCTATTTTAAACATTAGTGAGATTATTGTCCCGCACGCGTCGTGGCACACGCCACCGGTGCAAAGGACTCTTCTCTACCCAAGACTTTTTTTTTACCGCGCCTTACTCACATTTCTGCCTTTAAGGCCTCACGCTCTAACCCCCCCCCCCCCTTTTAACGACTACACAGTCTAACTAAAAAGCCGTGTAGGAGTCGGTCCCAACATAAAGAGACCTGGACCAGTCACAGTCGATCCGCATTTAAATATATTCCTTTTTAAAATATGATTAAGTTTCACACATTGTGAACCAAAAAAAAAAAGCCCTACCTTTCCCATTTGTTAGACATTACTCTATTTGATGAACTGTTTGCTACCTTTGACAAAAAAAGGCCAGCTGCACTATAGCTACGTTTATTTTAAATCGTGTTACTCACGTTCCTGGATTAATATTCCTCGGGTATTAGATATTTTAAAGGGGGACGGGGGCTTTTTTTTTTTCCAGCCAGGAAAAATCAATAAAAACCGAGCGGCTACAACAACAGCCGGCGACACAATGAGTTGAAACATGTGTTCTAATAGAACCCACAATACAATACATTGGTACTGGAAATGAAGTATTTGTTATAAGCCCACATCCAAAGTAAAAGGTTTTACTTTTATAAGTAAAATGAAGAGAATGGCGAGGTATGTTCAGAAAAACTTTTCGTCTATGTTCAGTAAATGCTAAATGAGATGATACAGAAAAAGTTTCTTTTATCCTCATCATTACCACTTATCCTATATGATATGTAGATAGAAAATAATATGAAAAAATCTAAATCTTGATAGTGGTATAGGCTTACGTGTGCAACATTTCCGTAGCAGTGGCCTGAGCCAACAAAACGAATGGCCGTGAAAATTGAATAGTCAAACAAATTGTATCAGTGAATAGGTTCATCAAGTTGCAGTGATAAGACATCATCTCCGGTTACTTTATTCTGCGTATTTCCTACATCTCCATATAAATCTTAGGTTTAATTTGGGATTGGATAGATTGCAGATTAGGTCACAAATATCGTTAACTACAGCGAATTAGTTAATTTCATAGTAGGTATAGGATAGTAATACTAGGTTTAAGTTGCTATAAGAGTGATTTTAACATTTTTACAGATAACATAAGAGGATAGTTTTCTGATGATTAAAAGGACGATTGTGTTCTTGTGTCGTCTGTTCCTGTTTGTCACTCAGTTCTATACTAAGGAGCATTATAAAATATCATTTTCCCTTTTTTTACACAACTAACAATATTTTTACATTATTAAAAGCCAACACTGTCAGTCGTAATAATTCAAGTTACTGGGAGATAAATCCCAATTATTTTCTGGATTTAATATTCGATCTTTGTTTCGAAAAGTACATTATTGTGATATGTGAAGTCTGTCTATTTTGGACAAGATTAAAGCTAAATAGAAATAAAATGTGATATATACTTACCAGTTGGCTTATCTCTAATCAGTTTACAGCTTTCCAATTCTCCTATACTGGAGAAGAGAGACCGTATTTCATCCTGAGACATGGTCTGTGGCAGGTAGTTTACAATCAAATTGGTTTTACTGACACCATCGTCAGAATGTGACGGGGAGGTTGTTCCCCCGTTCTGTGTGATGCCAGATGACTGATCCATCATGGCATGGTCTCCAAGTGTGATCTGGAAAATGAATAACAAAGATATCCCTCAATAGTATCATGAAGAATTTTTATTATATCACAGAAAGGAAAGGAGTAATGTAATCAAAAGACAAAAGTTATATCACTCCAAATAAATGAAGGCAAGGTAAACAATGATATAGAAAAAGTATGAATAAAAGTTAACAATAATTCAACGATTTATTAAACTGCCTTAGAAATTCAGGATTTCACAAAACACTCATAGCAAAGCATGTATTTATAGTCTATAATTATATCATACATTTATTTATATTAAATCTGTTTTATATAAATTCTCTAGTGTTAATGTAAAAATAACAAGTTAATGTAAAAATAACAAGTTAATGTTAAAATAACAAGTTAATGTTAAATTAACAAGTAAAGATAACAGACAAAAAAAAAAGAATGTAGGTCTACATTAGCGAGAAGCTTAAATGGGACCAAACAAACAAAAGGGTGAGAAAGTAGAGTAACAAAAATAATTTTGTTCCCCAAATCTAGTGATGCCTGAATAGAACTAAAGTCAAATTAAGTTCCCCTTTCCGACCTTGCGATCTATGGGGCAGATAATGGTCATCTGTTTCTGTGGCCAACGGTTAACGAGCAGAATAGAGCTAGGTCACTCTTGATGACATTACATCTATATTTGATCTTGAATTAACTATTTCAAATGAGTGGTTAAAGACTCCGCTTAACAGATCAATCTTTAGACTAAATAGAATCATTACGTGTTAAATAACACTGGCTGAATGCGCTTTTCTTTCAATGTAATCACATTTAACGTAATCACTTAATATTAACCTCTAGTAAGCGTTCTTAATAAAAGAATTATTACTTAATATAATGCAACAGTGAACCAAAAAGGGGTATAATAATGTAATGATGTCTTGTATCCAAAGCAATGATAACTAACATGAACATATTACACCAAAAGCTATAATCAAAAGTTTGAAACAAAATATAGTACTACGGAAAAATAGGAGAGAATAAAAACGACTAAAAAGCAAACCGGCCATATTGAAAACCAAAACTGAAGAGTACGAACAATTAAATAAACATAAAAAAAAAGCACGAAACCTCAGTGGCCTAAGTAAGAAAAGGAGTTATTTGGAGTAGAAAGTCATTGTGGCTAAAATAGAAACAGTGGTCATAAGAAGAGATACTAGACTCTATAAGTTCTATCAAAGATAGGGGTAGCTAACAGAGTGGCTGGGCTGGAAGATGGCAGGAGGGGGGTCAACTTACCATGACAGGAGCACACAACGGGTAACTATTTTGACTGCAGCTTTGGGCCATACCACTGCAGCTGTTGGGGAGGGTGAAGTATGGTAGTCCTTTGTTCTGCACTGCCACTATATCACACGGTTTGAATATCAAGTTACCACAGTTAGAAGAAGTAGAAGCGGTTATCACCACTGAAGCATAAAAGGGATACAAATAGAACTATATGAAAACATTGAAGCCATGGTTATCTCACAACTTGTGAGTACATACCTGCATTTAGATTAATTGCTTATATTTCTTTATAATCCAAACAACAAAACACAAGATAAACTAAAACCGAAGGCTCGAGAAGAAAGTAAAAAAATCCAAACTTTTAAAGCTTTCTTTTATTTCGTTCCCTCTCTTTTCTCTCTCTCTCTTTCTCTTCTATGTATTCTAGTTTCTTCGTTTAAAAGGAACACAAAACAAAAAGTTCTATCCCAGTCGGCAGCACGCGATGCACGGCAGATGTGGGTGCTGCTCACGCTGTATTGAATGGATCGCCTTACTGCATGACCTCAACATAAATAGCATTAGGCCGGAGCGGCCGTAAATTAATCCTGCTTTCTCAACAACCAATCAGATGCAAGCGGTACGGCTGTCAATAACGGCCCGTGGTGTCAGCATCTGGCGCCAATGGCGAGCCAAACATCCAAGCTCTCGTCGTGTTCAGAGAGGGAGACCAAAAAATGAGTGAGAGGGAATCTCCAAATATTCGGTTTTGCTCACTAATTTTTCGCCTGTACCCTATTAATTCTTTCCTCATCGGCTTTGTTTTTTCTTTTAATATTATTATTTTGTGCTACCCAAAGTAAACAAAATGGACATGAATAATTCAATTTCCTTTAATAGCGCATTGTTAGCAGACCAATCTCATTTATATATTGTCACAAAAACAATGGTCGTGGAACTTTGTTACCTCTTACCACCAAAATATATAGCGTTTGTCCTATTGTTTCCTTGGGTTAGATTTCGGTGAAATAATTATAGTTCACTGTTCAAAGAATGACATCACACTCAGTGTATTTTTAACGTCATAACACTTCATACAGAAAGAAAGAGCTACTTGAGCTAAAGACGACTAACTGGCGGAGAATGTTTATCATAAAACTTTGTAAGGGTCACTGTTTTTACACACCTAACGAAATAGTCGCCGTTTAGTCCAAATCCTTTGACAACAACTTGAAAAATCTTGATCGCATCATACATTCCAGCACAAATTATAAATGTTTTATAACCACTGCCTGGTAATAGATTAGAGGTTATTCTCAGTTGTTGTTGCTAAGAAGAGATGACAATGCTGCAAGGGGGTGTCATGGACACCTTCGAAAGCTTTACAATGTAGAAGTCAAACACCAATTTTTTTTATTTAACTAGGTGCGTCCCCTATAACTTAATCGCGCAGAGGGTGCCTTTTAGGGTGGTGAACAAAAGCGACCGCCCAAGGCCTAGCGCGTGAGAGGGCCATAAATATAGCCATCATGATCAGCTCATCCTACATATAAGCGGGGCTTCCGCCACGCTTTTTATTGCATCGTGCCAACAACCATATTTAGTATGAACTACGGTGCGGTGAAATAATTCAAGAACAGTTCTCCTAAACAAGGTCATGTTACTCAATATTGTTGAAGCTTCTCTGGCAATTACCAATTACCATGAAAGCTTTTAATATGTTAGTTTATTCAATTAGAATACAAGAACTTCTTAAGTGTAAAAAAAAACCTAATGAACGTTTTGATGAAGTAAAGCAAAGACCCCAAGTGCACTTTTTTTTTTTAATTCAAATATTAAGAACAATTTTAAAAAGCTGGTAAGCCTTATGGGAGAAACTACCTCTTCAAATAGAAAACACAAACTGTAAGATTTATCACAAAGAAATATTAAAAACAACCTCAAAAAATAACACCATTGATGGAATCATATGTTAGAAACCACTTCACGGCATTTGTAGACGGATTTATTAAACGGTATGAACAATATGTTTCAATAAGAGATTGTGATGTGATGTTAAAATTAGACTTTCACTTCACATCACATCACTGATAATTAACAACAAGAAAAACAAAAAAAAATGCTATTAAAAAAACAAAGCTTATATTAAATGTAGGCCTAATTGTATAAATTACTTTGGATCAGTCATGTAATTAATTTTGTAATAAATCTAGACTAACAATAATAAATCTGTGCGATTAGATTTTTAAAATTTTTACTAATTTTTAATTTACTCGTTTTGCGCAATTTCATGCTTTTAGCTTTTCACTGCGCTTTGATCCTTTTACTGTGTGGACCAGTTGGGAAAAGGGATGCGGATGGAGAAGGGTGTATTTGTGTAAGTGTTTAACTGTTACCGTGATTGCTTTTTAAATGCATTAAAAAAAAACTTGTTCGCAAACTCAAGCCTCCTTAAGGAGACTAATTTATCTCATGCTACCAAATCTGTCCCTTGTTCGATACCAAACAAATTGTTGTTTTTTTCTTTTTTTTTTTATGTGTAATGATTCTTGTTTTATACAAACTTATACAATTCTTTTGGTTCCTTAATTCTAGGTCTAGGTGAAGATCTAGTCTTTTAAACATAGCTTTCATTTATTTGCCCATTGAGTAGACTGCACACTTTTAGTTCACACATACATACAATAACTGTGTACAAAATACATTTTATATGTAGTAAATGTCGGAGAGTGGATAGGTCAAGGCTTTGGATTATAGAACTATACATTCTGTGAAGAATAATGGCCAAGAGCTAAGGTACCACTGTTAACATAGGAGAGACCGTGTAATATATGTGTACATTTGCACACTAGCGCGACAGTGCACACCGGTTGTGTTTACGTAGTAAACGGAGTTCCTAATATGTCTTCCGTCATAAACATTTGTTAATTGCATTGTAGTCATGTTACAGATAGAGGGATGATACCGAAGACAATCTCTTTGATTCTTTCCCATATATTTCATCCCTTTGATCGTGTAAAATTGATATATATTTTTTTGAAAGGGGGATTGGGGATTGATTTTTACTTAAACAAAAGTAGACGTTGCAATTCTTTAGAGCTTGATACGAATGTGAAATCAAAATTTTTAATAGCCTTTTTGTTTTTCTATCTAAATGTGGGCAGTAAGAGGGCACAATCCAATAGCGACTTTTCCTTCACGGGGGTCTCTAAAAACAATTTCGAAATGCATTTCAAACTATTAAAGAAAAAACTTTTTTTCCTGGCTAAGGTAAAGGTTTGTATAATTTATTTTTTTTCCAATTATCTACATTTCAATTTGAGAAATGTAGTCAAAAATTAATGTATACATTCTTTATAATGTACCGAAAGATATAGATAAGATAGTGTTCTAGTAGAAAGAGACTGCGAAATTCGTCCGAGACACAGAAAACTGTAACGTGTTGGTAACATTTGTTGTTGGTTTTTTTGTTGTTGTTGTTTTTTTAAATATTTGTATCGGTTATAAACATATTTTCTTTAAACAAAACTATTTGATGTATTAAATTCGATCAAAGGCACCATTAGATACATGCAATATTTCTCATATGAACATAAATGACAACATGCTAACTGTACATCTTTTATTTATGATAAATGTAAAAGCTAATTTACTAATCTGTATAGAAAAAAAATTTCTCTTAGTAGGCTTATTGCTCCTTCTCTGACTAATAGATTTATTAAGTATCCAGTTGGCCAAGATTTTTCAAATGCACGGGACTCATTTTCTTTTAGTATATATTCCTTTACATAATTATTGAACACTTTAAAAAGGATTTTTAAAAAGTAAAGTTTCCATTTCAGACCTTGTGGTCTATAAGGCAGATTATGTAAAGTTCAACTGTTTATGTGGCCTACGGTTAATGAGGGTGTCATGTGGCCAGCACAACGACCAACCGTTAAAAAGGATGCAATCCACTATTATACAGTAGCGATGGGTCTTCGCGATTTAGACCGTACCAATAAACACCATCTAAAGGGAAGATCCTAGTATCAAGAAACATTTTTAAACTAAACAAACTATTTTAGAAAAATGAAAAAAAAAAAAAAAAAGCCTGACAAGTGCGATCCTAAGCAAAGTAGATGTCCGCCAAATATATTATAACGAATATACAAAGAACGAAAGTTGTCCAAAGGCAACATAAGATGTCTGGAAAACATTAATCTATGAGTCGATACCACGAGGTGGCTAAGTAGTATTCAATATCTTACTCCATTTGAATGGTGGCGTGTGAAGCTGAAATTCTCCATTTTAAAAGCCATGGATTAATAAAAAAAACACAGCTGCGGTTGCGCATTATGCCTGTATAGATCTATTTCCATACAAGAACAAGTGGTTTACTTCTCGAACCCGGTCATCGGAATTCGGAAAGTCTGGGAAATAAAGAGCATAAAATACGGTTTCTTCTTCCTCCGAAACGTGGACGTCCAAGTGAAAGTTTGGCCTGAACCGTGCACTTTAACAACCAACGGGACATAACGAACCGTCCATCACTAGGCTTTGATAGATATTTCAAGCATGGATACATCCCAACCACAGGAAAACCAGAGTTCGCAAAGGATAAAGCCATCTGATATACACAAATTGAGTATAACGGTTAAAGATGACATTTTTTTTCTCTGACGCCAAAACTTTCCCTTCCCTAGCTAAAAGTAATCCTTTATATTAATTATTATTTTTAACTCAATGGGTCTTGTAAGGAATACTCTAGAGGTTCGTGAGACACGTGGATTAACTCAGGACTAATCAATCATAGTCTTTAGTTGCACGTAGGTTATTCTAATTATTGGCTGCCCTAAAGAGTTTTTACATTTTTAGATCTCGAGAACACCAATCATGCGATTCTCAGCAGCTCACAAAAGTTAGCAGTGTGGATGAAACGTTTTTAATGGTTTAAGAATCTAGATATAGATCCACAAAGAGTTTAAATGTGAGAAACACTTCTAGAAATACAACTAAATAAATGTGACTACCAGCTTAAAAACAGTATGATGCGCTCAGTATTTTAAAAGGAAAGCAAAAAGTATCTTCCAAAAATATATAACTACTTGATCTTGATCTTGGCAGCATGCATGTAGGTACACTGCATTTAGGCTTAGATCTATTGAGCTAGACTAGGGTGAGGGTTACATTAGATTCTGTTGTTCTAGATCTAGCTCTACGGAGTACACACACACACAGCAAAAAGAAACTTTAAAATCCACGATTTAGATTCTAGAGCTTTGGACTGGGGTGTAAGCATCTCCATTCAAAACATCTAGTCTCTAAATAAACATCTAAATATTAGACAGAGCCTGTTTAACACTGATCTACTATCTATAGATCATTCTAATCTGTATCTAGATCTAGACTAGAACGAGGTCAAGCATTCGCGTGATCCTAGACATTTAGTTAAGACATATTTCTCTATCTAACTAGATGATAGATCTAGAATATTGATTTCGAACTAGAAAATAGACTCTAGACCTCCTCTAGATCTATTCTGGTCTAGACTTAGACTAATGATTTTACGCACCTGCTGGTGTCAACGAATTAGACACTATAGATTTAGATTCTATAGATAGAACTAGTCTAGGTCTAGAATCAGACGTTTAGCTATACAATAGTAGGCTCTATAGTCTATAGATATAGAAAGTCTTAATCTAGTCTAGACAGTAGACTAGATGTCTAGATTAGTCTAGATCTATTGATCTGCACTGAAGTGGAAACAGCTTAGACATACAATTAGTTCAATAGTCCAACTCATGCATAAAACATGTTATTTACAATCAGTTCACAGTTGCAATAATGACATAATGCTAATAGATTCCAAATCTAGATCTAGTTCTATTAAACACAAGTCAAGTAAGTGACAGGAAAAGTTCCCTTTAGACTTATTAAACTTATTCATAGGAAAAGACATAAGTTCTATTTGTAAGTCTAAACAGTAACTAGACTCTAATTTTAAGGATAGGTATAATTTGATTACAAAATTCTAGTCTAGTTTATAATAATCTAATCTAATCTTAATCTACTATTTTATAGATTAGTTTTTAGACTTAGAGTAGACTATTATTATACTTTCTACTATGTAACTATTTGTAGACTACATAGTGATAGACTTAATAAACTTAATAGAGCAGAGGTATGAACTATATAGTCTATACTATGATTAGTCTGATTAGATGTTAGTTTTAAAGCAAAGCGTACATCTACAATATATCTAGATAAGTAGATTTAGCCTATCTAATTCTAATCTAACTCTAAACCTACGGTAGATGTGTTTCAAATAGATATAGACTCTAGATCCATATATTAGTTTTAACTTCTGCTTAGACACAATTCAGACATAATTATATCTTCTAAATGGAGACAATGCGACGATGGCGACAATATCGATTATTGGAATATCGTTTCCAGGGTATTGTTGGGAAAGATTCTAATGTCTAATTAGATCAAGATCTAGATCTATATATTTACTTTTTAAAAAATTGTTTAAAAGTAAAAAACGAGACACTACAAATAAAATTATTTGTTTTCTTCTCTTTTCTTTTTAGATATTGTTCTCTGACTATATCTATAATAGATCTATACTCCAAATGAAAAAAAAAATCAACTCTACTACTCTAGTTTAGTAACAGACCTTTAAAAAGGTAAACAAAACAAACAAAAAAGGGGAAATGTTTAAAAACATCTACTGAAATTTAAAATTAAGCATAATATTTAATTTAGATGTTAATTTATCATACTTATTAATGTCAGGGAAACAAGAAAATCTTGACAGACTTCACATAAGTATAAGTAGATCTATATACCGTGTTCGATTCTGTCTTGTTACTTATCCTTTAAGTGATGAGATCGTATCTGCCCAAAATATTTATGACGTCATTGATCATGTCTGCCGTCTAGCCTTATCAAGGGAGGTGCAAATTTTTTTAGATTATTACCTAATAGCGTCTAAATAATTATTTTCATGAAAGCATATTTTATTTGGCTTTAATAACAATACAAGATTTATCATTTTTTAACGAATGCTCAATATATCAAAATTAAAAATGCACATTCTTCTAAAGAATACTATTCCTAATGTATACAAATGACTTCAATAATTAGATCTAGCAATGCATTGTTTACGCTTTCCTTATTCCCAGACTACTTCAGTGGGCCTAGATCTACTTGTGATGGCATTCAGGCCTAGTCGTAATCCTATTTTTAGTTTTTATTAAATTATTTTGTTTTAGGCCAAAACGTATATATATGCAATCAATTATAAACATTACTATTTATACCACTGCTTACCATCGACACTATTTATAGCTATTTATCTTAAAATTACAACATTTGCTACATATATAATAGATTAGACTAGATCTAGATCTAAATATTGGACAGCAACTTGTTTTCAAAAATATAATAGACGAGTGTTAGTCCAAAACTTGGGAGGTTGGCCAGGACAAAGAGAAGGGATTAATGCGCAAACACTTTTCGCATTTTACATTGGCGTGTGCAACTTAATTTGTGCGGTCTAAAAACAAGTTTATCTACAGATATATTTTCGAGTATTTTTAAACAACATGCATGAATTAAACGAATGCATTTGGTTTGAACAGTGTAATGCACTTTGTTATCAATTGCCTCAAATTTGTGACCCCCTCGATGAATTAGCTGAAGAGACTAATGATGCGATAATTAAAAATAAAGCAGAAACAATGTATGAAACATTGAAGCAATACAAATTTTTCATGCTCTTCAAAGTCATTTTTGTGAGTAGAGAGCTGTTAAATGAAACAGTAGATTTGAGCGCTGCAATGAATTCGTACAATTTGATGACTTGGATAAAGAAACTAAGAGTTGATGTGTTTGTTCAGATTCTTGTTACAGTAAAGAAATTGGCTAAAAACAAGAAGTTGTTACAATCTTTCCAACCAAACGACTTCCTTTGTATCACTATTTTCACATCTTGACGCAAAACTTGCTTTTGAAGACATTGTATAAAATATTTTTAGGACATATGAAGCGACATTGGCTGAATACGTGTTTTTAGGTGTGTAAAAATATATAGAAACAAAAGAAATGTATGTTTATCTACATTATTTTTTAAAAGATATTAGAATTCTTGGGTGAGATAGCGTTACGACGCCAGAAAAATAACACAGGGCCGGCCTAAGGCACTTGCACTTGTTATGAATGCTGTCAGCAAACTTTGCAATCTTCTGCAATTCAAAGGCCTTCTAGGCGAAAGGAATTCGGTTGCCCCAAATGAAAGAAACAAAAATGTAAAAACAAACAAAAAATAAAAATTACGAAATAAATTTAAACCTTCCTACATGTATATCTAAATCAAAAAAATAAATAAATTCATATAGCGCGTTCCGTGTGGCATCTTGAATCTTTGTAGAGACTTGGAGCTAGGCTAGTAGACGAGTCATAGAGTTCTGCCATGTGTGAAATTTGATCCAAGGTTCGCTTTTTTTTTCTCTACTAATCGGAGGCCCTTGGCGGCTGCCTAGTTTGCCTATGTCTAAGGCCGGTCATGGATAAAAAAAAATAAAGGGGTCCGACCAAAAGCAACAAGGAGTTATAAATACATAAATACTTAAATATTGAATTAAATATTGCGCCCTGCTCGCTCACAATGAACATGACCTCCAGAACGCGGTAAACGAATTTGCAAACGCTGCCGCCTCTTTCGGTCTATCTATAAAGCTCGGGAAAACAGAAGTCACGTTCCAGAAGTCGCCCAATAAAACATACTCAGCCCCAAGGATCACCGTAAACGGACAGCCCCTAAATGTGGTAGACCATTTCACATATCTAGGTAGTATATTGTCAAATGACGCCTCACTTTCAAGGGAAGTTGAAAACCGTTTGACCAGGGCCGGTAGCGATTTGGACGTCTTCAGGCGAGAGTTTGGCGGAACAAAAATCAGTGTCTACCCAGGCGGTGGTTCTCTCAACCCTTCTGTATGGCTCTGAGACATGGATACTATACAGGAAACATCTAAGACTTCTTGAGCGCTTCCACCAAAGATGCTTGCGCTCCATCATGGACATACGGTGGCAAGACCGCACTACAAACAGCGATGTCCTTGCGAACGCCGGTATGGACAGTATAGAGGGACTTCTTTTTATCCGACAGTTACGCTGGGCACGGCACGTATCCCTATGGGAGACGAACGTATGCGAAAGGCAGTCTTTTTTTGGTGAGCTAATAGGTGGTCGACGTAACAGAGGCGCCCCACAGAAACGCTTCAAAGACCAGATTAGGCGTCAACTTTTCTTGGCTAACATAGAAGAGAGCACCTGGTTGCATGCGGCCTCAGAACGAGACAGCTGAAGGTCACTCACGAAGGCCGCGGGATATACATTTGAGACCAAAAGAAAATCTGCTGCCCAGTCAAACGCAGACGGCGAAAAGAAAATCTAAATCGACCACCTGCGGACAATGGTTATGCTTGCCCTGGATGTGGCAAAATATGTAGGTCAAAGCTGGGGCTGCGCAGCCACGGGAAATACTGCATTCCTCACTAATCGTCGGACTCGAAGACTGGCCTCATTATTAAAAATATTCAATCAAGAAGCCGAAGAAAAGTCTATGCAGTGAAGGTATGTAAACAAGGGGGGGGGGGGGGGGGGGGAAGGGGGAAATAAGTGATACCGGTGATCGAATTCACAGGTAAAAAGTATGGTTGGGAGTGGAAGAGTTATAAAGCAAAACGTGAGAAATAGATGTAACATTATAAAATTCAAGTTTTTTTTTTTAATGGGGCAAGGGCGGGAGAAAGAAAAGGGCAGATCAGAGAGTATTAGAGGGCGTTTACGAAAAAAAAAAGCATTATAGAGCCAATCAAATATTTCGAAATAATAAAAATCAGAAGACAAGTCAGATAAATAAGTCCAAATCATAAGTAAGAAACAAGTAATAGAAAAAAAAGAATACTTTTTTAAAAACCAAAGCTTATCTAAGGGGAATGAACGGCTAATTACTGCCGTTTACTGAAAATTACAGCGTTTAGCCCCCATGGGCGGATGGGCTATATGGGCATTCTGGCAAATGCCCGGTGGTAGGGACACGAAAGGGCCGCATGGATGCCACTATAGCACGCATCAAATTGTTAAAGGTTTGTTTTATAAAACCTTATAAAATGGCCATCTGAACGTTGTGTTTAAAAAATACAAAACTTTCACAGACTCTACAGTGTAATACTGTTTTAATATAACACATTTTCCGAAATATTGTGATGGCCTACATCCGTAGATAGTTCTACTAGAAGGCTTCATCCTTTTAGGACCTACACATTTAGCGATTACAAAGCAACATAAGGCATATATTTCTAATAAAGATTTAGAGTTTACTATATGCATGCATACCGATACATTACCAAATTTACCATAAAGACTTTGAGCACAGGTAGGCCTATAAATAGATGCCCATTATATGATAATATACAATTTATGGGCCGGATTGTATAGAAATGCCCAGGCCGATTTCGAAACCCAGTCCGCCCCTGTTTAGTCCCCTTTATGCCATATAAAATAAAATTAATAATCAGTAGGCCTACTAAATGACTAAACTATTAACTGATTTTTTTTTGTGGATTGATTCCTGTACTGTATTCGACTATGAATAATTGTGCTAAATTTCAGAATGGGAAGAGATGAAAAAACGAGGCGAAATGAAATAAGGGGATTAAATCTATGTATAGGCCTACATCCACATCTCTCATTAAGTAGCATTTATTCCCCTTATTTCGATATCAAAAAAAATAATCAATCACCAACAATTAATTAGCTAATTGGTTAATTTTTTTTTATTGATTCATGTCTTGTCATGATCAATGAATTTGTGCCAAATTTAAACTTGATTCAAGAATGGGAAAAAAGAGAAAAAAACATGTTCAATTTTTTTACCAGACATACAGACAGACAAAGACAGAGTGAGCTGATATAAGCTTTGTAAAAAGGGAGGCGAGACCATGGCAAAAAAAAACAAAAACAATATATAGCCTGGGACCAAATCGTCGAGCGTAGCTGGTGGGTAATGCTAGTGTTTCATATCCTCATATGCTAACATCTTTTTTTTTCTTGCACAATACCCACGAACATTTTACCAATACATGTTATTACAATCTCTCTTATTAGCTTGCAAACTCTTCATGTGCAAAACCTGGAACCTGAACACGGGTTTCGTAAACGGCTCTAACGATTTTACTAGAAATTTGACAGTTTAAGTATATCTTTGTGAAACAAAAAGTTGTTGATTGGCCACACAGTGAAAACTCTGGTTTGGGCGTTCTAATTTGAAAAATACATCATATCTTTAAATTGGGCTATTTTGAACACACGTCAATGGTAACTGACCCATATATTCAGTACAAAGTTTTTAAAAAAAGACGTTTAGGAATATTCTGCACACCGTCGTTTGTAGAAATCCAGTAGCGGCCTTAGGGGGTGGCAAGTGGGGCAACCGCCCGAGGCCCCGCGCCTGAGGTGGGCCCCGTGATCGGAGATTCCATTGTCATCGTCAGCTTCGATAACAAGATCAGTTCTGATAAACTAGGATATTTGGTACCACATGATTTGATATGATACCAACTACTATGTAAGCACTTAGCTTGATATTTTTGTTTTCGAAATAACGTTCAGTTTCGGTAATGACAACATCTTATAATTCTAAGAGGCTATAAAAAAAAACACGCTATTATTTTTGTCATTATTTTTTTTTAACTCTCATATCTGCAAATGTCAATGAAATGAACTTCTGTAGCTCCTATCTCACACCAAAGGCCAAATAAAGAGGCCAAAAAAAGAGTATTGTGTGTTCCTTTTAATTTATTTGTCACGATAGTTAATGGAAGCCAATTAGCAAACAAAGGCCACTGCTACTGGAAGCATCTTGATAATAAACTTCGGCAGACGATGTTTTTGTAAATCACGTTAAGTGTCAGCGCTTTTGGATTTAGCTCTGAGAATGTCCAATGGTAGCACAGTGGATAACATGATGCTAGAACAAATTACAAAAGAAAAACTGCATTGTCGTGACGTCTTAACAACAAGCATTTCGTGGGAGAACAGTTAAACGTTATGCGCCAAACAACGGTCAATATTAGGCTTGGATAAGATGCTGGCCTAATTCGACCCAACCATCTTCGATTTATTAAGAATGCCGATGCTGAAAGCCATTACTTTGGACATAGGATTCAAAATGAGGTCATGGACCTGATGGCATCAGAAGTAAAAGGGAAAATTATTGGTAAAATCTATCAAGAAGCATACGTCTCTCGTATCGCATTTTGTGGACGCATCAGATAGAGATGTTAAGGTGAAGAACACTTTATCGAATATCTAGATTTTGAAAACGCAACAGGAAAGGGTTTGTCAGAGCCTCTTCTCATCGTGCTGGAGAACCTTGTCTGGACATCGCCGATTGTCGTAGCATGGGATATGACAATGGTGCGAACATGAAGGGAAAGCACCAAGGAGTTAAAGACGCACATTACTCGTATTAATAGTCAAGCGTTGTACACTACTTGCAGCTGCCATAATCTGAAATTTATTTTAGTAGACATGGTTAAATGCAACTCTCAAGCTGTGACGTTTTTTTTTTTTTTATTTCATTCAGAGTATTGTTACGTATCTAGGTAACAATGCCTAGATACTATTGTTTTTTTTTCTTGACCTGTAGGTTGTCTGCCCCTTTGTGTAATAAGTTTTTTATTATTTTATTCTTCAAGAGTCAAGCCACACAGACAGTGACCGGTCCTTGACCTATGTGTGTACCTCTGGTTGAAAGGAGGGTGTTTTTTTTTTTTTCTTTTCTTCTGTCTCTTTGAAGAGCGTTCTAGATCTGGGTGTTGATGACTTTCTGTTCTAGAAATTACTAGATATCGACGCGCGGTAGATTATATAAAGACCGCTCGCGTAACGTTGACGGACAGACATACGGAGACAGCTGTGAGACAGAATAGCGGAGACATTGCGTGACCCGTGCGTGGTATACCAATTGATCGTGTAAGTTAAGATTTTTCTTTTTTCAAGGCCTTGCTTGTATTTGTAATTATATTTTCAAACTCTTGTATTGTAATATTTTTACAAGCCATTTTTGTAAAAGGGTTTTGGTCAACCCTTCCATTTTGTATTGAGTTATATTATGATTAAACATTAAGTTGATATTTTACCTTCCGATTTCTTGTGTCATTTTTTTTTTGTTATTCATTGTAAGTCTTTGATTAAATTCAGACTTAAGATAAGGGACACAACAGCTTTTTCTATTGTCACGTTCCCCTAGACAAGCCATTTAAAAGTAGAATTCAATTTGTAATACGTGACAAAAGAAGTTTGAGGGCTTTCGTCCCGGATATTTTTCTGAACCTATTTTCGTCTTACTTGAGTAATTTTGTAAAGGCGAAGTTGACTTTAACAAAAAATTTTTTTGTGTCAAAGAGTCGGAAGTAAAGTATCAATAGTATTGACCAAACTCTCTTAAGGTTTTTTGTTGTACTGATTTTGTACTGTATATTTACATTGTATACATTTTTTTGCTTTTAATAGTTGTTAGTTAGTCATGGATATTCAGGTTTTTCTTGCAAATCCCTCTGTGAAAGAGCTTGATGCTTTTACTAGGAAGGAACTGGTCCTTATTTCTAAACATTTAGGGTTAAAAATTAAATCAAATGCCCTTAAACAAGAAATCAGAGATAACATTGTAATCCATTATGTAGACGAGGAAGTGTTTTCTGAAGACCTTTTAGAAACCCTTAGACCCGATGAGGGTAAATCAGATTTAGAACTTCAGATAAAATTAAAACAAATGGAAATAGAGTTAAAAAAATTAGAGTTAGCTGCTAATGTAAGACCAGATTCTTCCCCTGCCAGTCATACTGCTGAAGCAACAAAATTTTTGAAAATAATTCCACGCTTTAATGAAGCCACAATTGACAATTATTTTCCACAATTTGAACTTGCTGTGAAAAATTTTAATGTACCTGAAACTTTGTGGCCCACTTTGCTGCAAACAGTTTTGACTGGTAGAGCTGCAGAGGTATTTTGTTCTTTGACCATTGAACAACAAAAAGATTATAATGTTGTTAAGGCCTTAATTCTTAAGGCATATGAACTTGTTCCGGAAGCTTACCGAAAGCAGTTCAGGGATTGTCGCAAATCGGATGGCCAAACCCATGTAGAATTCCTGCGGGAAAAGGAGCGACGCTTTGAGAAATGGCTCACTTCCAAGGAAATCGGCACCGACTTTGCCAAATTCAAGAACCTAATGCTGATGGAAGAGTTCAAGAGTTGTGTGCGGCTGGACGTCCGTACGCATATAGCTGATCGTGGCGAGGAAGATGTGCACAAGGCTGCAGTGTTGGCAGACGATTATATAATATCACATCAATTTGCCAAGTATACGACGGATGTCAAGCCAAAACAAGTCAAACAGCCTGAGTCCACTGCTAGCAACTCCATCAAGAACAGCAGTACAAACGACAGAAAACCTACTACAAGTAAAGCTACTTGTTCCTACTGCAAACGAGAAGGCCATAAAATTGACGATTGCTGGAAATTGAGGAAGAGAAACGAAAAAGCTCCTTCAAAAGTCAGCGCTTGCACAGTACAGTGGTCGGCGAGGTTTACTCCCTCATCATCAAGTCATATCAAGAATACCTCGACACCACCTGTTTCAAATGTATTGACTGTACAAGACTCTCCGAAAATGTCTCCACGATGTTCCAATGACTCAAACAAGAGTTTTTCAAATACATCAAGCCGATGTTCCAATGACTCAAACAAGAGTTTTTCAAATTCATCTTTACGATGTTCCAATGACTCAATCAAGAGTTTTTCAAATACATCAAGCCGATGTTCCAATGACTCAAACAAGAGTTTTTCAAATACATCAAGCCGATGTTCCAATGACTCAACCAAGAGTTTTTCAAATACATCAAGCCGATGTTCCAATGACTCTATCCAGAGTTCCCATAATACATCACCCCGATGTTCCAATGACTCTATCCAGAGTTCCCATAATACATCACCCCGATGTTCCAATGACTCTATCCAGAGTTCCCATAATACATCATCCCGATGTTCCCATGACTCTATCCAGAGTTCCCATAAGACATCACCCCGATGTTCCAATGACTCCATCAAGAGTTCTCCTAATACATCCAAAAGATGTTCTACTGACTCAAGAAAGAGTTTCTCCACTGCGTCTCCTAGAGATGTCAATGACTCCAGCGAGAGTTCGACCCAAGTCCAGTCTACATCAACCAAAATTGATGTTTTATTAGAGGATTTTAAGCCTTTCATTTCGGAAGGATTCGTATCACTACCCGGTGATTCTACAAGTCTACGACCTATCACCATTTTGAGAGACACAGGTGCCTCACAATCGCTACTTTTAGAGGGTATCTTGCCCTTGTCAAAATCATCATCGACTGGGAAGAGCATACCGTTACGAGGCGTAGAGCTTGGATGTATAGATGTGCCTCTACATCTAATCGACATAAAGTCAAATCTCATTACTGGACCGGTTGTTGTAGGTGTCCGACCAACATTACCATTGGAAGGCATCTCGTTGCTGTTAGGCAATGACTTAGCAGGTGGAAAGGTGATAGCCGAACCCATCGTCACTCAAACACCCGACTTATCTGCCACACCCGAGGAAGACCTAGAGTTATATCCAGCGTGTGCAGTAACAAGGGCAATGAGGTTGAAAGCATCTCAAGAAGAGAACGTTATCAAAGCCAACAGTAACCACGATGATGTGGACTTGAGCACCACATTCTTTGCTTCTCTTGAAGAAGAACCAACGCCAAATTCTGAAAAGCCGGCATCAACTCGAAAACAGTTGATTGAGGACCAAAAGAAGGATCCAGAGCTCGCCAAACTCCGAGAAACCGCAATGACATCACAAGAGGCAGAGCTAGCATCAACGTGCTACTACATCCAAGATGATATGCTCTTCAGGAAATGGAAACCTCCAGACGCATCCAACGAAGAAGAATGGAGAATATGCCATCAAATCGTGTTACCAGAAAGATACCGAGCGTACATCATGAATCTGGCTCATGACACACCAATGTCAGGTCATCTCGGCATCCACAAGACATACCACAAGATTATGTCACACTTCTTCTGGCCACGTTTGAAGAAAGATGTCATCCAGTACTGCCGATCTTGTCATGCCTGTCAGATGGTTGGCAAGCCAAATCAAAAGATCCCTGTTGCTCCTCTGAAGCCGATTCCAGCCTTTGAAGAACCTTTCAGCAGAGTACTTATTGACTGTGTTGGTCCTCTCCCAAGGACAAAAGCTGGCAACCAATACCTGTTGACCATTATGTGTGCTTCAACTCGTTTTCCTGAGGCTATTCCTCTAAGGAACATAAAAGCATCAAACATTGTAAAGGCCTTAATCAAGTTCTTTACTCTATTTGGTCTACCAAAGTCCATCCAATCGGACCAAGGAACGAATTTCACGGCCAATCTTTTCAAGCAAGTCATGACTCAGTTGGGCATCAAACACTGCATGTCGAGTGCGTATCATGCCGAGTCGCAAGGCGCTCTTGAGCGATTCCATCAGACTCTCAAGAACATGATCCGAACCTATTGCTTTGAGCACGAAAAAGACTGGGACGAAGGAATCCACATGCTGCTGTTTGCAACCCGTGAATCCGTCCAGGAATCGTTGGGATTCAGCCCTTTTGACTTAGTCTTTGGCCATTCGGTGCGCGGTCCCTTGAAATGTATAAAAGAGACTTTGTTGTCACCAACAGCCACTGAAGGACTTTTAGACTATGTAAGTAAGTTTAAAACTAGACTTTATGATGCTTGTGTTCTGGCCAAAAATAACTTACAAAACACCCAATCCAGCATGAAACGCTGGTATGATAGAAAGGCCCGTGTTAGAGAATTTTCTCCCGGGGATAAGGTGCTTGTATTTTTGCCCATACCAGGTCAACCCTTGCAAGCCAGATACTTTGGTCCCTATGAAATTGAGACCAAAATTAGTGACCTCAATTACACAATCAAAACTCCTGACCGTAGGAAAAAGACTCAGCTATGTCATATTAACATGCTGAAGCCTTATGTATCTCGGCCAGATCACTCAGAGAAGAGTAATTGTGTTTTAAATACAGTCAAAAGTTGTTCAAATAGCCATGTTTCTCCTATTGATGATGATATTGTAAAGGAGAAATTTGGACAATACAAAATACCTAATTCTTTTGTATTACAGAATTTGGATGTAAAACTGTCTCATCTGTCTTCGACAGAAAGGCCAGTTATCATGAAACTCATTAATGAATTTAATGACATTTTTTCTGATGTACCAAAACAGACTAATGTTATAATGCATGATGTAGATGTTGGCGAGGCTACTCCAGTCAAGCAGCATCCTTACAGGGTCAACCCTGAAAAACTTGCCATACTTAGGTCAGAAATCAAGTATATGCTTGAAAATGACCTCATTGAACCAAGTTCCAGTAGCTGGAGCTCCCCATGTGTCTTGATACCTAAACAGGACAAGACTTATCGTTTTTGTACAGACTACCGTAAGGTAAATGCTGTAACAAAGACCGATTCGTTTCCTATCCCTAGGATAGACGATCTCATAGATCGTATTGGTGACGCTAAGTACATCACCAAAATAGACCTACTTTCAGGTTATTGGCAGGTTCCCCTGACTGATAGGGCAAAGGAAATCTCCGCCTTTGTCACCCCTGATGGTCTGTACCAATACAAAGTGATGCCATTTGGCATGAAGAATGCTCCTGCCACTTTCCAGAGAATGATAAATGCCCTGCTTGCTGACATGGAGAATTGCCACGCATACATAGACGATGTAGTAATTTTTAGCCAAGATTTTTCTAGCCATTGTAAACAACTGCATTGTCTTTTTACTAAACTTTTACATGCAAAAATTACTGTAAACCTGAGTAAGAGTGATTTTTGCCAGGCTTCCATCCAATACTTAGGCCATATTGTAGGACAAGGCCAGGTGAAACCTGTAATGGCCAAAGTAGAAGCTATCCAAGCTTTCCCTATCCCTGCTGATCGGAAACAACTCCGAAGATTTTTGGGAATGTCTGGATATTATAGAAAATTTTGCGAAAATTTTTCTGTCATTGCCAGTCCTTTAACAAACCTCCTGAGAAAGAACGTCCGATTTACTTGGACGGATGAATGTCAGAAAGCCTTTAACCAAATTAAGCAGATATTATCTAGCTCCCCCATTTTGATGGCTCCTGATTTCGGAAAACCTTTTAGGTTAGCTATTGACGCCAGTGACACAGGTGTTGGGTCAGTCCTTTACCAAGAAGATAATTTCCAAGTAGAGCATCCTATTTGTTTCTTTTCCAAGAAATTTAATAGACATCAAAGAAATTATTCTACTGTGGAAAAAGAATGTCTTGGGTTGATTCTTTCTATACAACACTTTGATTTTTATATCAGTGGGTCCAGATGGCCACTGGTTGTATTTACTGACCACAATCCCCTTACATTTATCCACAAAATGTCTGGCAAGAATCAACGACTTCTCAGGTGGAGTTTATTTTTACAAGAGTACAACCTAGATCTTAAACACATAAAAGGCAGCGAAAATGTTATCGCCGATGCCTTATCTAGATTGTAAAAAGTATTTTGATGTATATATTTTTTTTATATATATCATGATAAATACATTCTGTAATGTAAATATCATTTTTGTAATTATTTTAAAAAGATTTCCATTTCGTGGAAATGTAAACTTTTTATTTTTAGGAGGGAGGTGTTACGTATCTAGGTAACAATGCCTAGATACTATTGTTTTTTTTTCTTGACCTGTAGGTTGTCTGCCCCTTTGTGTAATAAGTTTTTTATTATTATATTCTTCAAGAGTCAAGCCACACAGACAGTGACCGGTCCTTGACCTATGTGTGTACCTCTGGTTGAAAGGAGGGTGTTTTTTTTTTTTTCTTTTCTTCTGTCTCTTTGAAGAGCGTTCTAGATCTGGGTGTTGATGACTTTCTGTTCTAGAAATTACTAGATATCGACGCGCGGTAGATTATATAAAGACCGCTCGCGTAACGTTGACGGACAGACATACGGAGACAGCCGTGAGACAGAATAGCGGAGACATTGCGTGACCCGTGCGTGGTATACCAATTGATCGTGTAAGTTAAGATTTTTCTTTTTTCAAGGCCTTGCTTGTATTTGTAATTATATTTTCAAACTCTTGTATTGTAATATTTTTACAAGCCATTTTTGTAAAAGGGTTTTGGTCAACCCTTCCATTTTGTATTGAGTTATATTATGATTAAACATTAAGTTGATATTTTACCTTCCGATTTCTTGTGTCATTTTTTTTTTGTTATTCATTGTAAGTCTTTGATTAAATTCAGACTTAAGATAAGGGACACAACAGCTTTTTCTATTGTCACGTTCCCCTAGACAAGCCATTTAAAAGTAGAATTCAATTTGTAATACGTGACAGTATCTATAAAGGTTTTGCTGCGTCGTCTGAAAAGTTAAAGATTTCGGAAGAAGCCGTGACTTTCATAACAACAAAATCACTGTCATAAACACGTAGAGAGAAAGTCAAGGTCTGTGTCGCTATCTTCTGGCTGAACCTAGAACGGTAGTCTTCACAAAACCACCAGAAATGTCTTCCGCTCGCAGTAATGACCTTCCCAACGTTTCTCAGACACCTGCATGGCCAGACAACCCGCACAGAGCATCTACATCAGGGTTCTCAACCTGTGGTCGCGACCCCCCCCCCCCCCCACTAGAGGTCGAATGACGATTTTCCATGGGTTGCCCGAGGTCATCGAAAAAATATTTTTTTTAAGAACTTTTTAATGGGTATTCACTATTTTTTTTTTTTTTTACTTTCGCTGATTCGAGGATAAATGTTGTAAACAAATGAGTCAAATTCAATACAAACATTTTAATTGTCTCAATCATTAGCATTAGTAGCAGTTTCAATTACTGTCCATCAAATGGCGTGGCGAAACGCAAAATTACGCCATTGCAGACTCATCGATATTTCTATGGTGAAAATTTACGAACGTAATTGAACCGTTTATAATGCGTCATCACTTTCTATACTCAGAATTTATGAAGCCAAACAAACTTAAACGTCAGTTTATTATTAAACATCCGAGCTTTGCCATCATGGACATACAGTATTTTAGATGGAAAACTGATTGGCTCAAGAAAATATAAAAGATGGAGATTTCAAAGAAGAGTTCTGTTTTTTTTATTATTATTCTTTTTTGAGAACCTCTTGACTCGACTACTACAGTAGTTTATGTGTTCATTACTGGAAAAGTATAAAAATATTTGTAGTGTTTGCAAAATGCAGCTCCAAGTATGTTTGAATGTTGGTCTGGATTTCAACTTTTGTTAAAGATTGAGTCATCCAAAAGTCATCGAAACTCATTATATAGTTCATCGACAAATAAAAAGAGATAGATAAGATAAGACAAGATAATTTTATTGATCCAATCAAATGGAAATTCAGTTTGACTACTATTGACAATATCAGCGTAATTACTGTACAATAACAGTATAGATGAAAAATTCGAACAACATTCACACACGAAACACATACACATTCACAACCAGCGGTTTATGAATTTGACTTCTATGTACTTCTCGATGACGACAGCTGATCTTGTAACGCTCTGACCGAAAGTCGGATAAAGGAGTTTTTAAAACTTTCTGTTTTAGTCCTAATGGAAAGGAGACGACCACTTCGATTAATGGATGCAGGTTGTCCTTAAGAACGAGGGTGTTTTGGAAAGGCATCTTTCATTGAAAAGCTCTTCAAGAGATGGTAGCTGTATTCGAGTGTTATGCGATGCTTTATTAATTAGTCTATTTAGTCTAAGTCTTTGTGCCAGTGCAGTATTACCATGCCAGCAGGTGATGGCAAAGTTAATTAGACTGCTAATGGTTGCTGTATAAAAAAGTTTAATAATTGTTTTATCGATGTTAAATTTTCTTAGCTTTCTAAGATAGAAGAGTCGCTGGTAAATTTTTGTGTAGAGGTTTTGACAGTCTTCACCTCATTTCAGTTTGTTGTTGATGGTTGTTCATAGATATTTATATTCTTGTACTTGTTCTATGGTTTGATTGTTTATCTGAATTTCTGCAATATGGCCTTTATGTTTCCTAAAGTCAATAATAGTCATTTCGACATAATTACAAGTAATTTTAGTGCCTTCAACTTTGTGAAATAGAGTGTTTTTAACAAAGAGTCTACTATTTTCAAAGCGTTGCAAGGATTGAAAGTGAACTACAGTAAATACTTCCAGTTGACGAATATTTAATTTTAAATGAATTAAATTTCCAACAACATAAATTTGTGAAACAGAAGTAGATGCCAGAAGATGACATTTTGTTTTGATCTTGCAAAGACTGGCCTAGAATGTATGATCTGGTCACAATCTGGTGAAACAAAACAAGCACAACTATCGCAATGACTTTGGCTTTTTTTTCACTAACTGTCGCAACTATTTTGTAGCAACATAAGATACGGATAATGAGCCGTCATGTTTTTCAAATTAAAACATGAATATGGTGAATACGCTCTTGAAAAGTAAATATACGCAAACTATAGAGATAAAATGTCATTTCTTTATAATTTAGTTATGAGCAGAAATATATAGCATTTCATGATTAAATATAAAGATATTTTTACATTATGATAATGATTTTATACCATTAACAATAAACCGATAATTTGACGGTTGGGGGTCGCCGCATAGTGGAAAATTGAAAAAAGGGGTTGCGGTGCTAAAAAGGTTGAGAACCGCTGATCTACACTTCTCACTTTGCTGGCCCGGCAACTAGGGAGGATATCTTTCGTAACTAAAGGCGGAGCGAACTAAGGTCTCCCCCAAAACGTTCTTCTTCTTCATTGTTCTCATCTCTGAGACAGTTCGCGTCATCAAATCCCTCCACTTTTCCCGGTCAGCAGCTGTTCTGAGTAGGATATCAGGAGAGAGGCCGGTCCATTCTTTTACATTATCCGGCCAGATTTTCGGTGGACGACCCTCCACTGTACCTTGAAGACGTTTAAGTCACTGATTAACATGCATGACTAGATTGACACATGAAACGCGTAAACGTATTTTTTTAAAGTAACGAATGTAATATATAAGATAAGAAGATAAGATTACTTAATTTTTACTTTGGCAGAAATCAACTGTCTCTTCTTTCTAAACTATTATAAACACTTTTTGACAGTCCGTTCATATCCAGTGATGAAAAGTGCCTGTGCATGGTAAAGTTATAACAATATTTAACTCAGTAATAGTGTACATGTGCCACATAATGTAATTCCACTATGGACATGTTGTTGTTTTTTGTAACCTAATATTAAAACAATAGTAATTAGTATCGGACATTCTAACGGAAACTCTACAAACGATGGGAATAAGAAAAGGAGGAGGTTACCGGGGTCCACGTGATTTCACAACCTCCAGATAAGGCGCTCCTCACAACAGATGGTTTAAGAGGTTTGCGTTTCTCTCCAAGCTTTCGTGATAACATACGGATCAATGGTAGAATTTGTATTTCCCTTTCAGCAATTGACAGAGTTAAACATATGCTAAGGAAAAGGGGGGGGGGGGGGGGAAAGGGATACTAAAACAGTCAACGAATCGATTTCGTCGGAGAATAATCTTGTTAAGCAGATTCTTTACTTTCCAAAAGTTGTTATGTATGTTCTAAAACTACTTATAGTGAAGTAATCAATCAATCAGAATACAATGTACTTATAAGTCTTCTTCGTTGTAAATAAGATTATAGATAAGTAAATGATGGTAACGTTCCCCAGTTATTCAATTACAGTAAGTCTTCACGTAAAGTTATATTTGTCTCTAATCTCATCTTATCTTATATAATACAGACGTTACTTTAAAAAAAGAAGATGATTACGTCCTACGCGTCATGCATTTAGTCGTGCATTAACCAATGACCTAAATTCTGCTAAGTCACTTGTTTTCCTGGCTAGCTCACAAGAGTCTTAAAGACTTTTAAGGACTATGGAGGTGCATAATAAAAGTAATCCAGAACCTCTATAAGCAGGCCACTAGTGCAGTGTATTTCAACAACAACATTGGAGACTGGTTTAAAACCACAGTTGGAGTAAGAGAAGGCTGCCTATTTTCACTAAAACTTTAGAATATCTTTCTTGAAAGGATAATGGAAGATGCTCTCGATGGCTATGAAGAAACTGTAAACGTTGGAGGAAGAAGGATCACTAACTTGCGGATTGCGGACGACATAGATGGCCTAGCTTGGCCTAGCAGGAACAGAAGAAGAGCTAGATGACTTGGTGATGCGCTTATATAAGACTTTCGCAGCATATAGTTTGCAAATCAATGTCAAAAATAAAAACAAATAATGACCAACAACTAAGAAGGCTTTAAAAGAGACATCAGTATTGGAGGTCAAAAGCCGGCGAGTGTTAATAGTTTTAAATAGCTCAGAGCTATCGTATCAGACGAAGAAACCAAATCTGAACTACTGGCCAGAATTGCACAGTCCACAGCAGCACTCGCAAAACTCAAAACAATCTGAAAAGACAAAGGTATAACCCTCGACACAAAAATCAGACTGATGCGCTCCCTGGTCATGGCCACATTCTTATTCGCTTGCGAATCTTGGAAGCTGACAGCAGAACTAGAGAGTAGGATCCTACCAATAGATGATTCAGAAAGATGATAGGTATCACATTTAAAGACCGCACCAAAAACTAAGAGATTAGAATGAGGATTAATACCACGATTGGACCCCACGATGACCTGCTAACCACTGTCAAAAAAACACAACCTAAAACTCAATGGTCATATCACAGGGTCATCAGGGCTCGCAAAAATCTTCCTTCAAAAAACAGTACCAGGAAAAAGAAAAAGAAGCAAACAGAGAGAGCGATGACGGACCTGTCATTGAAAGAGTTTCTATTCAAGGCAAATGAGGAATGGAGAAAGACGGTCAACAGATCTTGTGTGGTGCCCCAACGGTCCAACAGACTAAGGGATATGTGAATGTGAGGTGAAGTAGTCTGCCAGATATAGGTAAAACAATGGAACCTGCTTATGACCCCGACTAGTTTGGTTTTGGAAATAACAAAGGAATAGAGTAACTCGCAACAATTAAATCATTCAACATCTTACTCGCTGTTGTGCCTACGATACGTGTCTAGCTCATATTATAAATTACAGACGTTTCTACTTAACATAAGATAATTACGTCCTAGCTGTATCCTTGTATCAATCTAGTCGTGCATGTTAATTAGAGACTTAAACTCCGCTAAGTCATTGGTCTCCCTGGTTAATGCTCTAATGACTCAGTAGCAAACACTGTAAACAATCTTTTGAAGAACTCTGTCAAATTGTAAGCCTCTCTTTAAAAAGAAAAACACTTTAGATTTTTTCTTAAATTCAAATATTAAAAAACGTGTGAGCAATCATCATCTGCCTCTTGACAGGTCGCGTAACCAAAAATTACCAAACTCCTCTACTTTTCCATATCAGCAGCTGTTCTT
Source organism: Biomphalaria pfeifferi (assembly GCA_030265305.1). NCBI lineage: Eukaryota > Metazoa > Mollusca > Gastropoda > Planorbidae > Biomphalaria > Biomphalaria pfeifferi. The sequence continues at coordinate 161,761 of JASAOG010000023.1, forward strand.
AGCAAGAGGGAGGCCGGTCTATTCTTTTATGGTGTCCAACTAGCGTTTTTTGTTGTTTTTTTTTGACGACCATAATCTGGTTCGGTCATATTGTAAGACATGACTCAATGTCAAAGTCAGTGCTCAAGACATAGAGGAGGGAATACGATAAAAGGGTCGTCTAAGTAATAGCCTCAATCTAAATAGCAATCTTATATAAGTCCAAAGATTAAAAGGAGGCTAGGCTAGGACCTCCATTGTTTCACGTGGTGTGTGCAGTATTTTACGTGGCTACAGAGTGAAACATATGCTAATTAAAAGGAAAACAAGGTGAAATTTAAACAGTAAAGAAATTAATTTTGTAATCGTGTTAAGCAGATCCATCACTTTCAAAAAGCGCTTTTGGACGCCTCCAAGCTCTGCCAGCCTACAAAAATATGTGGTTTCCAAGCATGGACAGTGTACAGAAACTGGTAATAGTTCAACAGCTAGGCTGGGCAAGGCACATTCCCCATACGGGAAGGTGAACGTATGCCAAAGGCTGTATTTTTTTATTGAGCTGAAAGGTGGTTAGCGTAAACATGTTCCCCCTCCCCACCCTAAGACGCTTTAAAGAACAATTTAGGCTCCAGCTTGCTATAACTAACATAGAAAAGGGCACATGACAGTAGGTGGCTTCCGAACGTGGAGATTTATTACAAAGGCTGCGGAATTCACATTAGAGTCAAAAAGAAATCTACTGCAGACGTAGACTACGGAAAGGAAAACCTAAACCAACCACCAGCAGACATCGGTCATGTCTACGCAGGATGTGGCAAAATATGAAGACATAGGCTTATATTAGATATTGCAATGGCTTTGATTCCGAAGATTAAGGATAAGTGCAGTGTTTCACATGGCAACGCAAACCCAGTTACGATCTACACATTTTTCCGCATTTCGTGCAGACAAAGTCTTTGTCCGCCAGCGGTCTATTTAAATTTTCTTTTCGTCTTCTACGGCTGTCTTCAATAAGGGCTTACCACACATAAATGTGTAGAATACTATATACTGTTAAATTATCCTTGTCTAATCGGTTGCTATCTTTAATGTCAAGAAAACTGCAGTACTTACCGGGTTGATCTACAGCTCTACGCAATCCTCAGATGGTAAAGTTTCGACTAGCAGTCTTGAGTTTCCAAAATGAAATAATATCACAATCCAAAAAAAAAATGGCTTCTAATTGTTCAACTAAAATCTTAAATCACATGCGATTCAATTTTCACCATTAAAAATATTTGCTATTGGTAAAATATCTAGCAGTTAAATGTGGCGCAAACCTTGGCGAAATCAATCGACTCACCAAAGTAGAGCGAAAGATGTGATAGAACGTGTTTCGAGTTTGCATCTTCGAGATCTACACATTGACCAGGGTGCAGACGAAACTTTTTATACACAGAAACACACACATACAGACACTAATTTAAAAAAAAAAAAGAAATTTTGCATTGACTTTAAAAAGTGTCGTTAGTTTGTGAGATTTTAATTAATTGTAATTATTAAAATGAAGGAGGATGAGAATGATGCGAATATTGGTTTGATTTGAGTAGGCTAGTATTACGAGATCAGGTTTCGCATTACCATTTACAACAAATGTGTAGGCCTAATAGGCCTACTAGAGTTTAGAATTAGATAAAGCTGCAAACGCAGTGGCTGCATGGTGGGGGGTAGGTAGGCCTACGTCGGACTGTCATTACAATGACATAGATCTATAAGCCTATTTAGGCTTCACTTATTCGTAAAGGATTTTTTAAAAATATATTTTTGGTCCTAAACCTAGATCTATCTATTCTGAATTATGTTTAGTTTAACATCAATATTTTTTTTTGGTCCTAAACCAGTGTCGATCTAGCCTACATAGAATTATTTTTACTTCTATTTAAGGATGAAGATCTATCTTATAAATTACAGATGTTACTTTAAAAGGAAAGGTAAGGGAACTCATTCACCAATCGTAAACAAACATTTAGCAACGTGGTTCTCTATCTCTTACACAATCCATATAGGCTGTCACGTGATACGTTTTTTTTCATTGTTTTATCAATATTATCACGTGGCTAAATGTTGTTTGTTTACGATTGGTGAATAAGGTCCATTACGTTCTGCGCGTATCCATACCAATCTAGTCAGGAGACCTAAACTCTGCTTGTATCTTTCTTTTTACTGGCTGATTCAGGTACGAAGGATTCCATCTCCCGTTGTAAAGTGTGCGCTATGGACTGTCGTCTCGATGGTCCCGTGTTTGAACCCTGACCTCCGTCTCCCCTCTCCCCCCAGCCGTTCTGAAAGGTTTGAGATTGAATGAAGATCCGGAAAAAAGTGAAACGAAATCTTAGATGGCTTCAACGGGGCGCCCTCAATGGAGATTTTCGTAAAACAAAACAAATATATACGCCTACCCCTATGAACAACAAGTAGCGAAACTGGACTCGTATGATTTACTCTGAATTTCAGATGTATACGGTCCACTTTTCTCATTTTTCTTTTCCCGAAAATAAACACTAACAAACAAACAAATAAATGCTAAGATATACTTCCAGAATTTCGTGGCTAGTTTTAAAATGAGCATTTTGCTGAGAATTAGAAAACAGTAATAGATTTAGATCTTAACATTAAAAAATTAGATTTAAATATAGGATTCTAGTCATCTATAGCTCAGATGCTTGACTTGACAAGCCTACTAATTTAATTTTGGTTTCAAAACAAGCCAAGTGTATCTTAAAATTCGATTAGATAAAAGAAATGTTCGACCAATGAAATTTTATTTAATTTATTGTAAACTTCCGTAGTGAAGTAAAGGCGTCTATGTATCAAAATGGCTGACAAGCAGGGAGACTCGGGTATGATCGGCTTTATTTTGCTGATATGAAAAAAAAAAAAAGAATATGAAATATTTATTTGAAATTATAATAGCTGCTATATACATACTAACGTTCGTATTTTAAAAAAAACATGTTTAGATCTAGTTATTTTAGTACTACTAGATCTACTATACTAGCCTTTACTAGGCCCACACCACACACAGTTGACACAGTAACAGCCTAGGCCCTTTTATTATAATTATAATATATTTTATATATAATAATAAATATATTATAAATAATATTTAATTATATATATTACTAGTCTAGATATTCTAGATCAGTAGATGATCATGATGATAGATCATGATCTGCATGATGTGTTTGTGTAGATCTGACTATTACTTACTTACTATTAGATTTAGTTAGAATTTTAGATGTCAGATCTGGTAATTAAAATTATTAGTATTACTATACTCAGTATTAGTATACTGTCTTAACTGTCTATACTTATACTATAGTCTTATATATATATATATATATATATATATATATATATATATATATATATATATATATATATATATATATATATATATAGTCTTTGATCTAGAGAAGTGGAATAGACTGAATAGTACATCTAGATGGCTGTCTGGTCATGCGGTTTGTGCGCTGGACTGTCGAATCATACAGATTTATCGATGGTCAAGGGGTTCAAATCCTGCCCGCACCCATAATCCCCCATCATAATAGATCTATGTAGATCATTCATCATAAAAGACATCATAATCATTTCATGTCTCATGATCTACGACTAGATAGATCTAGATTAAGTATATATAGATCTATCATATATCTAGATTCTAGATCTAACTCTACATCTCATATAATAATCTAGGCTAGTGTTCTTCTTCCCTAACCCTGCCCGCTCCCATAATCCCCCATCATAATAGATCTATGTAGATCATTCATCATAAAAGACATCATAATCATTTCATGTCTCATGATCTACGACTAGATAAATCTAGATTAAGTATATATAGATCTATCATATATCTAGATTCTAGATCTAACTCTACATCTCATATAATAATCTAGGCTAGTGTTCTTCTTCCCTAGTGAATGAAATGGGTTGCCTGAATCAGCCAGGAAAACAAACAAGCTACCAGAGTTTAAGTCATGATTAACATGCATGATTAGATTGACACATGAAATGCATAGGACGTAATTATCTTCTTTTTTGAAGTAACATCTGTATTAGATCTATAAGATAAGTCAAAGAAGAGGTGGTTCTGGTATTTGACACTTACATGTTGTTCAGATAATTTAGTACCGGTAATAATAATAATTATTATTATTGCTTAAATGCAAATAATCTGTAGAAGCTGTGTTTTTTTTAAATCAAGAGATAGAAATATACATTATTGTCATATGGCTAGAAAGTGGTTTATTGTTTTACAAGTTTTGTATGTTCCTTCAGAATTAAAGATTATTACATCCTAACCCAAACCTCCTCCAGGAGTCAGGGGATTTGTGGCAGGCAGTGTTCAAACCCAAGACCATTGAGAAGACAGTCCAGAAGAGTATCACATATCACATGACCAGAGGTAGCATATGGGGACATTGATAACAGCCCACTGCCTCACGGTCCAAGGCACCTTGGGCCTCATAGGTTTATGCGTTACTTAAAAGCCTTAACTAAAAAAAAAATACTCGTCAAAAACGATGTTAAGATTTTTTGTTTAGTCAAACAATAGTTAGGTCTAGACCAATGTCGTGTAAAGTACCCATGAAGGTTTCATGGGCTAAATAAATATGTTATTTACAACAAGTTAAGTTAGAGAAGATAATCATACTACTGTAATGTACTTGTCAAGGTCTCGTTGTTTGGATAAATGAGATGTTTACATTTAATTAGCTTTGAGCAAATACTATAACTTGCTTGTGCTGCTAATAATAGACAGAATTTTTATGTTACTAAAAATAAATATCCAGCTTTTCTCATTATTAAGTTTAGAAAGGATATTTTAAGAAGAGAAAGAATAAGCAGAAGGAGTCATTGAGTTATTTAAATAAGTTTATTTTGTCTACTTTCACGAATCTTTTAGTGAATTTGAATTATATTTGTATATTTGTTGTGTGTTTATAATGAGCAATTCAAAGTTGATGAATAAAAGTGTTCGGATTTTATTTTACAAAGAGGATTTCTGTTCTATTTTATCACTTAAATAAGTAAGTATGTCCAGCAATACAGTTAAGTTTGAGTGATCAAAAATAGTTCTGAAGATATGAAACATAGAATTCCACCATATAAACTGGTATATCAGTGTTATCATTGGGATTCTTCATGGCCAGGGCTAAAATTTTCCTAGTCTGTTACTTTCATGCTTCAAAATGAATAGAAAGCTAATCAAAATATGCCTTGGAAAGCAAATCCAAGATAGTGAAGGCTATGGTGTTGCAATTTGATGATCTTGTAAATAAACTGTCCCTGCACAATAAAATCCACACAATGTGTTTCTAATTTTGTTAATAATACCTGAAAATATAGCTGCCACTGATAGAAGTTTTTTAAAATTAAAAGTATTAATTAATATCAAATTAATTAAATTACATAAAAATTGCTGCCTACAGGAAAACTTTCAGCTTTGGCCCTTTTAATCTATTGAAGCTGATATAGGTTAGCCTCTAAGATAAATTACCATAGTAATATATATAGGAGTATATAGGAGTATAGGAGTATATAGGAGCTCAGTAAGAATTCATTTTTTTAGTTTCTCTATAATGGCATTTTTATCAATAAAAACATGACAGCTTCAAGTGTTTAATATTTATAGGCCTAATATACATCTGTTTGCTTCATATATGGCCTCAAAAATACAACTCGCCCACACCAAATTTAGGTCTTGCGCCACCATTGCATATGACTACACTAACATTCAACAGCTTTGTGGGCTTTTGACATTTTTCAAAATAATAGTTATTGTAACTCTTTTTCTTTTCATTTCTTCTCTCCATGGTTTCGGCTATCACAGCTTTACCCATTCTTGGTTTGATTAGTTTTTATGTTCTGCAAATCTTCTATTTGGTTTGTACTTGTTTAACTGATGTATATTTTATATTATTCTGTAAATGATCAGGAAGTGAGTCAGACAGTACAGATGAGCCTGTAGTTGGAAATGTCAACAAATTTGCTGTGGTGCCACCAAACTACACTGGCAAACCTAGAAAGGGTCATCTCATTTTTGATGCCTGCTTTGAAAGTGGTAAGTTTGAAACCAATTTTTATTTGTATTAAATTTCTTATAATTTATTATAATTCTTATTAAAAAAAAATTGAAGATTTTTAATCTACATGTTGCAGATATTATTTTATTTTTCACCTTGTCTAGTTATATAATTATTTTATTAATGAAGACAATCTTCAATTAAATATGTGCATTACTATTTGTTAAACTGAACCAGAGAATGAAATCATTGTCTGGGAAAATAAAGTTATAAATTTTTTCATGGAGTTATTTTAGTATACTACAAATCTGTGCAATTAAAATAAAATTAAGTAATTTTATAAATAGCATTTATACATTAAGTTAGGACTTAGCTGTTACAAAATAAAAATAAAGGATCCAGTTATAATTCTTCTGGTACAAAATTTCAAATATTTTGGTTTCCAGGTAATCTTGGTAGAGTTGATTACATCACAGAGACAGAATATGACTTGTTTATTAGACCTGATACATGCAATCCTCGTTTTCGTGTCTGGTTCAATTTCATTGTAGAAAATGTCAAGTCAGACCAGGCAAGTCTTTACCTTTTACCATCAGATCACATTCTCATATTTTAGGAGGTATTTAGATTCTTAATGCTATAATAACATATCAAAATCTTTATGGTGGCACATTCTAAAAATTGAGCTTTTAAACTTGGACAATCAATTTGCAAATATAGATTCTCTTTTGTCTGAATTATTTACCTAGCTTTATTAGTATTATGGATTTCTTTGCACTTTGTGTTATCAAATTAAAAAAAAGAATTTTTTTTTTCAGAGGGTTATCTTCAACATAGTCAATTTCAGTAAAACAAAATCTTTATACAGAGATGGCATGACTCCTATGATTAAATCTACCAGCAGGCCAAAGTGGTAAGCTAAAATGTTTTTTCTTAGCCTCTTAGTAATGGTTAATGCAACTAGATTATTCCTATTAGCCTTATGGTATAATTTTGCACCTTTAAAAGCCTGGGCAATGCTTCTCAGCATCAAAAAGGCACTTGAATGGAAATGGTCATTAGAGAAGATGAATAAGCCCATAGGGTAGCAAAACAGAACTTGCACTGGTTGGAATGGAAAAGAGCTCCAACAAATTATTCAAACACTGACCTCAAGGGGCTGTTATTATGGCGGACACCTTGTTATGGAGTGTCTGTGTGTGTTACCTAGGTGACGGTGAGAAGAAGCGAGTGATACATTGGTGTTTATGAAGTGAGGATTATAAAATTACAATATGCATAATGCAAATGTAAAAAGGAAGACTACTCCAGGATGCAGAGTGTAAAGACGTGTTTTTATTATGAGTTAGATTAGCTTAAATATTATATTATAGTTTGTTACTCATTTCATCTCAGCTTAAATATTTAATCTTGTTCAACAAGGAAGTTATTCAAGTTATTTCTGGTTTGATAAGTTAAAATGTAATACACCTAGAGAAATGTAGTTGTCTTCCAGAAGTTTGGTGCTACACATCTACAACACACCTCCATGGCTGATCTCATGCAGAGAATGAAAATGGAATACATGCCATTGATAATAGAGATGTAAAAAGTTACATCTACATGAGTTTTTCCTATGCAGAGTTTTGTTTAGACTGACAGATGGAGACAAGCTTCCATAGGCCTAGATTTCCAAGAGTCTTAGACTTAACTCTTTGGACAATTGTGATGAAGAAGTGCCTCTAAAAAAAGAAAACCGCAAACACATTAAAAATCAGCATTTCAATTTCTATAGGATAAATGCCATCAATTAAAAACTTTATTGTGACATTATCTGAGCTGAATGTATTAATATGTATAAAACAAATTTATTTTTTATTTCAAGACACATTTGTTGAATTTAGGCATGTAAAATAATTGTATTTTCTAGTAGACTTAGTATACCAATGCACAATTTGAGAACCACTGAAGTAGACATAAAAAAAAAATATTTATACAAAAAAAATTGATTGCATCAATATAATTCACTTTGAAAATTACCTCTTTTAGTATTCTTTTTTTTAAAACTGTTTTCAGATTAGTTATTCATTATTTTTATTTATACAGGGTTCGCATTCCATCTAAATATGTTTATTATTATCGTTGCCCTGATCACCGCAAGAACTATGTAATGTCCTTTGCATTTGTATTTGACCGAGAAGAAGATGTTTACCAGTTTGCATACTGCTATCCCTACTCCTATACTAGATTACAAAACTACTTGGACAATTTGGAAAGGAGGAATTATGACTTTTTCACAAGAGAGCTATTGTGTTTGTCCGTGGTGAGTTCCCATAATTAATTGGTTTTGTAGTTCAATACAGAAGTGAAATGTCAGGAAGAACCTTTTTTTTCCACCTCCTCCCCACTTCCATTATTTCATGTTTGTAAAAGACTTTAATGAAAATATAATTTGTATATCCTTTGACATAATTATACTTATCTTTTCACTTTGCTTGAATATTCTTTGCCATAATTACATTTAATATTGCTTGTTCTTTTATAAATAAAAGTAATAGAAATAATAATATTGATATGCAAATACCTTTGATATATATATATCTGTGGCATTTTACGTCTCGAGAGACGATCTTTTCCCTTTGCAACTTCTTGTGTGACTAAAGAGGCCAATTCTTGATACACAGCTGCGATCGCACTTATATATATATATAAGCTTGTTTAAAGAAGCAATATCAATCATTTCTATTTGAGTGCTAGATGTTAGATGTCTTGATGTTACAATCAGATGTTGATCAGACAATGTGTTTCTGGTGTTATAATTTATTCTAGATTTCTTCTTTTCAACAATGAATGAACACTCAAACAATTTTGTTATGCCTGAGATTCAAATGTAAGCCATTAATTCCAACAACTAAGATCCTTCAACAATAAATACAAGGCTTTAATTCTGGAACTAGGAATCACTTTGATAACATATACACACTGTACAATACAATTTCATTAAATAAGTTTATCATCTTCATTCAAGCTCATAACTGCTATTATCTCCATTCTTTCAAATACTTTTTATCATCTACATCTTATTTGGAAACAATCAACCTCTCTGCTTTTATAGTCATGGAATTAAGTTCCTGCTTCTGTTCCAAGAAAGTATGCTTGTTCCAAAAACTTGTCGACAGTTAACCATGATCTTGCTCTGCAGGTGCTTGCAGATATTTAAAAATAAACTTAATGCAACAGCTGCTTTATGCTAGGAGACAATCAGTATTTATTTCAATATCTCTCATTTAATTTTTCACTTGCAATAATTTTACTAAATAATGTTGCAATATAACTATTAATTCAATACATGTCAAAGTGGAAGTTCTGGTTTAGTTGATTAGATGATAGCACCATTTGTGATGCATTCTTCATCTTCACCTAGCCCTTAGTTTGTTGAACTATTGGGGCACCACACAAGATGTGTTGACCATGTTTCTCCATTCCTCTTTGTTTTTGCCTTGAATAGAATTTAATTCAATGACAGGCCTGTCCATTCTTTTATGTTGTCTTCCCATCGCTTTCTACGTCTGCCTCTTTTACTTTTTCCTGATACTGTTCCCTGAAGGAAGGTCTTTGTGAACCCTGCAGAATTTAGGTTTGTGTTTTTGTCAGTGGTTAGCAGGTCATGATGAGGTCCAATTGCTGTTTCTTACATCTTTATTTGTGATGCGGTCCTTGTAAGTGATACCTAAAATCTTTTTGTGATGCTAATAAACTGAATTTACTTTTCATCTTTATATTTTAGGTGTAGTACTTATATATTTTCTCTAAAAATAATCATTCTCCATTTATTTCAAATTGTTTGTTTATTGTAGCAACAGAGAAGGCTTGACCTCATAACCATTGCAAGTCCAAACATTTGTGCCAAAGAAAATGATAAATTAAAAACAATTTTAATTACTGCCAGAGTTCATCCAGGAGAAACTCCTGCATCATTTGTATGTCAAGGTTAGTCGTACAAGTCAAAATAAGTATTGTCTTGTTGTAATGTTGAATTACAGCATACAGAGAAAAAAATATTATTAGACTTGGTTCAATCTACTTTGTTTAAAACATACAAATCTTAAAGCAAAATATGATAGGTATCATGAAATTTATGTCTCTATTTAATGAAATAATTTTAATTTATTCTGAGATGAATGTATTACTTAAAGGAAAGTATTACTTTTTAAAGTGTACAGCTAATATTCTGTAAATAAAGAAATGTTTAAAAATTTTATTTAAACATATGATAGGTTTCCAACAAAAAAATAGGTTGAAGATTTATGTATTACACACTTTTAGGCCAAACATTTAACCTGAACCAATCCAGACAACCATTTAATAATTAGAATAAGCTACTTTGCTTGACCCATCCAATTATAAAACTGGACTCATAGAGGTTAGGCTATTATAAAAATTGTGTGTCTATTATGATTTGATGAGCACTTAATGTGGAAGGGATACATAGTTGACTGTCTGGTCTTGAAGTAAGCTGGCAGCACTGTCATCTAGATGGCCCCATGTCTGAAGCCTGTCCACTACTATTCCTTGTCATCCTGAAGAATGTTTAGGTTAGTTAGTGCTCCAGTGCCAAAAATACATGTGAAAGCTAAAAGCTTTTCAAGTCTTACTATTAAATTAAGTTTAGAGCTTGTAAGAATATAATACATTTAAAAAACTAGAATAATTCTTTTTTCTTTTGTATTAGGAACATAAAAGATATTTAGTTCAGAATTTAATATTTTAAAATATAAAATATTATATTTAATAATTATTTGTTATAAATTAAGACCACAGTGCAAATAATGCAAAAGCTCATTTTGTTTTTAAAAAATGAGATTTACAAATCATTAGAATGCTGCAACTAGATCTAGACACAATTATTTCCATTCTTCATTTAGCAAAAAAAACAACTAAAACAATAAAGTAAAATATCTACCACTAATTTTTTCAATGCCAAATAATACCCACACAACTCATTAGTCAGCAAGGAAAACCAAAGAGTTGGCAGTATTTAAGTCATTGATTAGCATGCTGACTAAGGTTATGACATTAAATATAATATTCAATATTTTAATTTGGGTCAAAAAGTTATTTGTTTCCTAAAAAGGGAAAGTTTTGACTTAGAGACAGTGACATGATTATTAAAAAACGAGACTAGGATTTAAATTAGGCACAGAAAACTTTTTGGCAGCTCTATTGTAAGGTCGGCTCTAGGTAATACGACATTCAAAAGTTCTCTTCATTATCTCTTGTTCGATATCGTTCATCAGTGTTAACTACCTTTATAGTGGCCTTTCACTTGTATTATTTCATTATTTGAGTGTTACCTCCATTTAGACTTATCTGCACAAGACACAGCGCAGAGGCGCCTAACACTACATTGACATAGATACACACGTAGGATGTAATCATCTTCTTTTTTTGAAGTAACGTCTGTATTTTATAAGATAAGAAGATAAGATAATGGACTGCCATAAACCAGCAATGAAATTGAATATTAAAAAAAACAGAAAACAGCTAAGTAAGAGAATAAGAATTATAAATGAAAGTGTTTTTATAATAAAATTTAATTTAAATAACATATGCATAAAATAGATCTAGTTCCTAGTTTTATGCTTACAACTGTCATCCCTTGCTGTCTTGCTAGAGTTTTAAGCTTAGATATTCAGTTTTTTATTTTAGACATTTTTTAAAAAAACTATTGCAAAACAAATCACATTTTTATGGTTCATCTACATATATTTGTATGCAGAACAATAATGCTTAACATTTACAAGATTCAAAGCTACACTAGTTAGCATATAATCTCATAACTAAATCAAAAATTTTAAATGCTCATTTCTAAAAATAAATTATTGACTCTGACATGTCTTTCTTAACTTACTTCAATTGAACTGAACCACTATGTACTAAAGTAATGTTTGGGATTATGTAATTACAATTTAGTATTTTTAACAAGTTTAAAATTTGTCTTTTTTTCAGGTATAATTGATTTTTTAGTTAGCAATCATCCTATAGCCAAGATACTGAGAGACCATTTGGTATTTAAGATTGTTCCCATGTTAAATCCAGATGGTGTCTACCTGGGAAATTACAGGTGAGCTAAGGTGTGCAGAATTGTGTTCAATGTAGTGCTGTACCTCTAAGTGATTGAGTTGAGTTTGTAGAAGTAAAAAAAGCATCATTGATCATCTTAATGGAAGAAAGGTTTAATTAAAAGCTGATACAAACTCTTCACTTTCGAAAAAATTAAAAGATTTCATTCATAATTTAAACTTCCTATTGATTCAATGTGTTTGTGTTTACACAAAGAGTTTTTCTAATGATGTTTCTGTCTCACAAGCTATTAGGGAAAAAAATGTTGATTGTTGTTTGTAGGGCTTATCTGTTCAAATTAGTCATAATTAAAATGCTACATAATATTTTCACTATAAAAAACACAAGCTTTGCAACTTTTTTTTTTGGACTACAAAGAAAAAGTCTTAAATCCACAGACAATAGACTTTCTACAATCAAGTTTCTAATTTATTTCTGTAATGCACTAACAAAAATTTGTTTAAGTTGTCAGTGTTGTTAAATTTATGTAATCAAAGGTGAAGTTTATAAAATTTTCTGTAAGCATAATAAGTTGTGTTTTTTTTTAATAGCTTTTATATAGCGCAATTTTAGTGGACCAATAGGCCATTATGGGGGAGGTGGGAGAAGGTCCCAGTGCTTCCTTCAGGAGATCAGCTAATACAATTCTGCTCAAGTCAGGATTTGAACTTGCGCCCCCTTGATTGGTAGCCAAGTGGTATTAGCCTCTCGGCTTCAGATTCCATTTGATGCACAGTTTTCTCAAGACTCAGCAATACAATGACTGAAATGTATAGTATTCTAACATTCGATTGGATGGCTGGTCATGTGACATCCACTCGGGACTGTTCTTCCGGCTGTTGTATCAATGGTTCTGGATCCGAATCCTGCCTGCTGCCATCCTGCAGGAGGTTTGGATTGAACAATCTTCATTTCTAAAGAAACATCAAAACTACCAAATCAAGTTCATTGGTTTAAACATATTTAGAGTCAGCTTTGAAATTGCTTAAACCACAACCCAATCAAGAGAATTAAATTTTTATTGATGTACTTTAAAGCTACACATTATAGAGACTTGTACGTATCCTCAGACATTAAAAACTAAGGGAAGTTGGGAAAGTGCCTAATTGTTCTGTGTGAAATTGGATGTCCCAACAGAAATAAGTTTACAGCAAATCTACAATTCTTTGATATAAGACATATGTGACATAGCTTGCCTTGGGCATAAGCAGATTTTGCAATCTATCAGAGCCTCTGATAAATTATTTTTTTTAAGACAAGAAATAGTGTGTTGTTGTTGGGGTACACTAAGTTTTAAATAAATTGCGTAATTTTATTTTTTTCGCTGCTTATTTTCTACTTTTGTATTTTATTTGGGGCCACCAAAATCCCTTCTCTCTCTCTCTGGATATGATTTGCTTAGTACTTGTCTATTAGTACATATCAGTACCATAAAATTATTAACCACATCAGAACGAAATTCTACTAGTATTAAATTTTAGGAGAATAGTGAACTAACAGCTATAAAAAACTTAATTTATCTATGTATTTAGTCAATTAGTTTTTCTTCATTGAATTCCCAAGAATAAAAATCTATAAGCTTCAGCTTTCAACAATCTACAGCCAGTGTTTACCAATCACCATCGCCATCACTAAATATACAATTATAAATGTTTTTACAAATGTAAAACCAAATGCCAAAAATCAACTAAAAAATCTTTTTCGCAAAAAATAATTTTTAAACAAATTCTTCGTTTTTCTCCATTTAAAATGTTTTATTATATAGTTTTGTATTTTATACTACTTCCCCCAACGTCTTTTTATTTCATCCTTGAACTCTTAAATATTGGCAATGACCTAAATTCTGTCTTACATTCTGCAAGAGAGAAAAACACATCGTGGTGTGCTCAACTTATACCAGAAAACAGACGTCTGTTATAGATCGAATGCGCAATATTTTTTTCCCAACTCGACCTTACCAGCTACAGTATCCATCCGTCGACACGTTTCTACTGGATGTAATGTCCATCTAATGTCAATTTTTGTCCACTCAATCTTATCTCGCTTGATAAAATGACCATTACCCTTCAACACGATCCTGTCTGATACGAAACTGACCATTCTGTGGCACGATTCCCCGTGCAAGGGAGCAGAGGGGGGGCATTTGATTTTCTCTACCCATAACAAAGATTCGGTTGCTAGATAGTATCGATTCTCTCCGTGCTCTACCCCTTCGCCCTTCCCACTAGCACACACACACACTCGCGCTGACCCTCAGATACGATGTATTTTGCTCAGGATCACTCCTCAAACTCCAGTCTTCTCCATCTCAGCTTCTATCCATTCCTCGTTAACTCCTCCCAAACAAATTGGATATTGCTTTTGTTTGCCTTGCACCCGCGTCCAGCGTCTCAGTATCCCACCGTCCACCTCGAACAAACCATCGCCCCCCCCCCCCTTCCCCCTTCGCCAATAAAAATACAAAATCCGTCTCGTTTGGCTTTGATCTGACTATCGGGACTTCACATTGCTACCTTTCCAATACGAGTCACCTGTGAGATTCACACAGTCATTGTACCATTACTCTGTGTCCATAGAAACCGTTTTTCTTTTGAAACAGTTCAGATTCTAGTCACAGCTTGGTTCATCTATATTTGAAGATATATTTTCTTAGTACAAGGTATTGACGGCACATTGTTAAATCAATTATTTATTTTAATCCCTTTAAGAGACCCAAAGGTGATGAAAACTCATTTCAATACCACGTTTTGTTTCAACTCACCTATTAGAACGATTAAAATGAAATTTTGAAAAAATGGCAATGCGAAAAACAAACAAGTGATTTGAAAACAATTCATTAAAGCAGATAAATTATAAGCTTTTCCTTGTTACCTTTCTAAACATCGGCCGAGAAGGCCAGCTATAGAACTAACTCACTGTAAATAGTTGAAGAGTATAATTGATCGTCTTGAAACGTCCAGGAAGTCTTCGAGGTTGAAGTGTAATCTGGTAGACCCTTGAGGGTCTCGTTGACCATTGGTTGTCATTTTTCCCCGTTGACTCTGCCGTCCTTAGTTTGAGAACTAGTCATGCTATGAGTTTGTCTTCTCATGTAAGTAGCCTTTCTTTCTTTCTCCTGGCTCTGTAATGGTAGGAAAGTCATAGCTAGTCAAGGCTTGGCTTTACCGTAGGGAATTTCCCCCCAAATTTACAAAGGACTCATTAGAAAGACCAAATGGACTCAGATCCTGTTACGCCCCTCAGCATAGAAAACGCGGTCTTTAGATAGATTTATTACCTATCTAAATATAATCTTTTCTCCATGGCTTATTTTTCCTCCTTAGTTAATTCTCAGCACCTTTCTATTTACCATATAATCTCCATGGCTTTTTTTTTTTCTTCTTTAGTCTTCGATGACTTCGAAAAGCGTATAAGTTTTAGTGCTTATAACTCACTATATAGGTAGTGGGGGCAGGTTTATAATGGATGTTTAAAAATTACAAGAGGCCAAACTACATAGAGATTGTATTACTACCACAAAGGAAGAAACTCCGCTTAAAAATACAGTCCCGCTGAGTTTCCTTCATTAACTCAACAGAAGATGTATTGAAAGGCAGCATGCTATGGAAATGAAATGAGACTTTTCACAAAACTAGAACATTTCAGTTCATGTTATGCTTTGTATTCCCTTTGCAATTATAACGCGGTCAGAGTTGTTAAAAAACTGATCGTGGGGGGGGGGGGGGGGGGGGGGGGGAACAAGTCACAATAGCACCATGGTTGTTATATTCCGCTGTGCAATGTAGAGCTAAATGACTTTTGAAAGAAGCGCAAAGATACACTATTGTAGTCGCTGTTCTGCAAGGTTACACTATTGTAGTCACTGTTTGCAAGATGTATGTGTTATATTTTATTTTGACAGCAGAATATTGATTTGTAAACATTTTAAGAAGTCTAACGTTTTTATTACCTGCACATTATTTCATTTCTCTCTCTCTCTCTCTCTCTCTCAGCAGAAAGATGAAAAGTTCAATGACAACCTTTTTGATGAAGTTGTGTTCATATATTTATCAGTGGCGTAGCTAGTAATTTGGGTCCCGGGGGGGGGGGGGGCTTGACCTCTTTAGGGCCCCTGCATTTTGACATTCGGCATCATGACATGAGAAAATGGCGTAATATTTATTGTAAAAACAAATTTCGGGGCCCGGGGGAGATTTTCATATTTGGACACCCCTCTCCCCCACCCTAGCTACGCCACCGATATTTAGTGCTTTTTATAAGTAAGTTATAATTCAGAGCTTGTCAAGATGTGCAATTTATTTTCTTTGGCATTCTCGGCATAAATACATGCATTATACATACATGTTGTTTTAATATGAAAATTGTTTTTAAATATATTTTACTTTAGTCGAAACAAAACACAATATACTTCAACATTTGACTTAAACACCATTCAGGAAGCTCCAAATAAGTCAAAGTGCTTAAACACATTTCTCCATATTAGACTTACAGATTTTACTACATTCAATGTTGAGGTCAATAGTTTTCACTTATATTGCGTCGTAATTTATGAATAAAGTATTGTAGATATTCCAGATCGTGGATCTAATTTGTTATAGGCGTTGCTTCAGATTTAATCGTGTAGAAACTTGGCGGTGCTTCGGTTTTAGTTCTTCTTAGCATGTTTTTTGTATTCAATGTGATTGAAAATAACAACAAAAAAATAAAATAAAATAAAATAAAATAAAATCCACTTTTCCGATGATCACAAATTTGGCAGGGTTAATTTTACAATCAAATTTGTTTCATTTTGAGCAGATAATTATATTTTTTAGCTTCTTGAAATTGCTAGTTTATTACAATTATTCCCCATGTTTCTCTCATCTTTGGCGCATTGTCTGTGCGTGTGTCTGTGTGTCCCTGTGTGTGTGTCTGTGTGGATTAAATTCAATTTTGTTTGATGCCTGTAATCTGAAACTAGTTAACATGTTCCTATCAATTTCTATCCAATACCCAATTGTCATTTCGGTTGCATGCTTATGTCATAAACAAATGAACTGTCAATCTAAGGCCCTTGTATTATAAACAAATGAACTGTCTATCTAAGGCCTTTGTTTTATAAACAATTAAACTGTCAATCTAAGGCCCTTGTGTTATAAACAAATGAACTGCTAATCTAAAGGCCCTTGTGTTATAAACAAATAAACTGTCAATCTAAGGCCCTTGTGTTATAAACAAATAAACTGTCAATCTAAGGCCCTTGTATTATAAACAAATGAACTATCAATCTAAGGCCTTTGTGTTATAAGCAATTGAACTATCAATCTTAAGGCCCTTTGGTTTCAGGTGCTCCTTAATGGGCTTCGACTTGAATCGTCACTGGCAGGAACCTTCACCTTGGGCTCACCCGACATTATACGCGACCAAAAATTTACTTATGGAGCTAGATAGAAATGAGGTTAGTTTTGTCTGTCTGTATATGTGTGTTCTGTGTTTAGAATTTGACAGAAATTAGGTTAGTTTTGTCTGTCTGTATATGTGTGTTCTATGTCTAGAGTTAGACAGAAATGAAGTTAGTTTTGTCTGTCTGTATATGTGTGTTCTGTGTTTAGAGTTAGATAGACATGAGGTTAGTTTTGTCTGTCTGTATATGTGTGTTCTGTGTCTAGAGTTAGATAGACATGAGGTTAGTTTTGTCTGTCTGTATATGTGTGTTCTGTGTCTAGAGTTAGATAGACATGAGGTTAGTTTTGTCTGTCTGTATATGTGTGTTCTATGTCTAGAGTTAGACAGAAATGAAGTTAGTTTTGTCTGTCTGTATATGTGTGTTCTGTGTCTAGAGTTAGATAGACATGAGGTTAGTTTTGTCTGTCTGTATATGTGTGTTCTGTGTCTAGAGTTAGATAGACATGAGGTTAGTTTTGTCTGTCTGTATATGTGTGTTCTGTGTTTGTGCCTTCGTCCCAATCATCTACCTTTTTTTTTTTCAACAGTTTTGTTTGTTGTACAATGTAAGTAGAATTTTAAAAAATCACCCTTTGGGTCAGGATTTTGTGATTTTACTGTCACAGAAGAGATACAAGACACCCATAACAAAGACTATTTTGTCATGTAAATTATGAATGGATCTGGTGTGAATGTATATTTTGTTTCTATAGTTATCAAAATATTGACAAAATAGCACCGACAAAATTGCGCGGACAAAATAGCGCCGACAAAATAGCGCAGAAGAAATATATTTCAGTCATCTTGAAAGAAATACTTTAGATGTCGTAAAATATGAATAGAGCCAATATTTTTTTTTAATTTTTTTTTGCTTCAATGTTGTCATTATTTTTCAGTCATTTTGCAGGAAACACTTTATTAATCTTAAAACATAAATATGCAAACAGTAAGCAAAAATTATAATAAGCTAAAATGATTAATTTCAAAATATGGGAAATGGTGGGAAGCGTGGTCGAGAGGCTAAGTGCGCTTGAACATGGCTTGTTTTGGCTACCTAGAAAGGGGCTCGAGGTTCGACACCCGACTCGGGCAGAGTTGTGTTTACTGAGCACCTAAAGGCACGGAAAACAAACTCCTAGATACCCCCTCCCACTGGTCCACAAATGAGATTGGACCAAAGACCTCTGAACATGCTATAAGCATGAAAGTAGCGCTATATAAAAGCTATAATAATAATAATTTATATACATTCCATAATCAACATCCCTAATTCTACTCTAACACACACATATCATCATACCTAACCCTTGAACCACATTTCAAATTATTATTATATTTTTACATTTTAAATATTAGTGAAAAAGAGAATGAGATTGAATTTTAAAGTACTCTCTTTCTCTGCAAATAGGACATACCATTACATGAAGAAAGTTTAAAATTAGTAAAGTTTCCATATCAGACCTTGCGATCTATAGAAGAACAAAAAAATCTTGCCCAATATCTTCACTTACTAGAATTCGGAACTTTTATACACATCATATATAAGTCCGCGCTATTTTGTCGAGAAATTTCGCGCTATATTGTCGGCGCTATTTTGTCAGGTCACCTGTTTTGTTTGGTGTGATGCACAAATTGTAAGACAAATTTCCTTATGGATAATAAACATTATTAGTAGTAGTAGGATTAAGAGACACATTGTTTTCCTTGAAAGTTATAGTCTCATTATGTTGCAGAGATACATATCACTAGCCGCTATACATGAGCATTGCATTTAATGTATGTAACAACACATGCGAAATTATGGTGACATTTCTCTGTTCAGAATTAAATACATCGCTTTTCATCAACTTTAGTGAAGTGAAAATGACTGTCCAGATTTAACACTTCGGTGTTCACTACCTATGTAATATGTATATGTAACCGGAGATTAAGGTGCTTAAGAAGAGCTGTGAATGTTTCTTGGGGTTACCATCTTAGTACAACAATATGAGATTTTTTTTTTCCGTCTCAAAAGAAAGCCATGCCTTGCAAATGTCTTTGAGGGCGCCTTGCAAATGTCTTTGAGGGCGCCTTTGCAAGACAGCTGACGACAATGCCACTTATCTTGCATCATTCACACTGTATAGCTAACCTCTTCACACCGTCACAATAGAAACACTGACACACTAAGAAGTAACAATAACCTTCTGTATCCGTGTAGCACTGACACTTATGGCACTGACCATCTATACCGCTGTAGCGCAAACCAAACTGTACCTCTTATGAACGTACTTTAATTTAGACACAAATGATGTTGATCTGGTTTATTAATAATAAGGCGGGTCTTCGAGTCCGGTATATTGAAGTAACCTATAAACCTACATGGAGCTCTGCTATTCTTCCTTCTGATATAGAAACACGACATGGACTTCTACATTGACCTGCACGCCCACTCCACTCTCATGAACGGCTTCATGTACGGCAACATTTACGACGACCCTGAACGTTATGAAAGACAATCGGTTTTCCCGAAACTCTTGTGCAGCAATGCCGAGGATTTCTCCCTGACCAACACAAACTTCAACAGAGATGCAGTCAAGGCTGGTACTGGAAGAAGGTACGATCATTTGATACAGGAAATGTAGGTGGCGCTTGTCATTGTGATTAACACCATTCATAGAGGAGATCGGGGTACTCACTTCCCCCCCCCCCCCTCCCAACCTTGGTGTTTGAGGCTTCAGGAGTCATTAGGACAAACAATAATGGAGTCATTTAGGGATGGAACTGCCAACCTTGTTACTTTTTCCATCCTTGTTTACTTATACAAGCCCTGCTGCTAAGGTTTTAGTTGTTATATCTTGTAAATGTTTGGATTTAGGCAAAAAGTTCTAGAGATAAGAACAAAGGTCAATCCATGGTTCTTTTCTCTGAAGCCCAGGATGTGAAATCATCTTTTGTCTCTGGGAAAAAGAAGCGAGAATATGTGGGGAAGTAGGAACCGAAAACCTCTCTAACGACATATCTTACAGATTACAGGCGTTACTTCGAAAGAGAAGTGTTACGCATTTCATGTGCTAATCTAGTCATGCATGTTAATCAGTGACTTAAACTCAGCTAAGTGATTTTTTTTTGGCTGATTCGAGCAACCCATTCCATTCTGTTATGGCATTAGAGAAGAAGGAGCATATGTACGAATGTGTCTTTTGTTACATTCTTCATCTGTCTAACACTATTCATATTAATCGCAGCAAATTTACCACTTATTTCGTATTGTCCACGGTCATAATGTATTCAGTGGTCACATCTATGTAGCCTAATTTCTGCGCCATTAATTTAAAACAGCTTCTCTGACCCAATTGATAAATAAAAGTATGCGACAATATCGCGGCATCTTTGTTTAGCTACAAGAGTACTTTCGTGTTCATTTCGCAGCCGCTTATCATAAAAAGTAAGCCACTCCGACTAATGGAAATGAAACATCGCTAAACATTTTCTCACTGATAATTGAATAAAAGTCTGTAAAGTGCTTTTGTTTATTCAACTAGGACCTGCTAGTAGAAGGGACCACGCTCTCATTTTCATATTTCTCATTACACTAAAACCTCTCACCTCTGGTCTACTCTCCCCCCCTCCCCTTTTAACGAACACACCCACTTGCACACACATTCTCAGTGCCACACGCCGCCAATGAGATGGAGAAATGCTAGAAATTACCAGGAGATAATTGCTTGGAATTGTCTCAGCGTGGTTAAAAAAAAAAAAAGAAAGCTCCACAGAAAAATAAAAAAGTTTCCCATGTGACCGTTGACCTATTGCCTCTCCCGCCCCCCACTCCAAGTCTGTAATATGACCGCTATTTGCTCACGGTCGGCTATGGAAATGCCAAATTTCTGGATATCCATGGATATGGTCCAATCTTCCTCAATGTCAGTATTCCTTGGGGGGAGCTTGTAGCCTGCGTTGGGGCCGGGCCGGGGAGAGGGGGTACAATAATTATTATGATTTTGGTGAGCTCCTTCATTTGGGACCTATTTACATGTATGCCCGATGGACATTATGAACCTGGCTAAGAGCTGGGCGGAGTTGACTCGTCATAAGTGTGGAGGGGGGACGGAGGTGATAGCAAGGGGGGTGGGTAATGCCCCAGTAATTTACTGTTTCTGGGATTGAGAAATGCAAATAGATTGCAAAATAAAGCCCGTGCATTCCTAGAGATGATTGATGCTCAATGCGAAATGGTTTCTATTTTTTTAAAATCTTCCCCCCCCCCCCTTCGATTGGTAGCTTTATCTCTATGTATCTTTTACATATTTCTCTTCCTTCCCTGCCTCCACCTTTCTCTCATTCCGTCCTTCTCTGTTTTATTCTATCAGACATGCACACACACACACGCATACACACACACGCACTTCATTTCTTAATGTGCGTGTTTCTGTTCTCCCTTTAAAAAAATCAACTAATCGTTTTTTTCTTCGCTCTATGTCCAGTAGTTCGTTGGTTCTTTAGGTTCCTACAATTTTGGGTTAACTTCTTGTTTGAAATCCTAGGTCTCACCCACAGTGAGTTCCTTACACTATTACTTATCTCGCTTGAGCTTGTTTCTTTTACGCCCCCTGTGAGTCTTAACTTAGCGATCCTTTGATGTTCCCTTTTTTTTTAAAGGATATTTTTATTTTTGTTTGTATTAAGTTATACTCCGAGTGGGTCACCCAAGACATTTGTCGCAGACACTTCCTGTGTGAAACTTATGCCTTAGTCCAAAATATCAAAATATATAGATGTATGATCACCTTCTTCAATCCATTGTATTCTATCATCGTACATTGAGATTGAGATATTTGGATCACTTGCTTGCAACGAAAGTAAGCTGTTCAACTAAAAGATCTATTGCACAGAAAAAAAATGTTTTAATAACTTGTTCCACTTTCTGAAACATGATTGAACAGACTAAGGGAACTAACTCTCCACATGGTGATGCAAGTACAAATGTCGATAGGTTTCTGTTCATACGTATGTCCGATGGTCTGTGTGGGCCAGAAACTTTGTTGATTAGAGAGGATTCTTTTAGAGGCCAAGAGTGCTATGGGAAAATGTAGGGGAGTGAACTGTTCGAAATGTTCACTTTGATACTGAATTTTTGGTTTATGCTTTGATCATACTCGTATGTTGGAAAAAAATCTGGAACAGTCAATTGCAATTTAAAACATGAGACTCCAGTTACACGGGTCATGTCATAACTCTTAATTTCTTTTTCACGATATTTATTTAATAATAATAATAATCTTTATTATCCATTAGGAAATCCCCTCCTCTCGCTGGAGGGAGGTGGAACTTTGTGACTCTAAACTAGCATAAATGACTTCTCAATATTTTAAAAACTGGATTATACTTCATCACAACAAATATGTAGGCCTATATTAGAAGCAAAGAATACACGTTTTAGAGGACTTGTACTTGCCGTTGAATTTGGTTCAAGTACGATGATAATTATTTTATTGATATGGAAAATTACATATTAAGTGTTTTTTTAATTAAAAAAAATTAATTGTTATTTTAAAAATGATTTCTATGAATATGCATAAAATAGGCAAAAAAAGAATGTATTTGCTTGAGAAAACCAACGTTATGAAGGTCATGTGGGAAATCTGGATTTTAACAACGCTTGGGTTTTGACAGACAGCACACAAAAAAACAATATCGGCTTTTCTCTTTAAAAAGGGGGAGGGATGGATAAAAGAAATAATCTATTATACATTGTATATTAATTTTTTATTTATTTTGTATCCATTTTTAAATAAACACAAAAATATATAAGATATATAAAATATATGTTATGTATAACACATCGCATTTGGCCAGATGTATTTTAATTTTATTTTTACTTTTATTTTGTTTCGTGGAGTTGTTTTTTTTTAACAATCCCTTTTCTCAGCTTGCAAATTCTTCATAGGAAATAAGAATCAAGAGTTCAATAAATAAATAGAGACGTTTAGAAACATGTTTCACGCCGTTTTCTTAGTCTGTACCTACAGGTCTGTCTACCTACAGGTCTGTCTACCTACAGGTCTGTCTACCTACAGGTCTGTCTACCTACAGGTCTGTCTACCTACAGGTCTGTGTACCTACAGGTCTGTCTACCTACAGGTCTGTCTACCTACAGGTCTGTCTACCTACAGGTCTGTCTACCTACAGGTCTGTCTACCTACAGGTCTGTCTACCTACAGGTCTGTCTACCTACAGGTCTGTCTACCTACAGGTCTGTCTACCTACAGGTCTGTCTACCTACAGGTCTGTCTACCTACAGGTCTGTCTACCTACAGGTCTGTCTACCTACAGGTCTGTTATTAGAATTGTAAAGACGATGAGAAGTTTTATGCATTCGCTAAACGAGTATTTTTTTCGGGTGGGGGGGGGGGAAGGTTTGGGCGTTTTAAAAAATGTTGCAATTTTTCTTTTCTTTATTATTCATTAGTTATTAAGAGCTAAATAATTGCTCTTGCAAAAAAAAAGTCATCAGCTACATAAGAAGGAATTGTCTTTAAAAAAAATATTTTATTTTGCTTGTAATATTTATAGAGAGATATATATTACAAGCCAAATAAGATCATTTTTAACGGTTTAAAAAAAATGTTCTGTTTCTATGATGTTTCTTCCTACCCCTGAGATGTATACGGTGCAGTTTAGCATTAACTGTTTCTGACATGTAGAACATGAAACAGGAAAGACGTGGCCAATGGCCCGAGGGATTGGAGCACAATAAAATTAAAGGGCCGATCATTGTCTGTCTATATTTGTGGCGCTTTGATCTGTCAAATTGGCTCCATAAATGAATCACGCAGCAAGTGAATAGAGACAATTGCGAGACAAGGGAATGTCTATACAGAAGATGCCTTATGTCAAGGTAGAAATGTATTTTTTTAAATTTTTTTTTGTTTGTTTGTTTGCTGGTATGCGCATGAATACATTCAGTGCCTATTTCCAAGGTCATTTGTTATTTTGAACGATTTGTGGTTTTACGGTTATTACAGAAAAGTAAAGCAAAAAAGTAAAGTGGCCCTTTCAGACCTTGCGATCTACATAACGAATGATTTAAAGGTCTTCTTTTTCTCTAGCCTACGGTTAACGAGGGTGTCATGCAGCAAGCACAACGATCAATCACCTTTACTTTTCCACAACTTAAGTCAGGTACCCTTTACAGTTGAGTTTACTCAGGGGGCGTTCTAGTACTCCAGAAATTAAAAAGCCAAGTCTTCACCGATATTCAAGCCCTCGACATCTCAGTTCGGAAGCCATGCGCTTTATCACTCAGCCACTGCACCTCCGACTTGAATAGATGTATTGTAAATAATTAAATTGACAATTGATCTAAATAGGGTCAAAACAAATTATTTTCTATCAATTTGCTTGAATAAAGAAGACCAATTATCTTTCTAAAAGACGTTTTTAAATACATTTTTTAAGCCAAGCACTTTACTACTCAGCCACCGTGCCTCCTCTAGATACATAGACTTTAGACTCAATGTTTATTCAAGAAACCAGTTGTGATCATTTTGAAGCTACAAATTATATAATTGAAAATTATTTTAGCACCACTCTAGTTCTACTATAGATAGCAAAGTCTGAAAGGGGAACTTTACTGACTTTGTTCTATTATATATAGCAAGGTCTGAAAGCGGAACTTTACTGACTTACTTTACTAGACATACTTATGAACTAAAGTTTGTTTGTTTTACTAGTGTCGGATGTTCCCTCAGATTTGAACAAACCCAAAACTACTCGCAAGAGAACGGCTCCTAGGGTTCGAACCAGGGACCAACGGAAGGACAGACCAAAGTGCAGACCACATGACTAGGCTACCGTCCACTCGTATGCATGTGAGAGGTGTGACATGGTGTATTTCTTTATCTTGGCCGAGCGGTCAATTGAAACTAGTCCCTTAATGATTTGTTATTTGTAAGCAACCGTTAAATGATGCCATGTTTTTGTTTTTTCACATTTACCAACATATCAAATGATTTTAATGTACTTCTTTGAAAGGAAGGCAAAGGGGACGATTTTTGTTGTGCTCCTAGAAATGGAGATGTGTTCTACGTCACACAACAAGATGTCTGTGTTGTCACGATCTGTTCGTCTGTTTTGTTTTAATCTTAACTACTGTAATGACACAATAACAAGACGCGTAGAGGTTGGGGTTTAATCGGGTTAAAAGATGGATCAACCAGCCACATCAACGCATCAACACTACACATCGCAAATACGATGGAGCGACTCTAAATATAGAAGATTCATCCCTTTTATCGCCATATTATCAGAGACTTTTATAGTGTTGCCGCTTCTTTTTTTTTTAGTTTAAATTGTTCCGTAATAATTCGTTTCTTTTCATTCCTCAAACTTTTTCATATTATTAACCTTTTTTTCAAATAATCTCTAAAGAAATGAATCGTTTCATCCCAAACTATTTCTTTGCTTTTATTTATTGAATAACAGACTCTTTTTGTCCTTCACTTAACCTTTAACCCGTTACCGTTTTTAATTGTTACCCTTTTAAAGTGTTTAATCTCGCCATTTTCTTTATGAGTACTTATATATATATATAGATATAGATATAGATAATGCAATTAAAGTATATATATGTATTATTTTGAACTGTAGGAAACATCTACTTAATTAATACTGACTCATAGCTCTTGTCATCTACCAATGATTCATCTGTCAGCTTTTTTGTCGAGTGTCAGCGATCGTCATTTTTTTTTTCTTTTTTTTTTTTGAAGAGAAGTTAAAAACGACCAAATCTCGAATGTCTCTGAGAAAGATTTCGTCTTAGAGTTTCCCTTTCAGAGGCAAGGTGAAGGTCAAACATCTCATGAATAAAATATAAAAAAACGCGATGACGTCCCTTGTCTGGGGACGACATTCAAGGCACTATACGTCTTCATTGAATAGATTAAAACGAAGGAGGGTTCTCGGACTTTGCAAAGGGGAGTAAGATCTTACAGACTTCAACGGGCAGAGAGAACCTTGCAATAGCGTAGTGGTGAACACTGTACATGTTTTATGTAATGAACTGAATTTAGTTTGGTTACAAGATGGATTCTCAGCATGACATCTTTCTATTAAGCTTTTGGAAACCATATTTAACAAGAAACCCGCAAGAGATAAAAATACTTTTGATAATAGCAAAGCCTATGTAAGGCCAAATCAATGTAATAACTCTAAAAAGTCTATGTTTTTCTCCCCTTTTTATTTAGTAAACTGTAAAATAAAGTTAATTAATTACCACTATTCGATTAAAATTTCTTGATAGATTCATGTATTGTCTTCCAATATGACTATTTGTGCGAAATTTCGACTTTATCCGAGAATGGGAAGTGGGAGAACCAAAACAAGGTATAAAAGAATCCACCTTCAGTCATATAAGCTTTGTAAAAAAAAATACAAAATACTTCTATTTCTTATGTGCATAAAATAAAAATAAATAAAGTATTCTTTTCAGACCTTGCAATCTATGTAGCACATGATGTAAAGCACATCTGACTTTTTTTAGCCCACTGTTAACGAGGGTATCGTGTGACCAGCACAACGCCCAACCGCCTTTACTTTGATCCAACTAATCTCAAGTACCGATTAAAGGGTGGACTCAGGGGCATCCTAAAAATCCCGGAATTCAAAATCCCAATCGCTCCGGGATTTGAGCCCAAGATCCTCAGCCACCAATGCCCATATACATAATATATTTATAATAAGTACACAATATTATATTTTTATATAAGATCTCACTCTAACTATGTATTTGTTTACCTCAGCTTGAGGTATATTTATTTAATATGTCATCTTTATTTTTCTAGCGTTGAAACAGGAAACATAAAATAAAGTTGTTGGTTCTTTTTTACTTTTTTATTCCTCCAGTATGAAGCTGGCGGTGATTGTAACGATCTATTATAGTTCAGTGCACACAAATGTAGTTATTTAACTCTATACTGAATACAAATCAACTTTGGGTCCTGACGGTAATTCTTGATGAGGACCTGTTCAAAATAAACAGACATACAACCAAATCTTGAAAACGATTATATTCTGAAAACATATAACTGTTAAATCAGAGTTTTTGATTTTTGGCCAATTAGATAACTGGGTTTATTTTTTCCCCAAAGATCTACATAAACTGTAAAATGTCTAGAAAAATCGTTAGAGCCATTTTCGAGATACCTTCCACCCAGTTTTCAGTCAGTTTCTAACATTTTATTCCTGAACTCATGAAAAGTTGTCAAGCTAATAAGAGATATAGTAAAAATGGTTTTAAGATTCAAACTTTCATGCTGATATTTTTATCTTCATGTGTTAAAATTTTCAAACCTACCGCTGCTATAGATCTCTTGCAAGCCAATACCTTGTGTTATGCTCATCCTTAAAGAGATTTAGAAATATAACATGAAATTATTGATTGTAAAGCTCCCGGTGAAGTTCTGTCTTTTAATTTTTAAATATGCCTTCCCTCCCAAAACATAAGATTTGACAATTTTAAATACACAAATAGAAGTGCATATTTGAGGAATCAACAGTAGTAAATGTATACTAGGAAATATAATCAGATTATTGTAAACAAAAAAAAGGTTATGGAGGAGGATAGATTATGCTTTTGTATTTATTCATGATTTCTTTTCAAAGGATATAACCATAGGTTAGCTGATCAATCACCTAGCAAATGCAATTATATCTTTTTTTTTGAAAATATGCTCGCAATTTGAATACATTCTTATTTTTAGAGTGTCTTAAATACTTGAACTTATTGTAAACGTTGTATATGTGTGTTGATGTTTATTGAAATAATCTTTATGAAATAATCCTCTGTTTTTGTTTGGTTTTAAGTATGTGTGTGTTGCTGTTATCTTTTGTTGTCGTCTGGCCCCATGAAAAGGCACGTTTCAAGGCACTGCTATCCAATCAAACGTTTGGACAATGTCGGCTTATTATTCCTTTTGACTCGCCCTGGAAGCGATGAAAAGCGTGGGATGGGGGAGGGGGGGGGGAATAAAAGAAACGCCCCGCTGTGGGCTCGCTTTATGATTCATGTAATTATTATTGCTTCTTTTCGATAGACAAGAACCAAAACTAGAAATCGTGGCGTTCGTGTTGAATGGGGCGCTTAGCGATGGGGGAAGGGTGGATGGTGCTCGACTCACTGCGGCCACAAACCTTTACACACATACATGAGGACACTCATGATATTTCGTTGAGCAGGGGCGTCCGCGGTGTGGGCGATCGAAGGATTATTAAAGATGATTGTGCGTTCTCCAAACCTAAACCCTTTTAATCTTTTTATGAAAGTCAAGGAGTCTGAAAGCTCACGACGTCATGCAACTGTTGCTGAGGAGCGTTGATCTGTACAAAATGGGCAGCTTGATTCTTCTCACGGAAGACAACGATACAATTTCCATTTTGAAGGAGACATAAGTTCTAATCTCTTTTCGGGATTTCTATTTATCGAATCTTTTACAAACACGATTCAAAATGTCTCTTTTAGCTTTTTTAGACACATCCTTAAATAAACTTTTAAGTTCAAATATAACATTATGGGAAGCAACACTTTGTTAACAACTTTTTTTTCCATTGGTCACATTGATATAACGGAATACTGAGAAAAACGTTAAACAAAAAACAACTATGTGGACAGATTTTTTGAAATAGATTATAGTAGGAACAAAATATCAGTGACGCTGTATTGAATGATCACTGTTGCCAACTTAATAAACAAATTTGTGCCACAAGAAATGTGCCTTTTTTTTTCATATCCACAATATTCTAAA
Source organism: Biomphalaria pfeifferi (assembly GCA_030265305.1). Taxonomy (NCBI): domain Eukaryota; kingdom Metazoa; phylum Mollusca; class Gastropoda; family Planorbidae; genus Biomphalaria; species Biomphalaria pfeifferi. The sequence goes on from JASAOG010000023.1 coordinate 191,117, forward strand.
ATTTGAAATGCTTTTTTGCAATACATCGGATACTTCCATTTATGAAAATCGCCCATGAGCTAAATTCTCCGCCATTCTCTGTCGTCCTTTTCGAATTTTGTGAAACAAATCATTGGTCATTGGTAGTTAGAAGGCTTTTACGTCTGACATAATTGGAGTTATCCTTACGATTTGATTCACATCTATGGAATAGGTGAGAGCATCGTGGTGACTTAGTGGTAAAGCGCTTAGCTTCGAACCGAAAGGTCCCAGGCTAGAATCCCAGGCTAGAATGGATTTTTAATTTCGGGATTTTCAGGATGCCCCTGAGTTCACCCAACTCTAATGAGTATCTGACTTTAGTTGGAGAAAGTAAAGGCAGTTGGTCGTTGTGCTGGTCACATTCAGATTTGAGATTTTACCATCACAAAGGAGATACAAGATATCTTTCACAAAATCAGACAAAAAAACTCCCCTGGCAATCAAATCATTGAATAGAATTGATGTATCTGATGTCAACATTTCTCGTGTAATGTCTGAATGAAACTAGTGTGAACGTAGGTTTTGTTTCTATAGTTATAACGTATTTTTAATGCACAAATCTAAAGATAAATTTCTTCTTGAAAAATAAATATAATTTAAATTATTATTGACACTCTCGTTAACTGTTGGCCATTTGACAAATGAGCTTTTACATCATGATGTCATCATCTCTCCTATTTGATCGCTAGGATACTTTACAAATAGGCGTAAGGCCTTGCAAAAGAACCACTTCTCTGTTGTATATTTGTGAATAAACGCTTGTCTTCTTTACTCACCTGACGCATGACTATTGAGCATTTTCAAGACGGGTGGATTTATTGCTATTTAATGTGCAGCTTGATCAAATCCAATCGTTTGTTATAAAACTTAAAACTCGCAAACGGTAATATCAGCAAGTATCATTGAATGGCAATTGTGAGTCTGGACACAGCAAATTAATGGCTGCTTTAAGTATTTGGCTTGCCGTATAAGAGTACAGACTCTATCCAATTAACCAACAATTAGTTGTGGTTTATATATTAAGTAAGCTGTTGTAATTAACGTTTGGGCTGGCCTGCCACTGTTCGAGTGCAGTCATTATTTCAAATGTCAGCCAGTCGGTTGTTGCTGTGTTGTGTAGTGTCGAAACACTGCCCCTGCCTACACAGAGACTCGGAATATATTTGTGGTTTAATAGACGTGTACACTGCTTTCAACAGATTCGACTCGGTTACATCATTGTCGTTTTATTTGCAAACATCTTTTACTCATCAGAAGTAACTGGGACACATTCATTAGGTCTTTAGTCCATCTTTTCCAGCATGGAACATTTATTTAGACTAGCCAGTTTACTAATTACTTGAAAAACACTTTTAGTATTATGCCTTTTTTTTTTCTCTGGTGAAATGCGACGCAGACTGCTGAAGTAGAACTTCTGTAGATTATAGGCACATATAGGTTTAGTCCACTTCTAATATGCCTAAATGTGTAGGTCTAAGCTGATTCTTCGTAGTCACTTCAAATACGGCTGTCTTAACTAACATTTGACTTATGTATTAGTACATATTACAAATTACTCAATTTCTAGGTTAATTTTTGACGTTCCGAAGGATTATTTTTGTAGCGATTGCATTCTGGGCTACATTCTGGGATTTAATAATTTATATAATAGTGGCTATGAATTTGTCCGACTTTGCTTATGCATGAAAATATTGAAAGTCGAAAGAAAAAGATGTAGACTATTTCAAGATGAGGCCATTTTGTTTTCTTGTAATGCAAATGTCGATCGATTATTCATTTTGAAAGTCTGCCTTTGAATGTTTCAGCTACAAAGCTCAAGATGAGGAAGTCCGGAACTATTTTACTGTATATTTTAAACCAAACAGTAGATCTATGTTAAGTGTGTGTGTGTGATTGCCAACTATATTTGAAGACTGTTCAGACATAGTGTGTGTGTGTTTGTGTAGAATGTGTATGTACGTCGTTAATCTGTTGCTTTTGGTCAGAATTATTCACACCGCCCCTGCCCTTCCTTCTCTTCTATCATTTTTTTTTTACTCTTTTTATTCCTTTTCTCTGGTCACGTGGTCAACAGAACATAACTGCTTGGCTTAATAGCAGGACATATCTCTTAGCTCTGGCGTTGTGAGGAGGGGTGGATGGCGTTGCCGAGTTGAAAGTGGGAGGTGAGGGTCGATAGGAATCATCTAGAGGTGGATGGGGGAGGTGGGGGGGGGAGAGAACGCAGTGTTTGATATGAGGTGCTGTTTGACTTGACCAATATTTCTGCTACTAACTCCCGCTGTCCCCTCCCCCATCATTCCTCCTCCCACCCCTCACCCTATGTGTCCGAATATTTGGTTAGCTTTTTAGTCCCACGGCAGCGTTGCCATGGTAACCTTCGAACACGATGCAAATAGCGGGCTCGGACAATCAATATGGAGATTTTTTTTTTTCTTAGGCACTCCAGCAATGAGACTGTGGTCCGGCATCCCGAGAGCCGAAAGGGAATGGAAAAGCGTGTCCATACAACTGGGACATTCTGCTATTACATGGTGTCAGAGGGAAGACCAGGATAGAGGCACAAGTCCCTCAACTGACCCCAGCCAACCTTCTCCCTTGTAGCAGCCTCACGCAAAGAGAGTAAAGAGAGTTAATAGAGGGGGAAAAAAGGCAAAGGATAAAACCCATTGTAGGAAATCTCCTTTGCTTCCAAATAAATAAAGTGAAGAAGAAACAAAAATTAATTGACGGGGACATTTAGTAAACCTATAGAGCAGCACCAATGTGGCGGGGACATTTAGTAAACCTATAGAGCAGCACCAATGTGGCGGGGACATTTAGTAAACCTATAGAGCAGCACCAATGTGGCGGGGACATTTAGTAAACCTATAGAGCAGCACCAATGTGGCGGGGACATTTAGTAAACCTATAGAGCAGCACCAATGTGGCGGGGACATTTAGTAAACCTATAGAGCAGCATCAATGTGGCGGGGACATTTAGTAAACCTATAGAGCAGCACCAATGTGGCGGGGACATTTAGTAAACCTATAGAGCAGCACCAATGTGGCGGGGACATTTAGTAAACCTATAGAGCAGCACCAATGTGGCGGGGACATTTAGTAAACCTATAGAGCAGCACCAATGTGGCGGGGACATTTAGTAAACCTATAGAGCAGCACCAATGTGGCGGGGACATTTAGTAAACCTATAGAGCAGCACCAATGATAACGAGGAAAAAAAAGATCGAGCCAAATTAATTTCGGTAGTAAGGACTAATTGTCCCAGCCACTATTCTGAGTGTGACTAACGATCAGGGAATGTAGGCGGTTCTCTAGCTCCAAATAGTCAATTGCTTGACGTTATTTGTCGAAAATAATTTAAACTTGTTCATTTACGACAGTTAAAAACCGAAACCTTTTTTTTTCCAGGGAGGGTGGGGTTTGTCTTCATTTGTTTCATAAAATTGAATGTACATGTCTTAATAAGTTATGTTTAATGTTCTTAATCAGAGAAACCTGAGCTGCACTTAGTAGAATCTAATTTGTATACATCTGATTTTAGCGATTATATATATATATATATATATGGGAAACGCTCATTCACCTGTGATACACTCTAAGACCACAAGACTAATCCATCTCTATTCAGAATATTACTTTAATTAGCTTATTGTTTGTTTGTTGTTGCTTTTTTTCTGATTGACTACGCCAATTAATAATTGTGCAAAGCTTTAATTTGATCCGAGAATGGGTGTGGGAGAACTAACATGTTCTAACTTTTTTTTTACTAGACACACGGACAGAAAAACAGACAGACAGAGTGTATTGATATAAGCTTTGTAAAAACAAAATAAAATTCAAAATGAATAAATCACCTTAACTATTTTATAACATTTATAAATATTATAGGAAGGTTTGTCACTGAGTCTTAAAATTAAAGAAGACTGCAGTAATTCTCCTGGTGACGGTGATCCATCTCTATCCTCATGTATTGTCACATCTGAGGCAGTGGATAAAATTATTGACTCCCCGACCTATTGCAGTTCTCTTTTTTGCGCCTCAATCCGTGGTCTTCGGTGGTAGTTTTCATTTAAGTCTTAAAAGTATGAAGTAGTAAATTCCCCTGTCAGACTGCGATTTATAGGGCAGATGATGTTAAGGTAATCTTTTTCTTGTGCCTACGGTTAACAAGCAGGGTGTCATGTGGCCAGCACAACGACCAACCTCCTTTTCTTTCACCAACTAAGGTCAGGTATACCCATTAGAGTTGGGTGGATTCAGGAGCGCCCTTAAAAACCCCGAAATTCAAAATACCAGAGATTTGGAAGCCAAGCACTAAACCACGTCAGCCACCGCTTTTTTTGTAAGAGTTACTCCAACTGTCTCGTTTGGAAGTCTTTTGTATCCATGATGTGTTCACCACACGCCACGTCTTGAGTGCAAACAAACAAACAAAAACAACTCCAAAAATATCCTTCTATTACATCGGATTACAGTATCGGAATGAAACACACGTCTGTAAGTAAACAAAGTTTAGGGTCCTTATCGTTCTACACTCTTCAATACTGTGGATGGATCTAAATGGCTACTACAACTTAAACGATATAGGCATATTATATTTTCAATGAAATAAGTTTGAAATAACTTAAACACACTTCTCTTGTAAATAAAAATTTAATATAACTTTTATTAAAATAATTTTATATTCGCAGATTCAGCTTGAGATGAGATATAAATCTAGTAATAATAATATGGAATGATATTTTAAACAAAATCTAACTCGCTACAAAAACACGTCCATACGTCAATGACTTCAACTAACTTTCACAAGACTTATCAACGTAGATTACGACAGACCAACTTATGGTTTCATCATTCTCCACCCGCCAAAACTAATACTCCTTTCCCTTACCTTTGGAAACACAAGCACACACATGCTCTATAACAACAGCCATACTAGGTCTTGGCTGATGATCTTATTTTAGGCTCCGAATAGTAAAAAGAGCTTAACATAGTAGTTTCTGAATAGGCGAGTAGGATCTAAGGTGTGGTCATTGCATAGGTCCAGCTCTTTCTACTATTTTTCCAGTGATGAAAAATTGTTACATAAACAATATTAACGGTTACTGAAGTCATGGATAGCAACATGAAAGCATGGATAAGAAAGACTGGTAAAACCCATGGAGAAGCTCATATAGAAATTCAGTACGACATACATACAATAATAAGAACATAGTGTCACTGAGTAGTCAAATATCGAAGAATGTATTTTGTACATTTATAAATGACCCAGCTGTGACCTACATATTTTGTCAAAAATGACGCAAGCCACGTGGAGTTTCATTTAAGTAAGAATACAAGAATTTGGTCATGGTAAACCTTGGTTTAGAGGGTGCATGTCTACAAAGTACACTTGATGCAATTTTCCTTAACATTGGTGTTTTATTAGCGCTGTATGTTTCCGAAGTAATAAAATAAACTTTTATGTACACGAAAGTGAAACTTCTTGGCACTCGACGAATAATGCAGACAATTTTTAAAAAATTAATTTATTCGACCCCGGCAGACAAGAGATTTTTCTGCGTTAATTGGTGCAAAATAATTGTGCCTCGGCTGGTTCAGCCTAGCTACGTGAAATACTGCGCACTCTCATCAATAATTGGACTCGAAGATAACTTTTTAAAATAAAAAATGCCCTAAATATTTCGTCTTGTTTTCGTTTTTCACAGGCCTTTAATATGTCATACCTTGCTATTTAGACAACCTTTAGTATGTCATACCTTGCTATTTAGACAATCTTTAGTATGTCATACCTTGCTATTTAGACAACCTTTAGTATGTCATACCTTGCTATTTAGACAACCTTTAGTATGTCATACCTTGCTATTTAGACAACCTTTAGTATGTCATACCTTGCTATTTAGACAACCTTTAGTATGTCATACCTTGCTATTTAGACAACCTTTAGTATGTCATACCTTGCTATTTAGACAACCTTTAGTATGTCATACCTTGCTATTTAGACAACCTTTAGTATGTCAAACCTTGCTATTTAGACAACCTTTAGTATGTCATACCTTGCTATTTAGACAACCTTTAGTATGTCATACCTTGCTATTTAGACAACCTTTAGTATGTCATACCTTGCTATTTTGACAACCTTTAGTATGTCATACCTTGCTATTTAGACAACCTTTAGTATGTCATACCTTGCTATTTAGACAGCTGCACACTTTACGTTGGCACTCAACTCTTATAAGAGTCACTTTCAAATAATGTGTTATGTTACCCCGAAAAATCGGAATCTTCTCACTTCTAAACAGAATGAAAATAAAAGCTTGAGGCTGGCATGAATATATCGCTAGTTTAATACAGGTCGACAAAGTTGTTGAGACTCAATTCCCAGTTACGGCGGACTAAGATAAATCTCTGAAATAAATTGGCGTTGATTGTTTATTGATAATGCCGCTGATAGAAACAATGGGAGGTAAATGGGGCTTGCAGACGGTGTCGTGTGGCGTAATGACTCTTATAATTTCGTCTTTCTCGCATTCAGAGCGTGGAAGGCCCATAGAGTAATTATAATGAATCCCTCATAACTTTTGTTACAGCTACGTTGGAGCTGCTTCACGGTAGATTAAGTTGTTGGTTTTTCTTTTTTCTTTTCTTGGAATAGGTCCTGAATTTCATAGATTTTTCATACTATTTAACGCTCCATTTTGTTTTCTTTTTATTTAGTGTGCATATGCCATCCCAAATATTTCCAATAATTCGTTCTGGTTCTATATTTTAAATATTTGGTGCTCATCACAGACATTTATATATTATATAAATAAAGCTGCGATCGCAGGACAAAATTTTCATCAACAACTATTTTATGGAAAAAATTGCTTAATACTATAGGGACTGGTTTTAGAGATAGACCTTAAGGGAGATTATGTAGTCGGTAGCTAGAGTATGTACATGTATAATACAATATCAGACAAGCCTCGTATACATGTATTTGTTACTGTAAAACTGGTGAATGATGTTATGAATAAATACATATCTATGTACATATATTGACTTACAAATGAACTCCTAATGTTTTATTTTTACTGTTTAGGAGACAATTGTACCATTCACTTACGCACGCAAGTCGAACAAAACATAGACACATTTTTGCAGTCTTGCTTTTAACTTTTGGTTAGTTCCTCTTTTCAGTCTTGAAAACTAAATGGATTATTGACCGTTGAGCGTTCTACCCCCCTCTGTCTACTCACTCTTGTCCAATTCGCTCTTCTCCCACTCTGTAACCCCCCTACCACCTCCCCCCAACAGTAGACATCATAGCTCTGGCTCAGTGTCACCCTCTTGACCAACACTAACTATGATCGATTCAACTTCACCTACCACCCGCCCCGCCCCCCACCCCCCGTGTTAGCCGTTCTTGTTGAATAACTTTTTTTTTTTGAAAGCCTTCGCTGGCACCACGTTAGCGTTAAGGGTTTAGACTTGAAATGAGCATTGACGTAGCGTGGCTAACTATATTAAAGAGTATCCTCCGGGCAATCATCCCTCCTCCTTCTCCTCTCCCGACCCTCCCCCCCCCCCCCCTCCCTAGAATCTGAGGCTGCATGTTCGCGTCTCAATTACACACGCCGTAGTTCCTAAAACGATGTATTACATGTAACCTAATTCCAACGGGGGTCGACACGGCTGTGGGCGGAAGCAGTGGCGCCATCCAGGGCTTTTTTGTCGTAGATGGGGGTCTTTAATCAATTATCCAGGCTTAATGCAAACCGTTATACAAAAAGAGAAGCTCGGTTTTATTACATAATAATATTTTTACATTTAGAAATAAAATAAAAAGGCTCAAATTTACTACATAATAATATTTTTACATTTAGAAATAAAATAAAAAGGCTCAAATTTGTTATTTAATAATATTTTTACATTTTTACATATAGAAATAAAACAAAAAGGCTCAAATTTATTATATAATAATATTTTTACATTTTTACATTTAGAAATAAAACAAAAAGGCTCAAATTTATTATATAATAATATTTTTACATTTTTACATTTAGAAAAAAAATAAAAAGGCTCAAATTTATTATATAATAATATTTTTACATTTAGAAATAAAATAAAAAGGCTCAAATTTATTATATAATATTTTTACATTTTTACATTTAGAAACAAAATAAAAAGGCTCAAATTTATTATATAATAATATTTTTACATTTTTACATTTAGAAATAAAATAAAAAGGCTCAAATTTATTATATAATAATATTTTTCAGTTCGTAAATTTAAGAATAGAAGCGCGGTGGCTGAGCGGTAAAGCGCTTGGCTTCCGAACTGGGTTCCCGGGTTCGAATTCTGGTGAAGACTGGGATTTTAAATTTCAGGATCTTCGGGCGCCTCTGAGTCCAACCAGATTTAATAGGTACCTGACATTAGTTGTGGAAAAGTAAAGGCGGTTGGTCGTTGTGCTGGCCGCATGATACCCTCGTTAACCGTAAGCCACAAAAACAGATGACCTTTACATCATTTGCCCTATAGACCACAAGGTCTGAAAAGGGACCTTTTTTTTAATTTGAAAATAAAAGATTACGAGAAAAGGTGACTCTAAAACATTGCAGTTCAAATAATTATTAAACAAAAGAGGAGTTTTAGTTGACAACAGCACAGTGTTACGAGATGTTGAGTTAGTGTAGCCTACTGTGTCTCTTGAAAATGTGAAAACTCAACACAAAAATAGATCAGATCCTGATGATGTAATGTCAATGAAGGTATAGGCATTGACTAATCAATTTTAATATCATGCAACATTAGTTCGTCAACTTAGAAGAATGCTTTTATTCTCCATGTTTTTTGGATGTTACTTCAGAATTGAAGGTACTTACATCCTAATTCAAACTTCCCGCAGGATGACGATGGATGGCGACGGGCAGGGTTCGAACCCCGTGACGAAACTGCAGAACGCATACCACACGACCAGGCTACCTCCCTTTTGATTAATCTCTTTAAATTGTTAAGCTTTGAAATTGTTGGCGATTGCTACTACTTTTGCTCATTCATCTTTTAAACTTTATAAGTCGGCTGTCCAATTTTTTCCATGCCAGTTCTTGACTGAAAGAAGAATTCCGTTATATTCCTATTCTCTTTATGATGTTACACTTAGATATTTATCTTGACCCTTGCTACACAAAAACAAGTACTTACGCTTATTATGGCCTTCTTCAATCGTAAAGCGACTATGGTTCATCTCGAACACTTTTTCATGTGGCTGTGGAGCCCTATTTTGAAGAGACATTCCCTCCACAAATAACGCAGATTAAAGTGGCATCCACAAATAACGCATGTGAAGGTGGCATCCACAAATAACGCAGGTTAAGGTGGCATCCACAAATAACGCAGGTTAAGGTGGCTTTCACTTTGTTGGTAGAGGAGCTGGCCGTTTTTTTCGTTGGCACACTTTTCTTCCAGATCTAAGGCCCATGTTTTTTCGTTGTCTATAGCTTTCTTGGTCACTGTCTCTCTCCATCTAGTGCGATCTAGGGCTATGTCTTCCCAATGGTCATTGTCAATGTTCATTGATTTGAGGTCCCGTTTTATTACATCCACGTAACGGAGGTCGGGGCGACCAGTTTTTCTTGAGCTTACTCTTTCTTGTTCAAATATATAAAAACAACTAAGTGTGTATTATTTGTTATTGATTTGCTCATTTTAACGAAGAATCAAAGACACGTTTAAAAATTTTAATTCGATCAACGTTTGTAGTGAGTTCCAATGTACAAGAACTGTGTACAGAGCTGGCCTTAGGCCGAATTGAGGCCCGCGCCTGGCAGGGGCTCCTCAATTTACATTAATTATATCAATATAAGTTATGGCTCTTGTCACAGGCTTTTAAAGATGTAGGACTTAAAGGCTTAACATATTCGATAGTCGTAAATTTAATTAACACTCACAGGTGCCTATTGCGTTTGAGTTGCTTCCTATGCATGTTTATAATAAATGTTGATAGGCTATAATTATATTTTATTATAATAATCTAATTATTAGTAATAGTTGTTATTGTAATAGAAAAATAGAAGAGGGGCCTTGCAATTTGTAAGGCCGGCCCTGACTGTCTACAATCATTTCCAATAATCCGGAATGTTGTTAGAGCTTTGATTTCCATGTTGCAAAGCTGGCCGTCTATTCTGCTTAGCGGGAAGTGATGCATTGATCAGTTATGCGAACAAACCATCCGAACGTTCGAGTATCAAGATATCTGTCCACCACGCTCCATTTGTCAGCTCTCCGACATTCAGCAGGCTTCGTTAGTTTATGTCCGACTCTCCGCAGCCAGCCTCTTCTATTTCATCTGGTTGTAATCGCTCATACATCAAACCTCATCCCCTCCTTTTTCTTTAAACCTCTTCAATTTTCCAATTAATCAAATACATTTTTTTTTTTTGTGTTTCACTGCCCTGGCGCAAAAAGAAAGTTTACCCAGAACCACTTGAATCTCTACGTGACATCTGGTAGACTGCTGATTGTGCTTTAGGATTGAACTTCTCATCTTCCTTTGTCTACATAGCTTGAAGTTTAAGTATTTGTTAAAACTGTTATTGAAACATATGTTATACTTGCTACAAAACTTACCGTTAAGTCACTGATATAGAAGCACTCGGCTGCTCCACATGTCTCGTTTAGTAACTAAAAAAAAGATGTACACTACAGAAAGAGTGCAAACATTATATTGCTAAGTAAAAATTAAAATGTAAAAAAAAAAAAATATGTTTACTTATAAGTAAGGCATCTTAAATGATAAATTCTATTTTATACCAATTTTTTTACCACAATTTCTCCTATTAGCTTGCTAACTTTTCATGGGGGAAATCTGGACATACCATGGATAGTTTGAATACGTCTCTAGTGATTTTCATAGAAATATGACATTTTGTGTATATCTTCAGGGAAAAAAAAAACAACTATCTAATTGACTACACACTGAAAACTTTGATTTGATCGTTATTTTTTGTTTCAAATATAATCATCTTAAAATTAAATTTTGCTTTCGTTTTTTTAACACGCTTTCACTGGGAAATACCGCACTCGACTCAAATGTTTCTTTCTTTTAAACCCTCTTATCAGCTTGCTAATTCTTTATGTTTGGAACCTGGACACGGATATCAAAAGCGGATATAACGATTTTTAGAAGCAAATATGACCTTTCATCATATGACCTTTCATCATATTCCCAATAAATCGCATAGTTGGACTCGGTTTTCGATCTGTTGGCATTCTTGAACCTAGAAAATGATAGACACACCGTCACGTGATTTAGCTATCATGCAAATACGGTCATTGTAATGGATGGATGGCTAAGTGATCTATTGCGTTGATTGTTTGAATCAGTCACTTTCGTGGGTTCGAATCCTACTGTCGCTTAGATATATTTACACTTTTCTTGAATCCAAACAAGATTGAACAGACAAAACGACAGACAACAGAAGTTTACTAACAGTGTATAATATTATATAATAAGGTGTGTTTACCGTTGTCTTGATAATAGTTTGGGAAAAATTATTTATATAGGAACTATAAATCCATTTATTCCAACCAATAGAACTATTCTTACTTGCAAATAAGTTTAATTTACAAATCTGTGTAGCATAACATGGTGATTTCCCTTGTTTCAAGACTGCAGTTGGTTTGAAAGCGAAAAAAAAAATCTCATTGGTTAGTTTTCTTTTTAAAACGAAAAGGGAATCATATTTTGTTTGTTACCGTCTTAAAAGGGTTAATTGACTTAAAAATAACCCAAATACGAACTCAACCGAGAGAGCGACCATATCAAGCGATGTTCCCTTGTAAAATATAGAATCTGGCAGGCGTTGAATTATTTGCAAGGATACGTTCACTGAGTCTAGCACGATCACATTCTCCCAATGGGACATCACTCCTCAGAATTCCTCTCTATTACCTTGTCTCTTTCCCCCCTTTTCTCATCACTCTGAGATACACTGACATCCATTATACACTGATAGATCATGTAAATAGTTTTCTACTTCGAAAACCTAAACATTATTGGATCCCAAGCACTTATAGTGGTTGCCCCTTCCATTTAATTGTATGAAGCTTAGTCTAGTTGTTCTTAATGCTGTTGAAGGACTGCACTCATCCTTAACCCTCGGACTCAAAGACTTGACCAAGACAATGCCTTACTATGGTGGAAAAATAGGCATCATGATTACTTTTATTTTTTAAAGAAGCTTTTATCTTTAAAAAAAAACAAGATTACAAAGACAGTTTGTGTGGAAACACAAACTCAAAATCGGCCCCCGAAGTGGTCCACCCAGGCAGGCTTCAATATTTTCAGAAAGAACATCCAAATGAAATTATATCAAAGTCAAATGAGAGATAAGAATGGAGAAAGAAGGTTGACAGATCTTGTGTGGTGCCCCAACGGTGCAGCAGATCAAAGGATAGGTGCAAGTGAATGCAAAGTTAGATGTGAACCTTGCCTAACTAGTTCCACTTTCAGACCTTGTGGTGTATAGGGCAGATGATGTAAAGTTCATGTTTTTGTGGCCTACGGTTATCGAGGGTGTCATGTAGCCAGCACAACGACCAACCGCCTTTACTTTTCCCCAGCTAATATCAGGTACCCATTGGAGCTTGGTGGACTCAGAGGCGCCTAAGGATTCCGAAGTTGAAAATCCCAGTCTTCACCAGGATTCGAACCCGGGAACCCGGTTCGGAAGCCAAGCGCTTTACCGCTCAGCTACCGCGCCTCTCCTGGCCTAACGGAAGTATTATAATTGATGTAATTGTTTTGAAAAGGCTCAATCTCTTATACGTGCTCAAAAAAAATAATTTTCGCATTAAAAAAAAAGTTCACGAAAATGTTGTTTACAAGATTACCATTCCTTTTTATTTAGGTCTAACTTATAATGCATACTAATTAGCTTTTTCTCTTTAAAAAAACTGCTTGCATAACTGATTTTTAAAATTAGAGTTTTCGCTTTCAGAAAAAAAAAAGTAGCCGTTGCATCAGAACTTTGAATGGTCTAAAATATTGTGATGTCGGATTTTCAATATCTTTTCTAGTTTACGAGATCTAAACGGGACGGACGGACAGACGGATAGACATTTCGCACAAAACTAATAGCGTCTTTTCCCCTTTCGGGGGCATCTAAAAAGCTTAAAGCATCATCAGTTCTATATTTTTTTAAAATTTGAAATGAGCATCACAATTTCCTGGGCATCACTATAGCCTGGGCATCACAATAGCCTTGGCTGGCATCACAATAGTCTGGGCATCACAATAGACTGGGCATCACAATAGCTTGGGCATTTCAACAGCCTGGACATCCCAATGGCCTTGGCATCACAACAGCCTGGACATCACAATTGCCTTGGCATCACAACAGCTTGGACATCCCAATTGCATTGGCATCACAACAGCTTGAACATCCCAATTGCCTTGGCATCACAACAGCTTGGACATCCCAATTGCCTTGGCATCACAACAGCCTGGGCATCACAACAGCCAGGGCATCACAACAGCCTGGGCATCACAAAGGAATCTATTTTTTTGTTAACTGTTAAGGTTTTCTCAATGGTTTTTACGTGTGCTGTGCTTGCAATAGGCATCAGAATTGAAAACGCAAAAGGGGCATGCTTTGGTAGTCGTGGTATCTCTGGAAATGCTTTAAACAAATGAAGTTGATAGTGAGATCGTATTTTGACTAGTTCTTTATATTTACAAAATAATTGTGTATGTTACAGGGCTGCTTTATTATCTTTTCAAAACTAGCCATAACTAGTCCGTTATTATCAACTAATGACAATGTAGAACGAAAATGAAGAACTACAAGCAAAATATAAAAAATACATTTTAAATCGGAGCTAATCTAAGGGGAAGTGCCTCCAAATCACTGCATATCCAATACTCTAAGGCTTGGTTCACTCTTTTCTGTATAAAACAAAACTATTATTTACCACTAATTGATTAAATAATTGGTTAATTTTTTTTTACTGATTCGTGTATTGTCATTGATTACGAACGGGCCTAATAGTGCTAAATTTTCAACTAGATCTGAGAATGGGAAGAGGAACGTGAAAAACAACCTCCCAGACAGACGGAGGAGTGAGTTAGCAATAAATCATGTGTGCCTTACAATTCTATATTGACATGATAACAATTTTAAATTGTGAATATAACCGTTGCTTTAGTGCCATCAAAAGAAAAAAAATTTAATTCTTAATGTCACATTTTCTGTTTTAATTAAGGTGCAGATGTATATACTTTTATGATGTGTGTGTGTGTATATATATATATATATATATATATATATATATATATATATATATATATATATATTAATGCCACTAATATTTTTGTTATAAAATATTATTTATGCCTGTACTGTCTACATAAAATCATTATCATCTCTGATGACGCAATTCCTCCGAATTCGTCTTGTCAAAAGGCTTCCCATAACCTCGAGAACATTTTTTTCTTCTGAATCAGCATCGCCCTGAATGCATGCTTGGTGAAAGGGATGCAGAGATTTTGAGGTTATTGTTATTTCCTATTTATTTTTCTGTCCTTGTTTTTCAGCTTGCCCTCCTCGCCATTATGTGCCCATAGCTAAACAAACATAGCTCTCTCCCCTCGCTTATAGAAATGATTTGATCTGAAAAAATGGCGGCCAGCTAACATAACATTGTTGTCACGCCAAATGTGAGCTCAGACGTGATTTCATTTCCTTAAATTTTCTTCTGTTCCTTTCATGTGATTCCGAAAATCAACTTTGTTGTTATTTCAACCCTATTCACATTTTACATTTCAAACTCACCGAATAATCCTATTTCATTTTTTTTCCCCACAATTATCTGAAGTGTGTCTTGCAGTTTGTTTGTTTTTTTTGTTTGTTTGTTTTTGTTTTGTTTTTCCCATGACTCGATGGTCTGATCCACATGCCAGAGGTCATTTGCTAAATGTTACCATCGGGCAAATGGAAGGCGACAGGCAGACACCTAATAACTTGTAACAGACACCAAGACTGACCTCCCCTTGGCGACCATCATGATACTAAATTGTTTGTTGGTATTCCTCCGCGTGGCCAATCAACTGTCGCGGAGGGTTAATGGATTAGATATGATTGCTACAAGAGCAGAACTAGAGAAAGTTTTGGGGTGCGTACCTCCATGAATTTTGGGGAGGATAGATGCCTTCTAATAATACAAGTTAGAATCGTTCAGTTTTCAACCCTTACCAATTCAAACCCCCCCCCCCCCCCCCACCTTTTACCTTTTCTGTACCCGCCTCAGCAGACGTCACATTGTGTTCATTTTAAATAGAAAAGGGGGGGGGGTGAAAAGACCTTTCCCGCCCTTTTAGCGTCGCTATAAAATTTTGGTTTTGTGATGCACAATCCCACAGAGACGTGGCGCTTTTGTCTTCCGGTACGCTGCGTGCGTCGGTTATGGCACTCTGGAGGGCCGGCCCGGACTGTGGTCATTGTGAAGAGGGAATCCATAGGTCATTACACTCCATTGATTGCTGGACGGTGCAGAACAATGAAATTGGGGAGTGGGGGAACTGGGCGGAAGAGAGCTATGTTTTTAAAAGGATTACTAGATCTATCTATAGCGTAGAGTCATTTTAGAATTAGACTGGAGAGAAGCGAATAAGGGCTAAGGGAAATAACTCTTGAAAAGTGAAAAAACTCGTTAAAGATTGACTTTATTTATTATAGCAGGGCTCAACCTTTTTTCGGCCTCGAGGCCATATGAATGTCCGATACGCTTGTTACGGGCCGCTGCCGCATAACAGAGAAAAAAATAATTGTGAAGCCCAGAGGAAGTGAGACCCTGCGGCTTCACTCTGCACTGTGTGCCAGAGTTTCGAGGGTCGAATATCCCTGCTTCACGGTCCGGATATGGCCCGCTAGTCATAGTTTGGGCATCACTGTAGTATGGCGTCTACCGATATCTGAATTCTGAAGTCGTGTTTCTTGTACTTTCTAGTTCACAAACATTCTAGTATTTTGTCTGCATAAAATCATTATCATCTCTGATGACGCAATTCCTCCGAATTCGTCTTGTCAAAAGGCTTCCCATAACCTCGTGAACATTTCTTTTCTTCTGAATCAGTATTTTAGGGGAACTAAATCTATAGGGTTGCTTTTTCTCTCATTATAGTATATTATTGTACTATGCTCTCACATTAAATATATATATCAGTGGGTTTTTTTTTCCTCCTGTGAAAATGAAAGCTAATTTACTTACGAAAACATTTACACACTGGCCTAGACAGTAATTGTGTATGACGTTTCGTTCGTCAATGTTTTGACCTGTCGGCACTACTGGTGCGTTTGAAACATAAGAACAAGATGTTAGCCTGTTAGCTTAGTACATCTGTTTGAAATGGCGTGTTCCAAGCTTCTCTGAGGAATGTTTGGTCATGAGACATCCTTGTTGATATCATACGGTCACTAGTTTGAAAGTTTGTTTTTATTCAATGGATTTCAAGAATAAGAGCTTGAAAAAGAACAATATTTGTTAAAATGCAGTTTTATATCTGAATATATAAACTGGTAGTTGTTGAATAAAAAAGACCATTTACTTAGTCTCATCTTAAACGTCTTGCTTAAAACTCTTAGTCTCTTAATGTATTAAAAAATATTTTTAAAAAATACTTTTAAAAAAAACAACATTTAAGGGTACTTTTTTGGATCAGTCATGCAATTAAATTTGTAATTGATCTAGACTTACAATAAAAAGCATTTATCAAAATCGAAATTAAAAAAGTGGGGAGAAACATCAATTCCAACTCCTAGCTCAAACCTTCTCAGGTTTCTCTAGCCAACACGGTAACCACTCTGCTAGTGGGGAACTTATAAACATGGAAGATTGTATATTTATCTATTGTTTCTAAAGACTCGATCTATTTTTCAGGTTTGTGTTCTCTAAGTCTCAGACGGCGACCTATAATGGGGACTAATTCAGCTTATACCACCACTTCAGTCCTTTTTCAATTTCTGTCCCTTGTTCGAGATACCAAACAAAACAATTTATTACCAAAAGTTAATTAATAAGTGGGGGGGTATTTTTTTAATGGTTATTGTGTTGTCAGGTAAAAGAAATAATTGTGATCCGAGACAGGTGTGGGAGAAATCACGAGTACAAACTTTTTACCAGACAGATAGACAGACAGACTGCTACTGCAGCGTTTAACATTTTTATAGAAAAAAATACATTTAACATACTTATAGCATACTATACTGGACTAAGGTTAAAAAAACAAGACGTTTGGGTCACGAGGCCTTCATCAGTTACAAACATAAAGGACAAAGACTACAAAATAAACTTTGAGTTAATTTATCTGCTAAGATGTATTTGTTTTGAACATTGTACAACAGTCAAGAGAAATATAGTGACAAATGCTAAAACTAAATTTGCTTTGTAAACAACGAGCTACTTTCGTTCCATTCCGACAGACCTGGGATCTATGTGGTCGAGATTGTTTCTACTGAAAAAGTTCTCTATGAGATGACCAATGATCTTTCGCTGATGACGACCACCAGTAATGGAGAAATGAGTCTATTTTGAGTGGTTTTTCTTTGCACTATCGGTCGTATAGCATTTCAGTATTAATAACGTCTAAAAAACAACAAAACCGCCAGATCTAGAGCTATATACATAAAGGCTTATTCTCATGACTCAGACCACTCTATTGGGTAAAACCTTTTCTGAAGGAAGATCTGTTGGATGCTCCACAAATTCAACAAACTCTGGCAGCATTTCTCTTGGCCAAATGTTATTAAGACAATTGATCTATTGACTTTGTCATTTGTAACTTTTCATTTACATTTGCTGTTCCTAGCTTGGACAAATAAAAAAAAAAAAAAAGAGGCCATGAAGTTCAGCACTGGTCATAAAAGTAGCCAAAAGAAAGAGATAATAAATAAAGATTTCCTTTTCTTCCCCTTTAATGTCGCGTACCCGCCCTAACTGTTCCCTTCAGGCCACAAAATTAATAGTGTTTTTTTTTTCTTTTTGTTAATATCGTGGAGGGGGGGAAAAAGGCACGATTTTATATTTATTTTGTAGCGACAAGTGGAAGAAGATTTTTGTTAGCGTCAAGCTAGGATGTGGACATTGCTGTAGCGCTCTTAACTCATTCGAAGCTAACAAGATCTTGTCAACTCTCTGATCCCATATCTCCCTCTCCACCCCTCCCTCTGTTTCCAGTTGTTGTTGTTTTTTTTTTTTTTTGCTGTAATGGGACCAAGTTAATTTGTTTTAGGCATTTCCCGCTCCTCTTTTTTTTTTATAACCAACTAGTAAACATTTGTGAGAAGCAAGCTCCCTCCTCCCTCTCATCCTTCCCCCCCCCCTCTCCCTCAGGAGGCAACTATTCATTCTTGATTAGTTTAATAGTTTTCATCTCTAGAATCTCCCGTAGCGACCACTTCAGTTGATTTCCAGAACTATTGTTCTTTCTCAGACCTCTTGGGCGTGGCTACATGGTTTATTCATTCAGCCACAGTGTAGAAATGACCAGCTTATATACGTAGGGAAAAAAAAGGGGGGGGGGGGTGTCAGTGGAATGACATTTTTGTTATTTCCATCAAATTTTATTAGTACATAAGAAAATGTCGGAAGCAGACTTTTGTAGGCCATCTAAATGTTTTTACAATCACAAGTAATTTTTTTTTAAATTTCTTAATATTTTTCTTGTTTGTTTTATAGCATAAATGAAGAGAAAAAATGTCCGGTTTTAGGGATATAATCCACGGCATTCGCATTATTTGCACAATGCTCTTGCATCGTAGCTAACGGACATGCTAAATAAGATCAAACATAAATAGATTCTAGATCTATATAAAACAACAACATCGAAATGAATAAGATGGCCGCCAAAAACGAGCTCTTCCTTCTACATAATGCAAAAAAAAAAAAGTTAGACACTAATTAATGAAGTGAAGTTTGACTAAAATAGTTTGTCGCACGTTACGACTCGTGCGAAATTTCAGATCGATAGGGTAATGAAAATTTGTCAAAATAAGTAATTCATTTTTTTTATGACGCAATGTGAGGTAATAGAAGGAATCGAAACAGAAAAAAATACGCCATCAAACACAATAGTACTTCAGAGTTCAATAAGCGCTATAAAAAAAAAAACAAGTTTACAAAGACAGTTTGTGTGGAAACACAAACTCAAAATCGGCCCCCGAAGTGGTCCACCCAGGCAGATAAAAAGGCAGGTATCAATAATTTTCGGAAAGAACATCAGAATTAAATTCGATCAAAGACAAATGACATAGAAGAATGGAGAAAGAAGGTTGACAGATCTTCTGTGGCGCCCCAGCGGTTCAGCAAACCAAAGGATATGCACATTAATGCTATGCCCCATGTGAACCTGGTCTAACTGATGTCTTATAATGATTACCTAATTGTTTTGTAAATGGTCAATCTCTAGTTCCTTAAAAAAAAAAAATAACGTCAAAAACCTTATATATGCATACTAGATAGATTTTTTCTCTTTAAAAAAGAAAGTAATCATTTTGTGTGTGTGTGTAATTGTAGTAGTTAATATAACAGAACTTACATAACTTAGCAATACAAATGGAAAAAAATATTAATCTTGACATACAATCTACAACCGTTTGCATAAATATGTTATAGATGTGGTACTGCATTTATAGATCTAATAAAGAGCCTCCAGTGTTTGTTACTACTAATAGTGATTAGTTGTAAAAATGGTGTATATTTTATGAAAAAAAAAAGCTGCTTGCATAAGTTATTTAAAAAATTAGATTTTTCGCTTTCAGAAAAGAAAAAAAGTAGCCGCTGCATCACAACTTTGAATGGTCTAAAATATTATGATGTCAGATTTTCACTATCTTTTCTAGTTTACGAGATCTAAACGGGACGGACAGACATTCCACACAAAACGAATAGCGTCTTTTCCGTTTCGGGGACCGCTAAAAATAGGCGTGATACAAAACGATAAG
The DNA here is from genome assembly GCA_030265305.1 of Biomphalaria pfeifferi. NCBI lineage: Eukaryota > Metazoa > Mollusca > Gastropoda > Planorbidae > Biomphalaria > Biomphalaria pfeifferi. The sequence goes on from JASAOG010000023.1 coordinate 211,126, forward strand.
AACTATTGATGCTACAGGTTTAGAACCCATTTCTACATACTCGATTTCTAAAGTATATTCGATTCTGGTCCAGAGTCATCTCTCACATAACGCATAATTCAACATTTATCTTGGATTCTGATATTTGTCATATACGAGTTCTCGCCCTTTCGTTTCACTTTTTCTATTTTCCTCCAAAAAAAAACAAAATGTTTGCTACTGACTTTGCGTGAGTGACTAAGTAATTTAGGGTTAGGGTTAGGGTTTAAGCGAGTGTCACAAAGGAATGAAAGTAAAATGCATGAGGTCCCAGGGCCTGAACGCAAGCGTGTTGTCCTGTTTGAAATGAAGTGGTAGCTCTAGTAGTCTCGCCCTCCATCCCCCACCCCCACACCAAGTGAGTCAGCAGTGTGTGTCAAAACGTGACTCAGAAATATCAGTTCTCTGTAGACTGTCACATTATGTGAGTACAGTTTTGAGCCGCTGGAGCAGTTACAAGCGTAATCCAATCAAATCGATTGTTCTGACCTTCAGGCCGAGGCTGACTTTTGATTGGCGGTTGCTTTTATTTTTTTTTTAACTATAAATTAGTCTTCGATATCGTCTCTTTTATTCTTTCAACTCTCTCTTTCTTTCTCTCTCTCTTTTTCTCTCTCTCTTTTTTTCTTTTCTCATACTTTCACTTTTATCTTTTTACATTTTCAAGCAACTTTTAAGAATTCTTGATGAACGACATATTGATGTTTGTCTCTATCAGTTACATCATTGTCTTACAATGGCCATGATTATCGTACTTATTAAAGATATAGACCGTACATGCAGTGTTACTCAACCTGTGATGTTTCACACCTCTGACACCTCTCTGTTGGTAACACTCGGTGGAAATGTTCATTGTGATGGGGAACATTTCTGTTGAAGAAATACATAGTTTTGTTTAATAAAATAGCTCTCACAAGGACTGCGGGGCACTTTGAGATCCAAATTTCTTATTGAAGACAGGCGCGAAAGACGAAAAAAAAAACTTTATAAAGACCGCCGGCGGACAACGGCTTTGTTTCACTAGGTGCGGGAAAATATGCAGGTCGCAACTCTGTTTTCGTAGTCATGTGAAACACTGCACTCATCCTTAATCTTCGGAATCTAAGACATTGCCATTATTGTAATGTCAAAATGGAATGATGATATGGAAATAAAAAAAATCTGCACTATAGCTATTTTTTTTTAGATCCACTAATTTACACACAGTTATTAAATTACTTTCGGAATTAAAAGTGTAGAGCCTTCTCTTGCTTGTATTATATATCTTCTTAGAACTTGACATGTTCGTCTGTAAATGTCGAAGTATAAAATGGAGGTTAAGCTATAGAGACGGGGTTAACTCTCTGTCCTGGGTTTGTACCTCTACACAGCGAGTACAACTAAACCGATGTAGGCGTATTTAATTGTAAATGAAATAAACTTGAACAAACTTCTTTTAAGACAAACTTAAAATAGAACTTGAATTTATAACTATACAACAGCTTCAACTTGAAAGCAGAGGTGTGTAGAAGTATAAATGAAATTATAATTTAAACATTTAAAATCACTTCAAATACACGTCTTGTCTGCCTCACGTCTCTTGCTAGTCTCTTCAACGTTCACCCCAGCCTTAATTAACTTGAATTACGACAGTCCAGCTCTTGGTTTCATCAGAAATTGCTCGGCCTACTCAACTAAAACGTGTGTCTTACTTTCCTCATGGTTCCATCAGAGACGTGCGCAGTCACTCCAAGACAAGAGGAAACGAAATAGCGACCAACTTTAAACCTAAACATTTTGTTCTGACATGTTCAACGAGTTCTTGAAAACTTGTTCTATGTATTACCCGTAGGTAAAGAGCAACCTAGGTCTGTTTTTATGTTTGTTTTTTTCTGCAATGTAAAATTTCTGTCACGTTTAGCAGTGCCTGGTTTGTTGGGGCACCACTGCAGACTGTCTCATCATTATATACATTTTTGCCTTGTGAAAGATTGATTGCGAATCAATGTTATATTACGCGTTGTTTGCAAGTAGTATCTACTACAATTTATCCACTAACGTTTTTGATAAAAAAAAAAGGTGAAACATATTTCTTCTTTTTTTTTAGAATAGAAAATTTACTTATAATGAAAATATCAATATTGTATATGATTTGTTATGGCAAATAGTAAATAAAATGTTAAGCCAAAATAAAGTTGAGAAATTATACGTGAAGCTATTGGACTAAACAATTTAAAAGAAAGTTATAGGGCTAAACAGTTTAAAGAAAGCTATTGGACTAAACAATTTAAAATGAAGCATTTGGACTAAACTAAACAGTGTAAATAAAGCTAATGGACTAAATTTAAAAGGAATCTATTGGACTAAACAATTTCAAGTAAAACTTTTAGTCTTGATAATTTAAAAAAAAATAGCTTAAGTCAAAAGTTTTAGAACATGAAAATAGTAAATAGATCGGATTATTATTTCTGTGTTTAATCATGATTCATCGTTTCTCATGACGATTCTTGCTCGTCCTCAACACACACTGACTAAACAGACTCACACTGACTAAACCAGACAGACACACATTCCTACAATGTGCTTCACTTTCTCCGTGCCTCAGAACTATTCCAACAAAACTAATTTATGACGATCAAACCTCTTCTCCTTCTAGTGTCCTTATCTCCTCTGACATCGTGTAACATCAACCGCTGGGGAATAGGGAGGAGAAAGTAGGCAAACAAATAATACCCGGGCAGTTCTGGCCTCTCTTGAGATTGCGATGTCGGATCATCTGTGCCTCTTGCAACCATCTCAAACCATTCTCCTTCATGTTATCCCGCATCGATCTGCTTCACAAATCTCATCATCTCTCCCTGTCCTGTTGCTTTCAGTGTCTCTCAGCTTCTCTCTCTCTCTCTCTCTCTCTCTCTCCTCTCACACACAATTTGCTTCCCTATCCCATTCCCCCACCCCTCAATCCATGTAGACGTTCTACTCTTTACAGGCCATAACTCTTCGCTTGTATAGGATTGACCCTTAACCTAGTGCTTGTCCCATTCTGGGGGGCATCTAGCTTCAAGCCGTGGTTGATGCTTGATTGTCCAGACAAGCTTCTATGGGTTGTCCTAGTAGTGTGTCACTCAGTCCGCCTTCTCTCTTTTTTTAAACCATTTAGTTTCTTTATATTTCAATTTTTTTTATCTTGCACTCTTTGGTCCTTACAGTTGGAAACACACAGACTTGTTCATATTCATCTTTTCTCTTTTATTTTTCTACCTCTTCTCTTTTTTTTATGCTTTTCCTCGCACGCTTTTCCAAATCTCAGAAATGCTTTATGTTTAGCCAACAAACACAAATATTAATGGTAAAACACCAAAAGAAATATGAATATTCGCAAGCCGAGCCATTGAATTCTTGTTGGTGTTGTTATTATGATTGGAGTCTTCTCAGCCTTCGTCTAATTCCTAGTTACTACATGTGATGTTCCTGATTCCCAAGAAATGATCCTCAACAAAGCCAGTCATAAAAGGGAATTCTGGGAGATGTACTTTATTTCGTCTTTACAAACGTTTTTCTTTTCTCTGAGCTTGCAGTGATCTCAACAAAAAACGTGACAAAAATACGCTTCGGAATTTGTGCTTGGAGAGAAATACACAACTTCTGCTCGGAGCCAATTTGGCTAGATTAATTCTTCATGACACTCTTTCGTTGTATTTATTAACTCATGTATATGATGATTAATGTAGAGGTCAACAAAGAAATATTGTTCATCAAATAACAAACGCGCAAGGAAAAAAAAAAGTTTACTGCGCATAATTTTGGCCAACAATCAAAATGGCTCTGTCAAGTCCTTGGATGTGTTTGTGTGTGTGGCTTTCAAGTCCTTGGGTTGTGTTGTGTGGCTGTCAAGTCCTTGGATGTGTGCGTGTGTGTGGCTGTCAAGTCCTTGGATGAGTGTTGTGTGTGGCTGTCAAGTCCTTGGATGAGTGTTGTGTGTGGCTGTCAAGTCCTTGGGTGTGTGTTTTTTGGCTGTCAAGTCCTTGGGTGTGTGTTGTGTGGCTGTCAAGTCCTTGGGTGTGTGTTGTGTGGCTGTCAAGTCCTTGGGTGTGTGTGTGTGGCTGTCAAGTCCTTGGGTGTGTGTTGTGTGGCTGTCAAGTCCTTGGGTGTGTGTTGTGTGGCTGTCAAGTCCTGGGTTGTGTGTGTGTGTGGCTGTCAAGTCCTTGGATGTGTGCGTGTGTGTGGCTGTCAAGTCCTTGGATGAGTGTTGTGTGTGGCTGTCAAGTCCTTGGATGAGTGTTGTGTGTGGCTGTCAAGTCCTTGGGTGTGTGTTTTTTGGCTGTCAAGTCCTTGGGTGTGTGTTGTGTGGCTGTCAAGTCCTTGGGTGTGTGTTGTGTGGCTGTCAAGTCCTTGGGTGTGTGTGTGTGGCTGTCAAGTCCTTGGGTGTGTGTTGTGTGGCTGTCAAGTCCTTGGGTGTGTGTTGTGTGGCTGTCAAGTCCTGGGTTGTGTGTGTGTGTGGCTGTCAAGTCCTTGAAGTTTGTGTGTTAGTTTTTAGAATAAATAAAAATCTATCAATAAGAAGAGTAACGTTGAGTGGTTGACAAGTAACATGCTATAAAAAGTAAAACATTAAACTGCTGATTCGGTGGCTTTGGGGTTCCTCTCAAAACGAGTAGCTGGGTTCTTCTGGTTTTAAGCCATTGTGGTTGCTATATAACACCCAGGTCAATTTTTGTTTTGATAAACATGCAAACTAAACTACACCTCCCTATTGTGCATGCACTGCCTTAAAACCAAATTTTAAACTTTATTTAAGAGCAGATATATCCTTAACTGAATTGCGTATGTTTGATTCCCACATAGTGATGTCTTTCTTCTCCAATTTAACGCTTGCCTGGGTACACCGACTTCCACATTTTCCTTAAGGAAGTCAAGATGTTTTTATGAGCTATTTTTAGCTCTACCGCAAGATTTCTGCTGGTATTGGAGTGAAACTACTTCCGTTTTTAGAAGGCCAACGACGCGTCTTATGACAGTTAACAGAGCATGCTACACAGATCTAGGCATATAGATATATTATATCTAGACTGGAGATGGAGATATTTTAACATTACAAAATAATGTGAAAATGTTCAAAAAAGCTGAAACGAAGCCTTGTTTTGTTAAGTAGTTATATGAAGAGAAGCTGTTTTTTTCTGCCCTAACCTTTGTAACATAATTTAAAGTTTAGATCTAGTAATTGAACATCAAAAATAAGAGCACTCTCGTCTCATAATTATTATTTTGCAATTTTTAGGTACATAATTTAAAAAGATCTATTTCTATCTATTTAAATTTACATGATTAAAATCAACAAACGTGAATTATTTTGATCTAGTATTTTCGAATCATTATCTCAATGGAAATTAACAGGAAATTGCTTTATTTCATGTAATTGCGTGAATATATAGTTCTGTGATTAATAGCCCATTCTAATAAATATCCGAGAAAATGGTATTCACTATTTCTAAACTTTGAAAACTAAATTATCATTATTTTTCTAAGACAGAAATGATCGATTTTGCTAGATTCGGGGCGACTTCCATTGCAGCTTGAAAAAGAGCTACGTACATAACAACATATCTATATAGGTCTGTGAATTGATCAATCACGGATAAGACTTTGTTTACGTTTTCCAGTCTAGTTATAATATATGTATAGGTCTGTGGTAAGACTTTGTTTACGTTTTCCAGTCTAGTTATAATATATATATAGGTCTGTGGTAAGACTTTGTTTACGTTTTCCAGTCTAGATATAATATATATATAGGTCTGTGGTATACTAGTAAATGTCTATGAATCGACGTTAGCATTATATGTGTTGTTTTCTTCCTTACTTGACAGGTTATGAATGTTTAGTATTATGATTTTCTACTTTTTCTTTTATTTATAACAACGTTGTTATGATTGAGATAAATAGCAACTCTGCCCCCCCCCCCTTTTCCTATTTTTCCTCTTTTTTTTTTCCTTCTGCTTTCTAAAAATGTTTACTGACTAGGACGCCATATTGTAAACTGAAGAGGCAGGAGGCAAAGTAGAATCAGGTGTCTATCTTTCACGATCATCATGTTATTGGTAATTGTTTACAAGACACATCATTTCAACCATAAATTCCTCTTAGAGCATTTTAGTAGCTTTTACATCTTGCCAGTTTATTTTCTGTGTTAAACAATTATTCCAAACAAGTGCTGGGGGGGTTTTTACACGCTTATTAAAAAAACACACGTTGCTGCGACAATGTACATTGGCTTGTTTATTATTGTGCAACACCAATATATGTTAGGACTAATATTAGTGGTTGGATATGCTGTCACATCGTAAGGTATGGTCAACGACTTTGTGTTTAAAGTGACTCTACCTTCTTCTCTACGATGGTAGGTTATTTCAATTTAACTAGCTGAGTTCTCGATCAATATAGAAGGCGTGAGTGTCCATTCTTCCATCGGTCATGCTTGGTTAAGGCGACAGGAATGAACGCTTTCAATTGACTGGCACAGCCCTTGAAGTTCAATCGCCTAGGGTTTTGTTTTTTTACTTCCACAGTGACTTCCCCTGCCTTCCCTTCAAACTCACCTTTAGTGTAAGTCTTACATAGAAAGTAGTTCAATGGCTGCAGAAGTGAATACAAAATTAATTGGATGTCTACCATTTATTCATATATGACGATATTATCAATCGAGTTCAACTTTTAGTTCTTATAAGTTGTTTTTTTTGTACAAGTGTGTTTGTCTATGTCTGTGAATGACAATATCTTAATATAATAAAACTTTTTGGTGCGTGTTTGTGTGGGTGTTTTAGAATAACGAGATAATTAACAGAACTTTCGTCGTGTGTATGTGTCTAGTAATGTTACTTGGAGTCTTATTTGTGTACAATCTAAGAAATGCAATCAGTTTTCAAAAATCGTTTTAAGCTTCAAATGACTCAGAATACGAATATATCATTTTAGGACAGAAACATTTCCTCCAGAGACGATCTTGTGTATATTTGTATTTTTAACTTTATTTCTACGTGACAGTTGTACATTTATATCATATCTAAAGCAGAATCTAAGAAGTATGTACGTATGTCTGTCCCGAATAGAAATAAAAACCGTTTGACCAGTCTTGATAAAGTTTGACATGAATGTTCCTGAGATCGCGACAAAGGCCGTTCAATGTCTCTCCCACAATAAGAAGTCCTTATGGGAAGCGTGGTCGAGAGGCCAAGTGCGCTTGAACTTGGCTTGGCTACCTAGAAGGGGGCTCGAGGTTCAACACCCGACTCGGGCAGAGCTGTGTTTACTGAGCGCCCAAAGGCAGCACGGAAATCCTAAACCTAGATACCCCCTCCCACCCCACTGGTCCACAAATGAGATTGGACCAAAAGTGCTCTGAGCATGCTATAAGCATGAAAGTAGCGCTATATAAAAGCTATAATAAATAAACAAAAAGAATAATAAAATGCCTACATATATTCTTCTATTGAAGAACGAAACTTTTTAACGAATCGGGTAAACCCATTTTCAGGGTCGTTTATATTAGTAAGCTATGTAAGGGAACATTGCACTAGTGATAAGGCCCGCGGGTCATATCCGGCTTGTCTAAAATAAAGTTGTACAGTTTAATGATATGACAAAAAAAATGCGTAATCTTAAAACGGTAAAAAAGGGTAAGAAACTATTTCCATCCCTATTATTGGTTGTCTGTATTGTTGTCTGAACAATACTTAGGCATACTGTAAACACTCTTTGTTTTTTTTTATGTTTTTTAACTGATAGGGTTCCAACTGTTGCTGCTTTCTGGTACAAGTGTTGTGCGGTAGAAGAGGCACTCGGCGCCGCAGACAACGTTGTTCGATTTATTGGAATTGTGGTTTAAACGCAGTGGACCCCCTGAAGCGTCAGGGGAAAAAAACGGATTAAGCTCCAGTACGAGAAGGGGAGTTAAGCTTGCCCACCTTGTGAGGTCCCAAGAACTTTCCGACAGGCTATGACTGCCATACGTGAGTGGGTACATGAGTAGCGGTTAAAATTTTTAGAAAAATCCAACAAGGTGAAAGAGTCTGACAGCGCGTGCGCAACCCAAACGAGGCGATCCATGGTGGAGGCTAAAAAGTTCGAAACAAATGATAATAGCGCATGAGACACTGCCCCGTCCTAGCAGTGGTGCACGTTTATCAAGAGTTTCCGCAGAAAGCTGCAGAAAAAACGATTCCGCACTGTTACTGGACATGTGCGGGAGCTATGAGGCACTACGCCGAACAAGTTTCTTACCAGGGCACTACCAGTGAGCTAAGCCTACATGCCTTTCCACCAATCGGAGTTCATCCCAGGCACAAGTTGTCTGTCTTATGTGTTGGGGGGGGGGGGGTGACATAGCTCGCAAGAATATTTAGATAAAAGTTTGTTTATTGACCTCGACACTCATCTACTGATGTTTCTGTTATCTACAGCAGATTATGACCAATCCAATTATGCTGAACTTAAAATCGTAAAAGCGAATTCGTGTCTTCCCTGTACGGTACTCTTTCACACGCCACAGGGAAAAAAAGCAACTCACCTCCAAAAAAAAATGGCGGCTTTTGTTGTGCGTTGATAGGGTGCATTTGAGCAGAGCACAATTGGTTTATCGTAGTGTTAATTGTTTGCTCAGATAGGCCACTTGTACTCTCTGTCTCGCCTGTCTTGTTCCCTCGCTCCCTACCCCCAATCTAATCTTTGGAAATCGTGTATCGCTGATTGCGTATCCATGTTTCTAGGTGAGTTTCCATTATTTGTTTTGTACTTGTCTCTGTGTGGGTGTGGGGGGAGAGAATGTGTGTGTGTGTGTGTGTGATCGTGCAAGTGTGTGTGAATTGTTGAATGGAAGCGACAGAACAAAGTGAGAGAAAAAAAATATTGTGGTGTATTGGACAGAATTGGGGGGGGGGGCAATTTTAATGAGGAGAGTTGTAGCTTTTGAAGTGAGTGTTGTCAATGTTGTATGTGCCGCCGCCGCTGCTGCTCGTTTTGTCCCTCACCCTTTCACTGTGAGATTGTGTGTGTGTGTGTTTGCATTTTCCTTCGACAGTTAAGGAGGAAACAAAATGTGTAAATGTACGTGCCTATTGTAGTATCACTCCAATGAGTCCAATCTTAACTGGAGCTGTAACAAAAACAATTCAGTGATGCTTATCTGCTGCTACTATAAATGTACACATATTGAAAACTATCATTCTGGTAATTAATTATTTTGTTTCATATCGAAAAATGAAAATAACTTCTATATTCCTGACAGATATGGTTGTAATATTGAGTTCTTCCCCTTTGATAATATTTGTGTTTTTTGGGTTTTTTTTAACATAAAGGACTTTTATTTTTTCTTCTTTTCCATATCATGTAAGGCATGATTGAGTTTATGGCTAAAGAACACACAACTGCAGGCCTTAGGCCTATTTGACCGATTGCTCCTATTGGGCCCCGCGCCTGGCATAGGGGCCCCGCAGTTTACATTAAGGATATCACTATCAGTCATGGCTCTTGTCACCGACTTTTAAAGATGTAGGACTTAAAGAAAGAGTTAACATATTTAGTGTAGGCTTATCGCACGATTTGACGTAAATTAAATTAAACCTCTATTGCGATTGAGTTGCTTCCTATGCATGTGGTGTAACTGGTGTAACAAATGTTGGTATAATGATCTAATTAACAGTAATTGTTTTTATTGTAAACAAATTTATAAGGATGGGTTTTGAAAGCATCTATTAAATTGGGCCCCGCAATTCGTAAGGCCGGCCCTGCACAGATGTACATAATATGGCTTTACTTCTAGCCCGAAGATTAAGGAAGAGTGCAGTATGTCACGATGTACGAAATGTTTTACACAAGAGAACAATGGCTACAACAAGTAGCCCGTGTTAATAACATGAATACTTTGAGTTGAATCAATATAAAAAGCAAGAAAAGCCAAAACATGCCTACTCCCTGGCACCAAACTACAGAGTAATATTCTCTGTGTGCTTTTTGGAGATAGAGAGAACTTAGACGATCACGCTGCTGGTCACGAAAGCATAAGCTGTCATAAATATTTATAAAGAGAACATTACATGCACTGGCCACCACTGCAACACCGCCCTGCCGTCCACCCCCGACTTGACGCATCCCTAATCACAAAGCTTTATGGGGTGCGGGTAGAAAAATGTATATTTAGTAAGAGCTGAATGCAGTTGACCTTTCCCAGAAGGCTTTGCGTGTCGACTGGAAGCAGCAGACCATTTATTGCACGTGAGGTCACGTTATGTGGAGGTTAAATGACATCGTCCTGATGACAAACGTCTTGTCATTTAGACTCCGATGTATGACGTAATTGCTGCTCATTAAAAAAAAAGTTTGGCCTTCAATGCAAGTAATTAAACAGTGAGCTAAGCAAATCAACTTGTTGTGACCCTTCAACTTGTTAACGAGAGTACAATAAGGTTGGAGACCTCGTAGCCTGCAGAAAAAATCATTTTGAAGCAGGTCATGATATATAATTTGGATGATTGGAATGTGAGGGGAAAAAAAGGGGGAGAGTGGCTATTTCTATTACAAAGCTTATATCATCTCACTCCTACTGTCGGTCTGGTACAAAGTTTGTACACGTTATTTCTCCGACACCAAATCTCGGATCAAGCTGAAACTTTGCACAATTATTCATTAACAAAATAATTAATTACCAGTAATTAATGACTAATTTTTTTTATTGATTCGTGTACTATCTTTGTCAATGAATAATTGTGCACAAGTTTCAACTTGATACGAGAGTGGGTGTGGGAGAAATAATGTGTTCAAACTTTTTACTAGACAGACAGAGTGAGTTGATATAAGCTGTGTAATAAGAGCTTATGTTTCGTCTAACTCTCTATAGTAGCGACAAGGGGGATCATAGTTTGGCCAAAACGGGGCCCTATGGGGGCAGTGTCCTGTTCTGCACTGCATATATATCGATTGCTTCGGCCTATTTAGCCTCTAACCACATTCTGGCTACGCATATACTGTCAGAGACTACGGCCTTACAAGATTATTTCCAGGATTTCAACCATGTCTCGTGTATCTACTATCGTATTTATCTTGCATTTGATCCTGCATTCCCTGCCAAACAGTGGACCCAAAGAGGCTGTCTATGAGTTATCTCGTTTAGTCCTACCTTTAAAATAGAAAAAAGAAACAACACCGCTGCTCAGTCTACAAGGAATAAGGCGCTTCATTTGTTTTAATACCTTGCCTTCTCCCCTCTCCCATCACCTTAACATAAGAAACATAAGAATGATATTCGATTAATATCCCATATTGGTTTTGACAAGTCATGAAAAGAACTATCTAATTTATTAAACGAATTCTCGAAAAACTAATCTTCTAATTAATATTAGATACGTTATCTATGTATGTGTGTGTAGGATTGTGTTCTAGACTTTGATATTCACTAAAGCCTTCTACTTTTCAAAGGTAAATCTCTACACACATAACTACCAGACGTGCTTCGTGGTTAGTGCAGCAGGACGTTTTTGGTGCCGCGGTTTTGGCGCAGCAGTTTTGGTGCATGACGTTTTGGCGTAGCGGTTTTGGCGCAGGACATTTTGGAGTGAAATGTCCTAGACACGTTCTATATGTTCATTTTATTAGTTGTTTTTTTTTTAAAGAATGATTCATATTTATACTTTGTACGTGTGCTTATGTTAAACATACAAGACCATTAGGTATTTTTGCCATATAGAATTTGTATTTAAATTAGTTGTGTAATTATGTCATTTAACATCGTATCGTAATATTATGTGGGTTTTAAATATGTCCAAAACCAAAATGAAACAATGATAGAACAAAATTGATACAATTTTCTGTTTCCACACAAAAATTACCCTCTCCTTTGTGAAGCTGACGACCTTATGTAGGAGTGATTACTTTGCTCTTCATAACTAATGAATGGTATATAGAAAAGAAAAAGGAGCATTGTTACCCCGTCCCGATTCCCCCCTCCCTGAATTAAAAAAATCCTGGTTACACCTATGTATAAATCTACTCTGTGTTTGGTGATATAGATCGAGACCTAAAACATTAAAAGGCAGTAGTATTGGCTATAATACTGAATCTAGTTAGAGATATCCTATACATTAGATTCTAAGAAAATCGTTAGATCCGTTTTCGAGATCCGTGTCCACGACCAAGGCAGGTTTAGGTTCCACCCATGAAGCAAACTAATAAATGGAATGATACGAAAATATTTAATGTATCACCAACTAGAAGTAAATGAAAGTGAAATACTTTTCAGTTTGTTTGTTTTTTATTGCATTATTCTCATCATGTAAGCAGGGGCGGACTAGCTATATGGGCAAACGGGCAAATGCTCGGTGAGCCGGTACCAAATGGGCCGGTCTGGTCGCGACCAAAGAAAAAAAATTCAATGCAGACAACTTTTTAAAAAAGTGACACCAGCAAGACACAAAGGCCCGAACACATTTTCTTGTTGTTGTATAAAAAAAAAATACACTGTACATATTATCATTTGCAAAACGTTAGACCGTACTTTCTGCTATGCACGAGCGGCATGGACTGCTTTGATGTCTTCGAGGTTGTGTTTGGCCTAATCATTTTGCTGGTCGGCATGGGCCTTTGATGGCACTAGCATTTTTTTTTTGCTCCTCCCCTCCCATGTCTTTTAATGGTTCCAATGAAATTTAACCAAAAAGAGGGATGAGAGAGGTTAAGTTAAAAAACATTGATATAACGCAGAAAAAAAAAAGGCGCGACAATTAGCTCTTTAACAATACTTAATAGAAATTAACTTTAACACATACACACAGCCGCGAAATTGCAAACCACCCAACTTGTTCACAGCTCAATATGGGTATAAAGCTCTACTTTCTGCGATTTGAAAAGAAAAAGTAAGTTTCTTTTTGTTTATTTTTACTAAAATAGATCTAAAAATGCTACACTTAAGGCTCACAAAAAAAATATTTAATCTATATTGTCACGTATTACGAATTGAATTCTAATTTTTAAAATGGCTTGCCTAGGGGAACGTGACAATAGAAAAGCAGTTGTGTCACTTATCTTAAGTCTGAATTTAATCAAAGACTTACACTGAATAAAAAAAAAAAATGACACAAGAAATCGGAAGGTAAACTATCAACTTAATGTTTAATCAAATATAAAATTACAAGAAAGAAAAATAAACATTTACTCAATACAGAATTGATGTGTTGACCAAAACCCTTTTACAAAAATGGCATGTAAAAATATTACAATACAAGAGTTTGAAAATATAATTACAAATACAAGCAAGCAAGGCCTTGGAAAAAAAAAAAAAGAAAACAAAATATTAACTTACACGATCAAGTGGTATACCACGCACGGGTCGCGCAATGTCTCCGCTATTCTGTCTCACGGCTGTCTCCGTATGTCTGTCCGTCAACGTTACGCGGGCGGTCTTTATATAATCTACCGCGCGTCGATCTCAAGACAAATCTAGGAATTTCTCGAACCAAATACGTCATCAATTTCCCAGATCTAGAACGCTCTTCAAAGAGACAGAAAAAAAAACACCCTCCTTTCAACCAGAGGTACACACATAGGTCAAGGACCGGTCACTGTCTGTGTGGCTTGACGAATAAAAAAAAAGAAAAAAAAAAAACTTATTACACAAGGGGGCAGACAACCTACAGGTCAAGAAAAAAAAATAGTATCTAGGCATTGTTACCTAGATACGTAACAATATCTAAATCAATTTTTATGCTATTATAATTAATGGCAAACTTATGCTTAGTATGAAGTCATTAATGATGAAAATTATTACAATAATTACAATAATTTATAGATCTATAGTGCTGTCACATCCGATATTTAATGCAAGGAGATTAATATTTTAAACTAGTCGACCGGTGGCGTAGCATACGCCGCTATTTTGCAGGGCCGGTCTTAGGCCACTGTAACCTATGCGACCGAAGGATCCGCACTTTCGTGGGACCCGCGCTAATTCAAGGTGTATAAATTATTAAATGTAACCATTTTATAACTTAAAACAGATTTCCCTCGCCCTCCTGTCGATTAACCAGGAGCTCCTGGAAATCTCCCGAAATTACAAAATATACGAAAAATTCCTTAAAAAACTGTTGAGCGAAGAAGAGAAATATATATATATAGATAGATACCCAAACTTGGCCCGCGAAAACCGTTCCGAGTAGGGCCTCACAATGCTTAAGTCCGGCCCTGCTATTTAGTGTTTGTAAAATGTTTTACATGTTTCGGTTGTTCCTTCAGAGTTGACGACAGTTTACTTCCTAGTCCAAACCTCCCGCAAGACGAAGGGGAGATGGGAGCGGACAGGGTTTGACAGTCCAGCGCGCAGCCATCCGTAGCGAGCTGTGAAAACGTGTTCTCCCCCCCCCCCCCCCCTCTTTTTTTTCGTGGGGTGACTATCCGCAGAAATAAGAGAGTGATCTTTCCTTTACTTCTTCTTCTCGTTTAAACTGTTGAGAGAAGAAGAGAATTATATATATAGATAATTGGTCATAATATATTCATATATAAATCGCGTTTTTGATAATGTACTAGGAGGAAGCAAGAGCTTTTCATATCAAGTAAGTGCCTCTCTAACCGTTCTGCTTTCTCTTATCTTTTAATGGAATGGGTTGCCTGAGTCAGCCAGGAAAACCAATGATTTAGCATATTTTAAGTCACAGATCAACATGCATGACTAGATTGACACATGAAATGCGTAAGACGTAACAATCTTATTTTTAGAAGAAAAGTCAGTAATCTATAAGTAATACCAAAAAGCTTCAAACTTATTAGGCTGCTATTCTATTGTTTATAGTTTTCAGACTACATACATGTATAAATGGAATACATTATGTAATCATACGAATGCATACATCCAGTTTTCGATGCGTTATCAAACTTTATATATTTTTTTAGAGAATTAGACTTACACCTATAATATAACACATTGGCGTATTCTGGAGGGGAGGGTCTTCAAACCATCACTTGCCTCAGACCTCATTGTCCGAAAGGGAAACTTTACTTACTGCCCCAATGCAGCCAACATAAGCAAACTAGTTTCCGAATTTCATGAGCGTAGCCAAAAGGGGTTTTGTGGTTTCCCTTCCCAATCCAATACAAAAACTAAAGCATTTTACCATTTTCTACCAGTCGCTGGACTCCATTGAATAGCAGATTTGGTTTTTGAATTTTTTAAGCGGAAGAGTAGCAGGCTAATTGCACTGTAGATACCTCAGAATATGCATTTTTAAAGCTTAAAATAACGGAAATAATTTTTGGACCCCACTGATAAGAGCTCACAGCGCTCCCCCGGACTCCCTAGCTGTTCATTGGCGGTGTGTACTGTCTTTCTACTAATTATAGGAAGAGAGTTTTATAGGGTAGAGAAAAACGTTTGAAAGAATGAAAGATCAGAATGTAATGAAGATTAATTACATACACACACACTAATATATATATATATATATATATATATATATATAATATATATATATATATAGTTATATATATAGTTCTATATATATATAGTTAATATATATATATGTATATATATATAGTTATATATATCTATCTATATCTATATATATATATATAGTTAATATATATATATATATATAGTTATATATATATAAAAATTGCGGAGTGGGGTAAAAAAATCCCCCCCCCCCCACCGAAAATATATGGCATGCCATTTGTAGGCCGGTTTATATGGTAATGCCTGGGCCGATTTCATTACTCAGTCCACCCCTGCATGTAAGCCTGGACCTTCTTTATCTGGGGTTTTTTTTTTTTTTTTGGTTCATATTTGAAAGTTGCCGGAATTCCAACGTTGCCGATCAGAGCAACTATCTCGTTTTCAATTCCAGATTCAGAGATAAGACTGATTTATCTTTGCTCTTGCTGTTTACTGAAGGAAACACCACTTGTCTTGCCTTAATTGGACTTGGTGCTTCGATGCTTATAAGTAGATCCAAGTTGGTTACAGCATTTAGAGAACTCGCGAGTTATTGTTCTTTTAAAGTGATGCTACATTACCTTTGTGCTATGTTGTATTCAACGGATGTTATCTCGAAGGTATTAAAATATCGAATGTTGTGCAATTCCATCATAATGCAAGGCTAGGCCGCATGACAAACGAAGAGATTAGAAATAGGATTACAAATGCAATTGGATCCCAAGATCACCTGCTAACTACTGTCAGAAAAAGGCAAACTCAAACTTCATGTCCATATCACAAGGTCCTAAGGGCTTGCAAAGATCTTCCTTTAGGAAACAGTACCAGGAAAAAGAAGAAGAGGCAGACAGGGAAAGCGTTGGGAAGACAACCTAAAAGAATGAATGGGCGTGTCAATGAAAGAGATTCTATCCAAAGCAACAAACAGAGAGGAATGGAGAAAGACGTTCAACAGATCATGTGTGATTCCCCAACAGCTCAACAGACTTAAGGATAGGTGAAGCGGAAAAAGCTAAAATCTTTTTTTTTATAAGCCTTCTATAATGAGCCATCAGAATTCTTTGTCATTCCCAATGAGACATAAAAACTGAGTGTGATACAGGGATTAATACGTGTTCTTAACAATTTCAAAACACAAAGTATATTTTATAAGCTACAGATAGGTCTAGGACATGACGGAAGTGCTGATAGATTTGTATGCTAATGCCGACGTAGGCTGTATGTGGACATCTCGGGGGAATATGTTTGAAACTGTGATCTAATCCATGTCAATAAGATTTTCAAAAGAGAATGGCGGGTTCTTATTTACTCAAAGAATTTGGTGTTAAAGTTAAGCCAGAGAGATAGAGAGAGAGATGGAGAGGAACGCATACATTCTACATAATATGTATAACTTAACAGCAATTGAAAATCGGTGTGTCGGGATAGCTGGACCGCCTAGTTTATAAGGATAGGCCTAGTGGGAATAAAAAAAAAACAACTCATTAAACGTGGATCAAAACCAACTTTCTGATTCTTCTGTTATAATTCATTCATTTTTTTCCTATCCTACAGGACATTGGGCAGTTGCCTCGATGAATCTCACTGCTACACACTTGAAGTTTCCTTTTTTAGTTACCAGACCAACACTACTGGGCAGTCTATGCCTTACACAGAAGAGGCTTGTATCCTTTAAAACACAGACTAGTACATCTATCTATCACAACAGTGCTCTCCAACTAGTACATCTATCTATCACAACAGTACTCTGCAACTAGTACATCTATCTATCACAACATTACTCTCCAACTGGTACATCTATCACAACAGTACTCTCCAATTAGTACATCTATCTATCACAACAGTACTCTCCAACTAGTACATCTATCTATCTCAACAGTAGTTGGAGTACATCTATCTATCACAACAGTACTCTCCAACTAGTACATCTATCTATCACAACAGTACTCTCCAACTAGTACATCTATCTATCACAACAGTGCTCTCCAACTAGTACATCTATCTATCACAACAGTACTCTGCAACTAGTACATCTATCTATCACAACAGTGCTCTCCAACTATTACATCTATCTATCACAACAGTACTCTCCAACTAGTACATCTATCTATCACAACAGTACTCTGCAACTGGTACATCTATCTATCAAAACAGTACTCTCCAACTAGTACATCTATCTATCTCAATAGTAGTCTTCAACTAGTACATCTATCTATCACAACAGTACTCTCCAACTATTACATCTATCTATCACAACAGTACTCTCCAACTAGTACATCTATATATCACAACAGTACTCTGCAACTAGTACATCTATCTATCACAACAGTGCTCTCCAACTAGCACATCTATCTATCACAACAGTACTCTCCAACTGCTACATCTATCTATCACAACAGTACTCTCCAACCAGTACATCTATCTATCACAACAGTACTCTCCAACTGCTACATCTATCTATCACAACAGTACTCTGCAACTGGTACATTTATATATCACAACAGTACTCTGCAACTAGTACATCTATCACAACAGTACTCTGCAACTAGTACATCTATCTATCACAACAGTACTCTCCAACTAGTACATCTATCTATCACAACAGTACTCTGCAACTAGTACATCTATCTATCACAATAGTGCTCTCCAACTACTACATCTATCTATCACAACAGTACTCTCCAACTGCTACATCTATCTATCACAACAGTACTCTCCAACTGCTACATCTATCTATCACAACAGTACTCTCCAACTATTACATCTATCTATCACAACAGTACTCTGCAACTAGTACATCTATCACAACAGTACTCTCCAACTAGTACATCTATCTATCACAACAATAATCTCCAACTAGTACATCTATCTATCACAACAGTACTCTGCAATTGGTACATCTATCTATCAAAACAGTACTCTCCAGCTAGTACATCTATCTATCACAACAGTACTCTCCAACTGCTACATCTATCTATCACAACAGTGCTCTCCAACTAGTACATCTATCTATCACAACAGTACTCTGCAACTAGTACATCTATCTATCACAACAGTACTCTCCAACTGCTACATCTATCTATCACAACAGTGCTCTCCAACTAGTACATCTATCTATCACAACAGTACTCTGCAACTAGTACATCTATCTATCACAACAGTACTCTCCAACTGCTACAGGTTTACATCGCAGCATGCTAGAGTTAAGATTTTGGTTGTGGTGTTTTTTTTCCTTGAATCGTCCCTCACACGCGCAGAAGCAGAAGTTCTGGATCCGGGTTTTCTAATATTTGTTTGTGGTTGTGGGGAAGGCTGTCAACTTCCAGGTTATTCTCCCAACAGCACTGTTATAGTTTGCTTTGCTTAATGTATTTGTGTGACTTTAATTAACAGTATAATGTCTAAAAAATATGACACTAAAAGTTGTTGAATTGGATCCTGATCAAAGATTTACTTTTGTTGTTGTTTTTTTGTCCTCCATTGTTCTACGGATGACCTTTTCTTTAAGAATTGTCTAAGATATGAAACTAGGTCGCAATGTTGCTAGAACATTCCTGGACTACTACAAGTTGGTTGGGTATATAAGTATCAAACCCAGTAGCGGGCTGACTCCTAAGCCTTCAAGCCAACTGAGCAGAAGTCAAGAAAAGTATCACAGTTCGGAGAAGTCGTCCAGTGAACCACTGTCCAGGTCCCAGGGAGAAAATGTCAGTGCTAACAAGTAAGCTGAACATATTTGTCTTATTCAAGTGCATACTGCTTCCAGACCACCATTAGAATAAGGTCTCTCTAACACTTAGAGAATGCAATGAATTTCAAACCTTACACACTAAATATGCATTTTATACCACTTTAGTAATGCAACAATTATGTTGACAAGATGAATGCAAAGATTGTTTCGTTGAACTCTGTTGGTTTTTTTTTTTTACATAAATAGGCCTAAACACAAAATAGGGTTAGTTTTAACTAGCTTATATTCTAATTACGTTATGATAGATAGGCCCTAAGTTGGTATTTCTTTTTCAAGCGAACTGAAAATAAAAAAGGTTTGAGATTGTGATATTTTCATAGATGTTTGTGTAAAATGAACTTTTGATTTTGAATAGAGTTTCAACATTTCTTTCGCCTTGTCAGTTCTAAATCTAGTAGCAGTTGTTTTTTTTTAAGGTTAAAGTACTTTTGCTTTTCATTCATCCAATGAAAATATCCGAGAAGGACAACCCTTTTCACAGTTTAGCTAACCACCCTTTGCCCACACAAGCATTTTACACATCAGTTGTGGCCTTTAAGGAATCCTTTGCCTCTAACAGTTAAACAGTCCAAGATGGACACTTTTTTGTTTTAAAAAAGTGTTGAACAGAAACCTTTTCGTTTGTTTGCAAACTGCCACTCTCAAGTTTTATTGAATGTCATATTTAAAGTACTTAGTTATTCTAAGGACATGGTAGTAAAAAAAAAAAAGTTATTTTTAGATAGCCTCTAGTTGAAAGAATTCATTAAGAGTGAACAAGGCGCATGGTTTTTATGTTTTTGAAACTTTTAAAAAGGATAAATAGAAGTAAAGATTTTACAAAACGACTCGGCATATTTTTCTTTTTAATTTTAAAAACAGAATTAAACATATTGTTTCAGGTCAGACAAAAAGACAGATCGATTGGGCAGAAAGTCATCCTAGCTCAATAGAATTCATCACTTTCTCTCATCACCAGTCCTAGACTTCTAAGTGTCACAGCATTTAGCAAAGTAACTTTTTTTTTTCCAATACTGATAGTAAAAAAAATGTCTGTACAGTACTATAAATAAAAGATTTTGGTCAAAACAAAGTACTGTATCAGAATGGATATGTACATACACTGATACTATTGTTGCTCCAAAGATGTCTATAATTCTAAAAAGGATCATTTATTTTTACAATACATTAGTTTATAAGTATGTTGGAAGGATATTTGGCTATGTGAATTGTACCCACTTTCAGCCCATCATTCCTACTGGAATAGTGGCCAAAGGTTAGTATTTCACATATAGAATGTGGTAAGCTACTCTTATTGATTTCTTGTTTGCTTGATAGAAAGTGTCTGGAACCCCATCTAGTTAAGACTAACCTAAAACAGGTATCAATAATTCTATTATATTGGAAGTGGAAGAACCGTCCAATGTAATATGAATGCAGCCTCACTGTGGAGTCTCAAGTTCACTGACTTTTAGTACAGAAAATTAAAAACTGATTGACATTTAATTCACCTCAAGAGCTACATCTTTTTATGCACTGGTGGAGTTCATCAAACTTTTTATTGCATTAGTTAGCTATTGAAATCAACTCATATTGTAATGACTTTACCCTGCCATTGATTTATCCATAATATTAACTGTGATATTTTATTGAATATTTTATTGAACAATGATATAAAGTATGTGCCATTGTGACTGCATATGCAGAAGTGTGTATAAAATGCGGATTGCATAGTTTCCTAGTCAGACAATGTTTTAAGAATATCAACAAAAAAAAAGTCTTCCTAGAGCCAGATCATTCTTGTTTCGTTTTACTGTTTTTGCTCATTTTATTTTACTGTTATCCCTTTTGTAAATGTGATAATGACAAACAAAAATTATCAAAAGAAAATTGGTATTGAGAACCAGAAAGTTTTTCTTTTTTTATTTTATTGAAGTTGATTACATCTAATGTTTCAACTAATCAAACGTTAATAATTAACAAGATTTTTAAACACAGGTAATCTTAATTGAAGCTGTCTCTTTTAACCTTAGAATATCCTCCTACTTGTTAAGTTGTTAGCCTTTACTTAGCCTAGTGTTAGCTTCAACATGATTCTCTTTTCTATTTTGAAAGCTTTTGTCTTTCATAATTGATTCAACTAATGCTGAAAACTAGATCTAAAGGTTAGATTTCAATGAATTATATATACGCAGAAAAGAATGCCAACTATTTCTTTATTGTTTTGTTGATTTTTTTCCGTCCTCAAAGAAGTTTCAAAGTTTATTTTATGAAACATAATCAGTCTGTAAAAAAAACTATTTATATGTTTGTAGCTGATTATACAAAAAGAGTTGGGGGGTTTTGTGTGTGTGTGTTTTAAATGTTTGGTAACCTAGTAGTGGTATCTTTTCTAAATATTGTGACTCACTGTGATATAGACCTGTATGTAAATAAAGGATGATACTCAACATTTTGTTGGTGTTGTTTTGTTATTAGTGTGCATCAGCACAAAGTTTAGATTGATTTATTATTGAAGTACTTTGAAATTGATTTTATAATCCTTAAGATTATTTTTTGAGAGTAAATGTTACTGAAGATTGCAGGGATAGAAGATAGCAGGTGAAACAAAAAAGAACAAATGCTACAAGTTCATGCAGCCCATCAACAGGAGTTGGTTCTCAAACATTCATCAGCTGGTTGGACAAGGGGAAGGAGTGCACCAGCCTAGCTCTCGATACACCGATGTGGGTAGCTTCTGACTGGAAGGAGTAGAAACCATGGTTACTCAGTCACAGCACCTCGTTGACGATAAAAAGATAATTGTGACTACGACTAAAGACGTCTGAGTGACAAATATCTTGCGAAGTGTGATGAATGAATAGTCATAAACATAACATGATAAATAGAATGATATAAAAAAAAATAGAAATAAACAGTTTACTATTTGTAAATAAATAAATAAAACAGTATCTGCATCAAAAAATATAACTTTTTTTTCTTCATATTTTTCAATCTTTACAAGGAAAGCATAGGGTAAATGTACATGACAATTAAAATAAACTTAAAGATCATGAGGACTAACCAAAGAGGCATAAGTAACACAGAGAAAAGCACAAAAAAGATCAATCAAGGTTAAGTATAAGCCTACATGCCTATCAATGCTAATCACATACAACTAGTTCTAATGATCATTGGCACGAACTGAATGAGGTTCTCATTTAAAAATTAACAAATTGTAGATCTGTGTTGGCAGTTTAAAAAAAGCTCATAACACACCTTTTAAGTACCCTACTAAAAGCAACATTTAAAAATAAATATCATTTACAATTTGGCATGTAATTTTTTTTTTAATGAAAGGGAAATAACTCCATCAATTCTATGTTCTCTACTGCCGGTTTCATGTTCAAATGTATGAAAAGCATGGAGATATTATCATGTTATTTGGCAAAGTTTGAGATCCAGGCATTCTAGAGAACTACTTCAGCAGAGAATAAAATGTCCACATTTGAAAGATGTTTATAATAAGAAGAAAAAATTAACAGAATATCAGAAGTTTAAAATACATTTTGTTTTCAGATAATCAAATAAATTCTTTAAACCCATGACTTAATAGACTAGTTAAAGAAAAAGAAAAACTACATAATTTAAAATATCATACATACTTAGAGAGTCAAAATGTCAACACGTAACAGAAGTACATTGTAATTTATTATACAAGTACTCAAGTAGTATTCTTCATCTGAAAAACACCCAACCAGTTGCCTTTATTTATAGAATAAAAATATTATCTTTTTAAAAAGGAAAAAATGTTTGGTGCTTCTACCTGATGCCAATTTCAGCTGTATAGTTTGTATTCATCTTCAATTCTTACACCTAGTAAAACATCTTTAGATAGTTAAAATATTGTGATACTAACATTAACTTTGTAGATAAAGAGAGCTTCATAAATAGTTCCTTCATTTAAGAGAGAAATGCCTAGATAGTCTTATGTTTGACACACCATAATAAAAAGCTCCAGCATTCATTTTTTAGTAAACTGTTTGATACTGTTCTGGTTTTGTGAGTGATGTAACTTTCCATAAAGCCTTGCTATCTTTAAAAAACAAATTTTATTATTTGAGACTGCTTACAATTTTTTTTACAGATAGATCCCCCTAACAGCAAAACTTAAATTCAGAAAATACCAATGGTTTCAATGCGATTCATTTATTTTAAACACCTTTTTTTTCGGCTCAACTAACACAGGTTATTCCAAAATTGATTGTCATGACTAGTAAAGCTCTTGTATTCATGTGTGTGTTACATCTTGTTCTCAATCAATAGCCCAATGAACATCCTAGATTATGTTAAATATTTCAGAACAAAATAGCAATGAAGCTTTGAATCAACTTCAACTTCTTGATTTTCACTGTCATCACGTTTCAGAATTTTTACATTTAAGTGGTTCCTTCTTTGTATTCATATTTAATTTGGTTACATCATTCATTTTTGTCAGGGAAATATATTTGAAAACAAGTAATTAAAAAAAAAAAAAAAAATTATCAATTTATTTATGTTCAAACTTATTTGTTGAGCCATGTTTGCAACTCATATTAAATATCCTGATGTTTTCACAAAATGCTTTCATTTTAATACTGTATGTATGGGACAGCTACTGTATTTATCCAGCAAAATAATGTTGCAACTAAAACACTTAAGATGAATTCCACACTTTTAAAAACAAGACAAAACTATTCAGCATACTGGCAAACAGAAAGATTATACCAAGAAATTTGTTATCGATAACATATTTAATATAATTTTACTCAGCATTTCTAATAACAAGGGAACTTCAACAACTTTTGTTTCCCTTTAATGACTCCCAATCTTGGCAGTGCAAGAGAATAATTATTAGTTTATGTTTTAAATAGTAATAATATCTTTATTATCCTTGAGGACATTTTTTTTCACAATAGTACATTACACATAAATAAAATCTTACAATGCTGCTAAACAAAATGTACATTCATATTCAAACTAGAAAACTATATGTGGAGTTGAAATACGATAGTCACCTTTTATTCAATAATATAATTGTCTAGGGCGCACAAGTGTCTGTTATGATCAGTGAACTTTTTCAATCAGAGCTGTAATTGTAAAAGGTTAATATCATGACTAAGTAAAGTTCGTTCATGTTTTAAAAATCCTTTTATTTTCCTTAAAAATGCTCTTCTTGAAAAGGTGTCATGGTGGAGCTTAATCATTGCAAATTATCTTACAAACATCATTTAGAATATTGTTTTGGTTCCTTTTATTTTTAATGTTCTATCTGTCAAACCAGGCAGAGATGTTGAAACTTACAAATAGCATCTTTAGCAAAGATATGTTTTGTTGGATCTGAAAAGTTACGAAAGTTAATTCTAAACTTTTTTTTTCACTTAAAGGAAGTTATAAACAATAAATAATACTTATTTTAAAAGAAATTATAATAATAAAAAGCAAGAGATCATTAATTAATCAGAATATTTTGTATTAACAAAGGTGGTTGTAAAATTTTGTCATAAAAACTATTGCCAAACAGAATGCTGACCAAAATTTTGCATTATAATAGAATCAATGATGCGGAAAAAAAAATTAGTAAGTGGGAAAAAAATGGAACAAAAAACAATGCAGATTTTAAAAAGGAAAAAAAAAGAAACATTAAGTCTGTTTCGAAATACAACTGAAAGTAATAATTCTGGGTTAATGTAGTTACAAAAGAAAGGAAATATTTTACTTTTTTCTTTTTTAAATTTAAAACTTTTTTCCAATGGCTTGGCTTTGAAATTTTAAAAATGTTCATAACAAACATTTCTGAAGTCAATGAAAAAAAAAAATCTAAGACAATGTACATAGTTTGTTTTTTTTAAAGAAAAAGAAAGTAAAGAAATTCATAACAAAGGTTAAGTTCAAGACTTAATTTCAAGACTGCATACTAGTGTAGCTAAATTTTTACAATAATAACAGTTTAACCTATGAGCTTCTAACAATATTTTTTATCTAGCTATGCAGAAATATGAGTTGACTAGCTCAGAAACTTGGTGTTATTGTCTTCAGCCACCATTACATCAGCCCACAAACTTTGTGTGTCGACCTTGGGCTACTAGTTGACCAGTTGCTTTATTTTTAATGTCCACACTGCTGAAGGCTATCCTGCTACCACAGCTAAGTGTTTTTGCTGAGATTTCTAAGACATCTTCAGGTTTCACAGGCTTTACAAAACTGTAGCAGAAAAAAAAAAGAGAACGCCAGTTAAAAAAATGCTAATATTAACAATAACCGTACACTAAAGTTCAAGAAACCACAGTGATTTCTTCTGGGAAAGACTCATTTAAGACTACCTAAAATAAAGAAATATTTAAGAATGCTGGTCATGTGGCATGCGCTCTGGATTTTTGTTTCCATGGTCCCGGGTTCAAACCTTGCCATCCTCCATCCCATACCATCCTGTGGGAGGTTTGGGCTAGGATATAATAATCTTGGAATCTGAAGAACAGCTGATACATGTATATCAAATCAAATCTAAGACTATGCTGAAGAGATAATAAATATATAATAAAACAGTTTCTTAATGTAATTATAACAGCTTTTTTTTTTCGTAAGAATTTTAGAATTAAAATATCACAAACTGTTTAAAATTATTGCACATATCATAGTCTGACACAAGGCCTGTGACCTATCATTATTTCAAAATGTATTAATAGCAAAGGCAGCAAATATGTCTATAAAAGTATTTTTTAATTTATGAAATATCAAGAGAAATGTTAACTGCCAGATAAAACATCATCTGTTACAAAAATTAGTGTTCTATGATGAAAAAAACATGTTCACAAAAAATTATTATAAATTGTTTAATTAAAGCTCTCTTTCACCAACTATATAAATAGCCTACCTTACATTTAGGTCAACACTGCTGCCTGGTTTTCCATTCCCCACTGTGAATAGTGCATAGGTTGAGACTGCATCAACCAATGATGCTGTTACTCCTCCATGAAGAGTACCTGCTGCATTTAACATGTTTGGACTGACTTGAAGCTCACAGCAACACTGACCATTTCCTCCAGATACTACTTTAATCTATCCTTGTGACAAAATTATGAAATGAAAGAAGTTTTCAGTACATTAATTATCTTGTTTGTACAGACAAATATCATTACTCAGACATTTAAAACTCACTTTATAATTGTTAATGGTTCACTGTATTAGGTAAAGATCCAGAATGTTACTTCTATGTTTTCTCATTCTTTTTAACAATAACACCAAGAATGGCAATGCTAGATTTGTTATAAATTCCATTTCTCTAAAAATGGTAGGCTATGACCAAGCTAAATATATTAGTACATATTTCCTTAACTCCAGAAGAAAGGAAGTAGAACAGAATCAAAATAGAGCTGATTTATAGCAAAAAAATATTTATATTTGACAATAGTAATATCAATAGTAAAATCAATATATTTAGAGGCACACCAGGACAGAAGACTTAAACGTAAAGTAGCAATAACGCAACCTAAAGGATGAGTACTACGTATAGTAATATATTCAATTCACCTTATTAAATAAGTTTTCAAAACCTTGAGTTTTTACACGATCTGCAACTAGAACTTTCATTGCTTCAAATGTCAATTTTCCTCCATTTTTTAAAGCCATGATGATAAATGTGATATTTGTCCTCTGATCTTGATTATATAATAAATAACACCTTTATCAATTAAGCCTAATCATCTAAGTAATCTTAATATTCAATCACCATCACTTCGCAGAACACCTGTAAAAAGAATGGAATATTTCATATACATTATTTTTATTGATTATTATAGATTTTAGAAAATCTAAACATATAGGTGAAATGATGCAGCTGTGTTACATAGTAATACACACTCCATTTTGTAGGTTATATTTCTAGATGTAATGATAAAGATCTAGAATTTATTACAATATTTTATAGATGCACAACTAACTATGTAGATCTAAGTGTAATATCTTATCATATAATACAGATGTTACTTTAAAAAAAAAGATGATTACGTCCTATGCGTCATGCATTTAGTCATGCATATTAACCAATGACTTAAATTCTGCCAAGTCACTGGCTTTCCTGGCTAGCTCAGGCAACCCATTCCATGCTTTAATAGCATTAGGGGATGAAGGAGCATTAGTACAAATTTGTTCTAGTATATTGTACGAGGTATGTGCCTTTATCGTTGTGTCTTTTTGAGTATTTTACTGGATTTATTTTCTGTATTTGAAGATTATGGTTCTATGTTTTATGTATAATTGCTACTTTACTTTTGAGTCTTCTGTCCTGAAGGCTTTCTAAATGTAGTGATTAACTAAAGGTGTTACTCTAGTCAAATGTGAATATTTGTTTGTTATGAATCTCACTGCTCTATTTTGTATCTGTTCCAGTTTTTTAATGTTTTCTTGAGTTGAGGGGTCCCAAAGAGAGGATGCATATTCTATTATTGGCCTAACAAGGTTAAATAACATTTTAGTTTTATGTTCTTATTTGATTTATAGAAATTTCTTTAAATAAACCCTAAAGCTTTGTTTGATTTTTTGATAGTTTCATCAATATGGTCATTCCAAAACAGTTTTTCATTTATTATAACACCTAAGTATTTTGCGTTTTTAGTCTGTGTTACTGGTTTACCATTAATAAGATAAGTGGAATTAATTTGTTTTATGTTTTTTTGTTACTCTTAATAACTGACATTTTTCTGGGTGGAAAGATATGCTCCAATTCGATTCCCATTTCTGTAATTCACCTAATTCTCTTTGTAAAATTTCTGTATCTTGTGTTGTTTTTATTGTTCTATATATTATGCAATCGTCAGCAAATATTAATGCATTAAAAAATTACTTACAATTATCAATTTATAATGCAAGACTAATAAAGAAGGAGGCAGTAGGAGAACATTTTAGTTACATATAATAGCAAATCATTAGGGAACATATGACTGTAATGGGCATGATGGTAATAAGATCATCTTTGTGTTAATCAAAATGTCTAGCAGAGGACATTTTATTTTTTGTCACACAAAAGTTATTAACAGAACAATGTATAATAGGCCTAATCAGGAAAATTTTGACCATTTAAAATAACAAAATCAAGAAAAATCATGTTAAGAAATGCCTTTTTCAAAAAGTTTTGATACTATATTGTTGCAGACACCTCTCAAGAAAACATAGAATATGTGTTTTAAAGGTCCTTATTAGAGGATGAAAAGGCATTTTTAAATATTTTAATCTGTTCAACATTGGTTATAATGTAATTTTACTTGGTTAATAATCTAACATGGATTGATAAATTTAATGAAATTACAACTTTATGTTTTGTCCTCTAAAATAGAAATTCACCGGGTCCTTATTTCAGGATGTCTCTCCTCCTCCCTTCTTGAAAGGACCTTGTTCAATTTTCAATGTGTACTGTCCCATACAAAAACAAAGGAAATGGTCTAACAGAGCTTCTCTATGCCGGTGATTGTGCCCTGCTAGCTCTCAAAGAACATGCATTCAAATCGCCACCTCTTTTGGTTACTTATCTTATCTTATATATTACAGACGTCACTATAAAAAAGAAAATAATCACGTCCTACACATTTCATGTGTCAATCTAGTCATGCATGTTAATCAATTACTTAAACTCTGCTAAGTCGTTGGTTTTCCTGGCTGATTCAGGCAACCCATTCCATTCTTTAATGGCACTGAAGGAGCACTTATACAAATTTGTTCCAGCGTATGGAATAAGAAATGTACCTCTTTTTTTGTGTCTTTCTGTATGGAATAAGAAATGTGCCTCTATTTTTGTGTCTTTCTGAGTATTTCATAGGGTTTTGTATTTCTATTTGTAAATGTAGGCCTAAAAGTTAACAGATTACCTTTTTTTTTTTACATCATCTACCCTATAGATCGCAAGGTTTGAAAGGGGAACTTTAATTATGGTTAAATGTTTTATGTATTATTACTATTATAGCCTAGCTACTTTGCCAGAGGTGTCTCATGTTCCAGAAGTCACCCAATAAAACCTGCTACTCAGACCCAAACATCACTGTCAATGGAACCTTTAATTTTTTTTGGCCCTTAAGTGGTAATAGATCTAGATAATTTTGCTATATTATTATGGATAGATGATTAGATCTACTAGTTCTATAGCTATATCTATAATATAAAGTATATAATATTATTAATAGAGTCTATATAATAATACTTTAATAGATACTAGATAGACCTAGTCTAGATTAATTAGATCTAAAGATCTAGATTCTATATAGATCTATTTTAATTTTATTAGTCAGTCTATAGATTCTACTCCCTATAGTGCTACTAAGTCACTAAGTATAGTCACTATAGATATAGGACTATGTCACTATATAATATAGACTATGAATACTATAATATAGGGCTAATAGGGGCAATAGCAGAATAGGGTGTATAGTTTAATAATAAGCTTAAGGCCTAAGCTATACTATTACTAGAATCATAGTATCTAGCTAGCTATATCTAGATCTATAGTCACAATAGACATAGATTCTAGATCTATAATAGTATTGTAGGCCTATATACTATATAAAATATAGATCTAGGCCTACTAGATTCTTGATCTAGATATTTAGATTTAGATCTAGGCCTACCTAGAATGATCTAGTGTCACCTAGTCCTAATAGACTGTATTCTGTAGATCTATCTAAATTATTTCTAAATCTACTATAGATCTAGATCTAATCTTAGTTTTCCACACTTCACTTGTGATTCAAAACGTGACCCCATATCATCATCATCATGGAATGTGCCGTTCAAAACATAATTTGAATATCTAAATCTAAGCAATATGGGGGCAGATCTGAGATTTTCAGTTTGTTTCCACACAAACATTCTTTGTTACCTTGCTTTTTAGCTCTTTTGTCTAGCAAAATTTGCATACCCTTCCGTTGTTACTTGACTTTACAACAGCCAGTGCTGGGGATTTCCAGCGCTGTTACATTTCTCATTTAGGTTAGGAATATAATTATGCTTCACTAAAAAAAAAAAAAACAGCCATTCTAACTCCAACCACCTTTCATCTCTCAAAAAAAAAGATTGCCTTTGGCATACGTGGTCGTCCCCCATACATATGGGCCCTGAAAGCATAGCTGTCGAACTATAATATATTAAGCAGTCTCTCTATATGCTACCGTCCGTATATGGACCATACCGACATTCGCAAGACCATCGCTATTTGTGGTGCGGTCTTGCCATCGTATGTTCATGATGGAGCGCCAGTAGCGGCCTTAGGGGGTGGCAAGTGGGGCAACCGCCCGAGGCCCCGCGCCTGAGGTGGGCCCCGCGATCGGAGATTCCATTGTCATCGTCAGCTTCGATAACAAGATCACTTCTGATAAACTAGGATATTTGGTACCACAAAATTTGAAATGATACCAACTACCATGTAAGCACTTAGCTTGATATTTTTGGTTTCGAAATACCGTTCATTTTCGTAAAGACATCTTATGATTCTAAAAGGCTATACAAATAAAAATGCGCTATTATTTTTGTCTTTTTTTTTTCTCTTGGATCTGCGAATGTCAATGAAATACACGCTTGACTAACCATGCCGATGTGTTAAATTATTTTCTTGTTTGACCACTAAAAATACAACTACCACTATTGCATAACCGTTAAACGTGCAAGGGAAAAAACCTGGATGGTCTTGTCAGTTTGGACTTAGCACTCGATCAGTACACTAATTAGGCCTACAAGTTTAGGCCCTACGTCTTTCTGACCAGGTTGTTAAAATCAGTCGGACATACCGTCTATTTACTTTCTGGGCAGGGAGGGTGTTTAATTATTTTAGTGTAAAGATATTTATCTACGAACATGCTTGACTACCATGCTAGTGTGTTATTTTCTTTTCTGACCACTTGACAGCAAACACTATTGTATAACACGCAATGAAAAAAAAAATGCAGCTTGGTCTTGTAGTATCATCGACTACACACGTACAGTACACTAGGCCTACATGTGTACGTCTATCTGACCAGGTTGTTAAAATCAGTTGGACACAAGCCTATTTACTTTATGGTCAGAGAGGATGTGGATTAAGATTTTTTTTTCTAGAATTGGTTATCCTAAATGCTTATGTAGATCAATATAGGCCAAACTGTCGATTTAGACTTAGATCTCAATAATAAGTCTTAAGACTATAAAAAGGGTGTTGCCTGCTTGATGTTCTTGCAGTTAATAAATTATTGTTTGACGCAAATAAATTGATTAAAACCACTAAATATTGACAAAACACACTAATCAGATTCCCACTATAAACAGAAATTAAACATCACCACTTGACTCACAAAAAAATTTGGAACAACTCCACTCATAATATTGCATATAAGCTTTTGGCAAAAAATGTTTAACAAAATTTTATAATACTGCTATTTTCAATTGCAGATATTGACTCCCATATAACTTTTGTCCATCACTAACGATAGCTACTGGAGGTCAATTAGCAAACAAAGGCCACTGCTACTGGAAGCATCTTGGTAATAAACTTCGGCAGACGATGTTTTTGTAAATCACGTTAAGTGTCAGCGCGTTCGGATTTAGCTCTGAGAATGTCCAATGGTAGCACAATGGATAACATGATGCTAGAACAGTTAAACGTTATGCGCCAAACAACGGTCAATTTTAGGCTTGGATGAGATACTGGCCAAATTCGACCCAACCATCTTCGACTTATTAAGAACGCCGATGCTCACAGCTATTACTTTGGACATAGGATTCAAAATGAGGTCATGGACCTGATGGCAGCAGAAGTAAAAGGGAAAATTATTGGGAAAATCTATCAAGAAGCATGTCTCTTATATCGCATTTTGTGGACGCCTCAGATAGAGACGTTAAGGTGAAGAACACTTTATCGAATTTTTAGGTGTTGAAAACGCAACAGGAAAGGGTTTGTCAGAGGCTCTTCTCACCGTGCTGGAGAACCTTGGTCTGGACATCGCCGATTGTTGTAGCATGGGATATGACAATGGTGCGAACATGAAGGGAAAGCACCAAGGAGTTAAAGACGCACATTACTCGTATTAATAGTCGAGCATTTTACACTCCTTGCAGCTGCCATAATCTGAAATTTATTTTAGTAGACATGGCTAAATGCAACTCTCAAGCAGTAAAGTTTTGTTTTTTTTTCATACTGAGAATCTATAAAGGTTTTGCTGATACTGCAAATGATCCACTGGTGAAAAGTAAAGCCAAATGTCTTGCGAACTATGAACAAAGAAGCTTCGAGTTGATTCTAAATTAAATCATAGGCCCCCATGATATGTCATTTTATTTTTTATGAATACCGTCAGCGAACTTTGCAATCTTCTGCAATGCAAAGGCCTTCTTGCACTTTTTAGATAGTACCGGGACAGACACCGATTTCTCTGGTGCACTGATCACAACAAAGAAAATAGCTTCTGAAATAAACGACGATCTGAAATTCAAGGAACAAAGAGTCAGACGCAAAAAATAAAAACAATTTGATTAAGAGAGTAAAGACGATTCAACATTTTCGCCAACAGCTTTAGAGGCGCAGGAGCCCGTTAGCGTGATGCGGTAAGGCCGTCTCTGTGGTGCGCATACATCTTTGGTGAAAGCGTTAACGAAGTCTTAGTCGCTATCTGTATAGTACAGTGGTTCACAAACTTTTTTTTCTCGTAGACCCCTTGCCATGTTTTCTGGTTTTCGGTAGACCCCCTGCTTAACTTTCAATTTTTTTGACAATTCACCATTTTTAAAACTAATTTCTATCTGTAGAAAAAGTAAAGTTTCTCCTCTCAGACCTTGTAGTCTATAGGGCAGATGTAAAGGTCATCTGTTTCTGTGGACTACGATTATCGAGGGTGTCATGTGGCCAGCACAATGACCAACAGCCTTTACTTTCCCCAACTAATGTCAGGTACCCATTAGAGCTGGGTGGCCTCAGAGGGGCCCAAAAGATCCCGAAATTAAAAATCCAAGTCTTCAACAGGATTCAAACTCGGGACCCCCTGTTCAGAAGCCAAGCACTTTACCGCTAAGCCAAAACATATAAGAGATTTTAGAGATCTCTCTTTTTTATTGATAAAATTCAAAACCAATTAAAATAGCAATATGTATTGCTGGAATCTCCAAACACAATGGCCTTAAGTATCATTGTAAGAGTTTTCGCAAAGAGCAGTTTCTCGTGTATTTGTTGACGTTTCACGAGTTGCTCAAATATTGTTATCACTTTCGGGAGAAAGAGCGAAGGCGAGTGACTGTCGCCTAAACCAGTAAGCTTCGAGCATGAATGGCTCATTAGTCTTGGCTGGCTACCCACCTAGCAGAAGTAAAACTGAATTCAAAACTCTCCTGTCTTGCAACTTAAACATGGGAAAGGTTTTGTGGGTTAACCTGAGGAAAAATAAGGAGCCGACGACCATAATGCAGTTTGCAGCACACACCACTACATCCTGTCAGAACCTGTGACGCTTCTGAGCCCAAACTATATATATATCTAGCAAATAATTACATATGAAGCTTTTAATTTTATAACTCATGCCACCGAAGCAACCTTGAACTGTATTGTTGCTTAAAGAAATTATTTTAATAATATCAGATGTGGGTTTGTGTAAAACAGGTTTTAAAACTACAACGGCTGGTAAAAATCAATGTTTTACCTATGGTGTTTTCCGCATTTTGCCATAAATAAGTAAATTTCCCCTTTCAGACATTGTGATGGTGTTAAGGTCATCTGTTTCTTTGGCCAACGGTTAACGAGCAGGGTGTCATGTGGGCAGAACAACGACCAACCGCCTTTACTTTTACTAACATAATTCAGGTACCCATTAGAGATGGGTGGACTCAGGGGAGCCCTGAAAATCCTGAAATTCAAAATTCACAGAGATTCGAACCCAGGAAGTCAAGCGCTTAACCACTACCACCACACCCTTATTTTGCTATAAGTGAACAGATATTGTAAGACTCATAAACCACCATCTTCTCTACATGATGTTGAATAGAGATTTTGTGGGTCTATTCTGAACTTTATCTTTGAATGTTCAAAAGTTTTTCAAATCTATATCTTTTTATCAGGGTGATATTGTCGCAGATGATCCTCAAGCGTAATTAGTTTCATATCGTCATAAAAAAAGGCAATCGGTAAACGCTTGGTTGACAAGGAAAGAATGAACAATTTTATATAATCAACGCTAGACAGTCTACATTTCTTTTTGTTAAACATTATTTACATGAAGACAAAATTAAGTTATTTTAATAAGTATTGAAATTAAATACAACAATTTTTCGTTTGAATAGCAGGATAAATATTTAAATGATTAACTAAGTTACAAATTATATATAGTGTGAAGAATTACATTGATGGGATGTAAAAATTAAAGTCACGACCTGCTTATATGAAATCTATTATCATAGACCCCCTTGGACATCTCATGGACCCCAAATTTGTTTTTTCACTTTCGTAGACCCCTTGAAAGTCTTCGTAGACCCCTGGGGGTCTATATAGACCACTTTGGGAATCACTGGTATAGTACCTATTATCAGATCCATACCTATATAGCAGGCTTGAGAAAACCGCTGCTTAGTAGACTTTCTTTTTTTTTTGTATAGCAAGCGGAGCGATTTATTCTGCCACACTCTCGTTTGGATGCTTTCTTCACTACTGGTAATGGACAGACGGTTATCAACTTCCCTTAAAAGTGATAAGCGTCATTTGATAATGTGCTTTCAGATATGTAAAGTGGTCCTTCACATTAATAAGAAGGTGTCCAAGAGCTAAAGTAGTCTTAGTTGCTTTTATGTATAACACCCATGTCTCAGATCCATATTGAAGGATTGAGAGTACCACCGTTTGGTAGATATTGATTTTTGTACGTAGGTGGAGTGATTTATTCCGCCAAACTCTCGCCTTTATAAGGCGTCCAAAAGCACTACTGACCCTGGCCAGACGGTTATCAACTTCCATTAAAAGCGAGCCGCCATTTTGATACTATACTTCCTATTTATAGATATGTGAAGTGGTCTGCCACGTTAAGGGGCTGTCCATTTACGGTGATCTTTGGGGCTGGTTTGATTTTATTGGGTGACTTCTGAAAAATGATTTCTGTTTTTCCAAGGTTTATTGTGAAAAAAAAAGAAGATTCAGCGCGCGCATAGTAGTTGACCGCGAGCTCATGTTCAGAGACAGCAAGTAGGGCGCAATCATCGGGAAAGAGACGCTCTGTCACGTCCATTTCCTTTATTTTGGGTTTTGAGACAGTAGGTGCCAAAGATTGAACACATTGCCGGCTGAGAGGAACCTGACGGCTGATGTAGATATGCCTTAGTGCAAACGCTGCCTCATCTGACACAAAATTGCACCATTCTCTATGGGGAAGTGATCAGATTAAGTCAATATATTGTGTCTAATTTTGGCCTATTTGTCCCACACTTGGAAAAATATGGGCATTGTAATCAACACAAGACAATTTTTCCTTTGCTTTTTCTTCAAAGTGATCAAAAATATACCCGGAAGAGCCGCCGCTGCCTATTGTGCAATGTGTGCATTGCACGCAGGCGGCCAAATTAGGGATATGACCAGATCATTATTCTAAATTAATAATTTACCTTTATTTTAAACTTTTAGGTTAATAAAAAAAATCTAAACTATTTAAATATGATAGATTTTTATTATTCCATTATCCCTTGAATTTCATACATTAATTTTTTCTTCAAGTTAACATATTGCGCCTACGTACTAATAACTCATATACAAAAAAAGTCACTGGCAGGGCCAACAACTTTACAAATTATTTGAAAAAGTATAAAACCTGATAAATCTATTTCAATAGGCTACATAGGCCTAACAGAAAATAACAGAACCACATTTTATATTTATATTCTACATTGTTGTTTAAATTTTGTTAACAGTACGTGTAAGTTTAGCCTCAACAGCCCGCTGAAAGAAGTTTTTTTTTTCAAAATTAAAACATCTATTTGTTTAAAAAAAAAATAATTAAGAAATGCAGGTAGGCCTACATTTAGTCTGATTTACCGGCTAATCTATTAGAGTAGTACGTTATATCTTCATACAGTTATAAAGGAATGTAGTAATTCTAAAAGCAGGAAATGTCTGTTTCTTTTGTTATTATTTTTCCTCACTCAATGGTGTTTTATTACACTTTCAAGTGTTCATTATTTTATAATATAGAATCTAGATAGCTCGCCCATGTCTAATTTAGGTCTTGCCCCGAAACTGTGACAATTAAATTAATATTACATTTAATCGTTCGATAATATATAAATAGACCTAGATCTATCTTTCTTAGACTCTTCCATCCATATTTCTTGATCAAGATTCAAATTCAGGCAAAAAATTTAGAACTAGAATATTGCTAGCTTTTGTGGCAAGACAGTTGTTTATCATTCTACGAGACTAGGTCAGATCTATCCGATCTAGACTAGATCTACTTCCTGTCAACCCCTTATCTAGTCCCCAAAAAAAGAGATTTCCTTTACATCGGCGATGTGTTGTAAAAGCCATGTCGTGCTTGTTATGCCCTCTAGACTGCAGTGTAGTGCTACAGTGAAGCGTGTAACAATGATAGTCACAATGACATGTTATGTAATAACATACCGCATTTTTTTGTAACCTTATCCTTTGTGTAATGAAGAATGCTGATTATAATTATTAATGAAAATTTAATAAGCTGCCTATGCCGCCTATAGTATAGCCTATGGATAATAATTTAAAATAATGTAAGTATCAATATTATTATTCAAATTATTGAATATTCAAGTATTACTATTAGGGATAATTAGATCTAGAATCTAGTATGTAGTCATTGTAGGTAATATGCAACTTGTAAGTTTCTAAGATACAATCCGAACATCGTAACATGAACATTTTGTAATTATTTTAATATTTATTATATTAAACTTCACATCATTATCATTAGATGATTAGTATATAGCACTATAAAAGTATCAACTATCTAGTCAATAGTGACATTAGACTTAGACTCTAAATCTAGAGTTTAGATCTAAACTTAGATGACATTATTATAGATCTATAATAATAATAAATATAATTATAATGACAATGATTATTTACTCATTAGACTCATTTATTCATTAATATTTATAATCCTATTCATAATAATAATACAGATAGATAGATCTTTAGATCTCTAAATTCTAATCTCTATATAAATATAGTTTATTAATAAATTATAAATAAGCATTGAAACAAACAAAATTTTAGCTCGACAATAAATTATTATAGACTATGTAATATACTCTATAACTATAGACTATAATTAGTAGTATATATAGTATAGACGCTATAGACTCCACTCTCCAGTTCTAGACAATCTAGATTTCTAGATATAAATATAGACATAGACAATACTGAGCTATACTGGATTCACTTTAGTTCTAAAGACTAGTACTAGTATAGAGATAGATATATAGATCTAGAGTCTATATATATATCTTAAATCTTATTTTTCTTTTTATATATGAGTGTTTCTTCAGTACTGGTATCAAAAAGTGTCACATTAAGCCAAAAATTAAAGTGGAAGTTTTTGATTTCATTTTAACATTTTTTAATTTTAAGTGTATTCACTTCTTCAGCCATTGTACTTTAAAAATTTATCAATAGAAAATGAATTGGAGTAGTACATTTCCTCAGCAGTGCTGGCAAAAGAGGGTACATACTTTTGCATTTCAGGTGCATCACTGGGACACCATTGATGATTATAGTAGACTTTTTAGTGAACCAATACCTATTTGTCACCAGTACTGGAGAAACACTGAGAGTCATATATAGATCTATTTTACAGATTACTGTTACTTCAAAAAAGAAGATAATTACGTGCGGTGCATTTCATGTATATAGATCTTCTATGTGTCAATATATATAGTGAAATCTAGATCTAATCTATGGCCATAACTCTGCCAAATTGTTGGTTTTCATGGCCGATTCAGGAAGCCCATTCAATTCTCTAGTGCAAGTTAAAGATGTTTGAGATATTTTATAGATCTAGATCTAAATGTTAAAATAATAGTCAAATTATACAGTTACAGGGTCTATAATCTAGTAGATATAAGTAAAAACTTAATTGTGATTCTTGCTTTTAGTTGTTGTTTTTTTTCATTTACATGTTCAATAACTTCAATCAAACTCAATGATCCACATTCATCAATTTGACTGTTGAGTGTAATGACATGTTAGATGGACCAGATTCAAGAATATTCAAGATCATTTGAAGATATAGCTCTAGAAGGGGCTATAGATCTAAATCTAGTGTATTTGATAATCAACTTTCCTATTTAGAAATCACATCTTGACTTCTAGAAATGTGTGCATAATATTGGATAAGATCACTTGTTTAGTGACATGAAAAAAGGAATAGATTATAATTTGTTTTTAATGATATTGTTGTAAAACATTTGTATTGCTTGTTCATTAAATAATTTATTTAGACCTTTAATCTAGGATGCTTTTTTTTTCCTTCTAGGACATAAAACCAACATGAATTTAAAGCTAAAACATATTCTAAGGTGCCTTGGACTTCAACCAAAATATCCACCTTCAAGTGTTTTTGTGAGCCTCAATGTGCTTAAGAAGAGAAAGCCTGGACTTTCGGCAGCTTCAACTAAGGCTGTCATTAAAATAAGCATCTGGTCTTGCATTTTTATCCTTTTGTCATTTCTTGCAGTTTACACTATCTTGTTAGCATATGTCGATAAGACACTTTATCCTTCCATTAGTGTGTCTCATTTTAACAAAAAAATCAAGCTTCAAGGGCGATTTTCATTAAAAAATGGTCATATGGGTGCAATGGCTAAACTTTCTACAGAAACTTCAGATTCTTTATCCAGAAATAAAACTTTCTGGAATTCAAGTACACTTTACCAAGACATTGATTCTTTACCACAGTGTAAATGGCAAATGGTCTTTCGTATTCTTGTAACATCCGCAGCAGAGAATAGTGAAAGGCGGGATTCTTTAAGAAAAAGTTGGTGCGACCCTACAAAATTTCCTGCTGTTGCAGACCATGCTTGGCATTGCATCTTTTTAATAGGAAAAACGGAAAATAAAGAAGAGAATGCACAAATTATTAAAGAAAAGGAAATTCACAAAGATATACTCATTGGTAACTATATAGATTCTTACCGTAACTTGACTTTGAAGGTGATTCATGGATTTAATTGGAGTGCTAATTATTGTCCAAGCTCATATATTATAAAAACAGATGATGACTGTTTTGTCAATGCTGGATTAGTACATGACTTTCTTCTTCATTACAATGAACACACAAGTGGTTTGTATGCTGGTAGTGTTCTTGTAGACCCTGAAAAATTGAAAGTTATTCGAGGAGACACTAAAAGATGGTCTGTTAGTTATAAGGCGTATCAATCTGAGTATTATCCTCCATATGCCAGTGGCATGGGCTATATTTTATCATTAGACATTGTTAAACAGTTGGTAGTTGAAAGTCAGTATGTGCCACCTTTCGCCAATGAGGATGCCTATGTAGGAGTTGTTTTATCAAGGCTGAGTGTGAAGCCAGTAAGCAGCAGTAGGTTTGTCTTAAGTCCAAGTGGTTTAAGTGCGTGCAACTATCGTTATGTTTTTGTTGTACATGGCGTAGAGAATGAGCAGCAATCTGCTCTGTTGACTATGACCTTGGATGCAGCTGCTTCTTGCAATCACAGTTTGATATCAAGCTGGAATTGAAATATCTTCAGATTTTTTTGGTGGAAACCTTTCTTCAAAGTAAGTTTACAATTGTATTTTATGCTTAAGTCACAAAATATTTGCAAATGAGTGAGTACATTTTTGTTTAAAAATCACATTAAGAAATTATTAGCATTCTGCAATTTAATACCGCCTACTATTCTGTCTTAAACCAATAAATCTTTTAGTGATTCAAATTCACAAGACTTTGCCTTGAGTTTGAGGTCAGCCACAAAACTGTCAAAGGTTTCAAATTCACTCTGCCTTTTCTGGAAATAAATATATGCCTTTCTATTGCTAAATTCCAGTGGTTGTGGTGGATAGAATCTGTCCAACACCATGCAATAGGCTAGTAGATATGTATGAATGCTCCCTTTATTCTTCTACATTGTCCATATAATATATTTCTAGGCTACAGCTGCTGCACTCCTTGTACTGCTTCATTAATCTTCAGACTCGTAGACAAGCCTTTTATATATATATATTTAAACTAGACATTTCTAGAACAGAATTCCCACTTTTTCTCTTCTAGCAGTTTCTTCAATCACATCTGGCTAAATTGGCTAGAATTTATTGTGAATAATTCTCACCTCAGATATCTGTGTGTTACATAAATCTATTTATTTTAAAGCATTAATTCAAATTCATTTTCATATCGTTTAATTGGTTGTTTGTAATTTATTTTTAGAGCACAAGTTGAGTTTTGGTATAACATTTAAAAATTAAAGTTTTTTTTTTGTTTTTTTTTTTGCTCAGTCAGTTATAAATGTTTGTATTTCAGATGCCTACAAAATGGAAGCTCAAATTTAATGCTTTGGCTCTTCTAAGGCATTTGGCATTGGACAAAATTGCATAAAACATCATGGTTATTCCAAAAGATCTAGAAATCGCTTGGAAATGCTTGAATTTAACATTTACCTAGATTGCAGTGGTGTATTGATACATAAGTTGGCATTAACCTTCTTGTAATCTGTTCGAATTGACTTATTAACAAATGACCTCACTTGTATAAGACATTAACTTTTATTCTAGTCATACAAAGTCAGAATTCTGTAAGAAGTTATGTGTTGTGCTTTGTAAATATGTAAACATATTTTAATTTATGTATAAACAAAAATATAATAAATTTTGTTATCTGTGTAAGTTGTAGTTTACAAGGTGATAGGTGAGGAATACATTGCTTGGTTATTTACTGTATAAAAAGATTTTTCTAGTAATTATCTTTTAACTAAGAAATTTGAAGTAATAGTGATACACATTTATGTCATTAGTTTTCTTTTTTTTGAAATATAAACCAGTTTTTGTGCCATAATTTGACATTATCTTTTATCTAGACTTGTCCATAAGTTCCTGTACATATTTAATAATCTTTGTTTCTGTATCATGCTATATTTATGTTAACTAAAGCTGTTAATTGTTTAAATATATGACTCTGAATATTCTGTTAAGAAGGTTTTTAAAAATTAATTTGATGTAATTTATTTATATTTACCTTTTCTTTTCCACTATCAAAATAAATGTTTTTTTATTTTTCTCAATAGCCTTCTAATAAATTAATTGGTATTAAGCTGTAATAAAATGTGTCGTTTTGGTTGTCCATTGCCCACTTTTTTTTTCCCAAAACTATATTATTTTGCTGGTTCACATCTTCCACATGCTTTGATTGTAAATAGTGGCATGGATCAATTGTTATAATTATGATTTACGTTCACCTATCCCTTAGTCTGTTGGATATTCATTCCTCTATGTCTTTTGTCTTGGAAAGAGCCTCTATCAATGGCAGGCCCGCCCATCTTTTATGTTGTCGTCCCATCACTTTCTCTGTCTGCCTCTTCTTTTTCTTGGATCCTCCTCTTTAGCCCTACAAACAGCATCCAAGCATATACGAATGTGACCATGACCAGGGAGGGCATCAGTCTGACTCATTGTATGCCATTGTCTTTCTATATTGTTTTGAGTGTTGCAAGTGCTGCTGTGGACTGTGCAATTTGGACCAGTAGTTCAGGTTTGGTTCACTCATCTGAGACAATAGCTTCTAGGTATTCAAAACTACTGACACTTGTCAGCTTTTACCTCCAATGCTGATGCCCCTTTTAAAGCCCTCAGCTACTTCTTCTGTCCCTGCTAGGTCATCTATGTCATCAGCGAAGCGTAAGTTAGAGGCACAGTACCTTCATAGCCATCGAGAGCATCCTCCATTATCCTTTCAAGGAATATATTAAAAAAGAGTTGTTGAGAGTAGACAGCCTTGTCTTATTCCAACTGTGGTTTCAAACCATTCCCCAATGTTATTGTTGAAGTACACTGCACTAGTGGCCTCCTTGTTAAGGTTCTGGATTACTTTGATTATTTTATTATGTATTTATTTATATTGTACGTTTCCATTGTTACTCAAGAGTGCCCCATGCCATACTCAGTCGAAAGCTTTCTTGAAATCAATGAAGACATGGAAAAGATTCTCTTGGTGTTTCTCACAGAGTACCAGTATTCTGAGGTTAAAGATTTGTTCTGTTGTGCTGTGACCTTGTCTAAAACCTGCCTGTTCTTCTGATATAATTTTGTCTGCTATAGGTGTTAGCCCGTTTAATATAATTTTTAATAGGACTTTGCTTTGCTGGCTTACGAGGCTGATGGTGTGGTAGATTGTAGTAGTCATAACTAATAATTATAATTACCATACAATAAATAGAACAAGATAGATAGTGCTATTTACAATTTTTAGATTGTACCAGTTCATATCATAATAAATCAAATATCTTTAGATTTTAGGTGTTGATTATGGGTTGGCTTACTTCATCTTTAAATGAAAGATGATCCTTCAAAGATGTATAAATTGTAATATCTGTTGTAGCTCCTCCTCTTCCAAAGTTATTTTCTTTCTATTACCGATACTAGTGACCTGCCACAACCATTAACTGTTTTTTTGTTTGTAAATATCTATGTGTACAAATTAATTTAAACACTATTTATATTCAGATGTGCCAATATATATATATATGT
Organism: Biomphalaria pfeifferi; assembly: GCA_030265305.1. Classification (NCBI taxonomy): domain Eukaryota; kingdom Metazoa; phylum Mollusca; class Gastropoda; family Planorbidae; genus Biomphalaria; species Biomphalaria pfeifferi. Next base: position 254,041 of record JASAOG010000023.1, read on the forward strand.
AGATATGAAATCATTTTAATATAAATTTAGAGATGTTTGCTTGATTTCTTTATTAAATTCAAGTGTATTTACAAAATGCTCTGTGGAGTTAACAGATTCAGTTAAATAGCATAATGACTTTTCTTTGTGGTTTTCTAGGAAATGTTAAAACTGTATATATGTTTGTATCTATAAACTCACTGCTTGGCCAAGTTGAGTAGATATTAATGGAAAGTCTTCCAATGTGTGCTTTAAAAGGAAGAAAATAAATGTGTTACTTGGAAGATTGTCATTTCTAATTAGGTATTGCTTGAATTTAGCTTGCTTGACCCCATTAATGTGTTCACCTTTACCGGCAATACGTTTTAGTACTAGGTACACTAGAGTTTTAGATTCTGGATACTGTGATATTCCTCAATTGTTTAGTTAATTTTTTAATTTTTATGACAAGTATCTCACATCTGGTACAAGTTTTGAGATCAATGTTGTTAAAAGTAGTTTTTCTCAATTAAAAAATAGTTAATACTTAAATTCTTTAGATTAAATTAAAAAAAAAAATATTTATATGAATGAAAACTACATGTAGAAAACCAAACATTGTAGCTTCTTTATGTATGGTATATTAGGAGAAAACATATTTTGTCATTCTATAAGGTATTTGTTTTTATACAGTACAAAATGATTATATAATTGCTTGGGTATTGTCTGTAATACAAGGTGAGTACACAGTCAAACAGTTTACATTTAATTTATTTTAGTGGTAACTTAATTATTTATCAATATTAGGCCTCTTTTAAAATGGACACATTTGTTTTTCCCAACTATTATTTACTCTTCCAAAGATTTCATGCTGGATTTATGTGTTTAATAGGTTTGTGAAAACTTTCATAAAAATGACATGCTTGTGCCTTAGAAATGTCTACATTTAGTGAATATGATAATACCGGTGCACATGTTGTTGGTTGTGTTTTGTTTGTTTGTTGTTTTTTTTTCTTTTGTTAAAGATCCATGTGTATGCAGGCAGTTGTGTTTTAATTCATCTGCAATTTTTTTAATTTGTCTTTAATCTCTAAGTGACAACTTTAATTGGGGGAAAATGAAATATAATATGTTTAAAAAAAAAACAAGTTATTAAAACTGAACTGTAGGTATCTTTTAATTAAAGAAAGAATGCTTCAAATAATATCTATATAGGGCAATAAATAACATTCCCTACCAAGTGTCTTTAATTATAAAATAATATAATCTAAACTTTTGTATGTTTGTGTTATATTTTATATAAATGTATAAGCACTAGTCAAGGTCATTTTTAACATGGTCGTTAATATTATTTAAATAGTATGTCTCATCTTTTTGTATATGTAGCATCCTCATTCTTAGTAATAGCTCCAATCTTGTAACTTGCCAATACTCAAGATATATCTTTTTCATATTGTCATGTGGCTGTTATCACAATCATTTTGGTTTCAATGCAGTTGCATTCCCCATCTTCATCTCACATGCCTCACAGGACCTTATGGACACAGCCACTTTTCCCTAGTCTAAGCTTGTCTATTGATAGGTCATTGTTACTGGTCTAGAGCAGTGATGCCCAAAATACAACCTGTGACCTGGTGTTATCTAGCCGCCCAAACATCAGACAAACTTGTAGGCAACCTCACACCAAAAAAAAGGTCTGTCTCTATGATAGGGCACTGACTCTTTCTTCATTCTTTGCTATTCTAACATTCATTTTAAAAAAAAAATTTTTGTAAAAAAAAATTAAAAAATTATGTTTTAATTTTTAGGCCACATGAATCTTTTGTTACTGTATTTTTAATTTTTTGAAATGTCTGTTGCTGTCTTGAGCTAGCTAGCCTTGTATGTGCAACCCAGGGCATCATTTTGGTATGAAGTGGTGCTCTATATAATATTTGTGTGTGAAGAAAAGTGGGAAAGTATGATTGGATGTCAAAGCAAACTTGCGACAAGAATTATCATAAAAGCTGTCAATTAATTTTCTTTTTGTTGATATGGCCACGACATGAGTGTCAAAACTTTAAATGACCCATTGGCTGATGTTGATCATTGGTTAAGAGTGTGACATTAAACTCAACCTGGATTGTGCTCAGTTTGATAATACCTGCAATGAATAACTTGTAGGTTGTAGATCTTATGATATTATTTTTTTTTTATTAACTGTCATGCATGCATTAAATAGCTAATTAATTTCTGGATAAATTAAACTGATAATGTGATTACCTGATAAATCTTGTTACATCAGTAGAGTGTTGACATGTGTTGTATTTGGTGTTAACTAAGTCTTTAATTTATCTATACTTAGGTTTTTTCTTATCTTAATTTATTTTCCTACTATTCAAAGTATACTTGGTAGATTTAAACTATAACTAATCTTGCACAAATTAGAAAACCTTTTTTTACTTCTCAATGCTATTAGGTCTCTTGTTTTGGCATCTTGATATGGTATGCATCTTTGAAAGACACCATCATTACATAAGACCACCTATTTAGCTAGTTTCAGGTATGACTACCTGTAATTTCAGCTCTGAATTGTGAATAATATGTTTGAGAACAAATTGGGTTAATTTTTTTTTTTTTTTGTTTGAAGAATTCTGGGATATATGAAAGCAGGTTGGTGTCTCAAGACTTGATGTCATTCTGTCTTTGCTTAATATGTTAAAAGAAAGGAAAAAATACTTAGGCCATCAATTGTTGGTCAGTTTGTTTTTCCTCTACTACTTAAAGAAGGCTTGAGTTGATGATATTATTTAAATACAACATGAGATCCTCATTGCTTTTGTCAGGCTTTGCATTTTAAATTACTTTGTCCATGATATGATAACCTGTCAGTTGAAAAAAAAATTGAGGTCTTCCCTTGTCTGTCATATATGTTATGCTAGGTTGTTCCTTATTCTGAAATGTAATTTGTTGTTTTCTCTATTACATTTTTTTATAGGATGAAAAGGATTTTAAATTACTTTTTTAGTAATTAAGTTAAGAAACAAAACAACATTGGATGTGTAAGATAAAATGTTTGTAACAAAAATAAAAGTTCTCAAGTTTTACTAATAATTTTTCCCATGCTAAGATAGTAAATTTGTTTTTAGAGTGCTGCTAATAATTATTTACTCAGAATCATTTTTGAAATGTTAAAATGTCAGTGTTCAGTAAACAAACATGTTTATAATTGTAAATAAATATAAAATATAGATTTACAAGTGGATATGAATGTGTAAATATTTTTTATTTGTTTTTTTCAATGATTGTTTGCATGACCCTTTTGTCCTTAGAAAGTTGTTAGTGTGTTTTGTAGAATGTTTTCTTTGTGTCTCCATAATTGGAAGTTGTAGTCTTTTTATTTTATATATTATTTTTTTTTTGGGTTGTGCGTTTCTTATGCTTGAACTTATCTAAATTTATTTCATTTTCTGTTGAGTTAAAATGTAGGATTTCTGGAAGTATGAAAAAAAAAACGAACTGCAGAATTGTATGTATACATGTTATACTTGCTTCTAATGTCTCTTGTATACATGTAATACCTGTTTCTAATGTCTCTTGTATATTATACCGGTACTAATACAATCTTTGTTAATTGAACATTTTTTGAGTTTTAAATTCCTGTTTTGTTTCATAGTTTTGTATATTTATTAAGAAACTTTAGGCCATTTTAAACTAGATATATTATTAGAATCATGGATACAATTCTAAACAAAACTCATTGAAACATTTACAGTTTATGTTGAGTGTGGGGTGAGTACAGAAACAGCCAAACTGCTAGCACCAACACATTTGACTTGACAGGCGCGGGACTCTGGGAGGACTAAAGGTCATTGTGCTGGTATAATGTTGCTCATTAAATGTCATTTAGATAATAGTACGCTTAACTTGCTCAACAAACCTTACTATACGGTACGCAAGTAGATAGTTGTACGCTATTATAGTTACAAGGTATATGAAACAAAGGTTTTCTTTGTAAATTGAAAAGTTCGAGGACGTTTTCTGTATAGCACATTTAAAATGCAGCCGCTCTAAAGAATGAGTTGTAGCTTGTTAAAATGTTACCCAATAAGAGGTCATGTTTCGGATTTTCCATCAAAATTGAAGATATTTACATCCTAGCTCAAATCTCCCGCGGGGTTCAAAGCTTGGACCACTGACATGATAGTGCAGAATGCATATCACACGAAGAGAGCTATCTCTCCCCTATCTATAATATAAAGCAGAAATTGGCGTGTGTGTGTCCCGAATAAAAAACGTTTGACTAATCTTGATAAAACGTGGCATAGATCATGACGGAGACCATAGTGTATGTTTATTGTCCATCCCACAGACGGAGGGCCCTAAAATAGACAAAAAGTACCTATCTGTAGCTCTATCAAAGAAAGAAACTTTTTACCAGGTTAACCCATTTTCAACATCAACATTCTTTTTCTTGTCATTATTACTTTCAGAAAGCATTCGACAGAGTATGACGTGGAGCACTCTGGCAGACGATGGAAAAGTACAATGTAAACATAATAAAAGTAATCCAGAATCTCTATAAGTAAAAGGATAATGGTAGATGCTCTTGAGAGCGACGAAAGTTCTGTAAGCGTTGGAGGAAGAACAGAAGAAGAATTTGGTGATAGGCATACACAAGACTTCCGCAGCAATGCGGCATATGGTAGGCCCTATGCAAATCAATGCCGAAGAAACGACTAAATTATGGCAAATAGGCGAGAGGGCTTTAAAAGGGAAATCAGTATTTGAGGCGAGAATCTAACAAGTGTTAGTAGTTTTAAATAGGCCTACCTATGAGCTATTGTTTCAGATGAAGGAACCAAACCTGAACTAATGGCCAGAATAGCCCTGTGAGTGGGGGGTGGTCTATTTTTATGGAGAAATCATAGTTTGTGAACAAAATTGGTTGAATATCTATATAATATAAGCTACGTATTAAAATGTGAACCCATTTGTATATTATGTCGCACACACACTTTAATCTCAATTTTTATCATTAGTAAATATAAAATGAAAAAGGGTTGTACCCGGTGGGAGGGGCGATACATACAATCACCTTCCGCCCATCGGACAAACCAATACTTTTTTTTTTGGAATTATAGTGAAGAAATTACAAAATTAAAAGAAAAATCTGTCACTAATATAATTTATATATGCTATAAATTAAATTCTTATATCGAGTCGCCCCACCCCTATTTTTTAATGCCAAATGCAATCATTAGCAGAAATTATAAAAAAGAGCGTTTCTGCAGTGAAGAATGAAAAAAAAAACGCTTTTGGCGTCTTGGCATCGCCCCGAACCCCATTGACAAATAATGAGCTGTAAATGTCTGAATGTGAAGAATGCAAAAAAAAAAAAAAAAAAAACCTTTTGACGTCGGGGAGGAAGCTTACAGCGCTCCCTTAGACCCCCAAGCTATCAACAGAAAGGGCTCAACATGACAACATTCCCCGACGTTTTTTTTTCTTCGCAGAATGTTGAGAAACACAGCTTTTTAAAATTCTCATATATATATTTGCTTTAGTAACTTTACGCACGTTTAGGGTTAGGGTTTACTGGGCGTTAGGGTTTGGAAATGTCCCCCCCCCCCCATCCAAAGGTCTGGATCCGCTAGTGGCCTACTGATAATTAGGCTACGTCCTATGCCTAATTGTGCATGTTAAATAGAGACTTAAACTCTATTGGTTTTCCTGGCTGATTCACTCAATCCATGCACTAATGATGATAGGAAAGATGGAACACTTGTAAGAATTTGTCCTAGAATATGGAAAAGAAATGTTCTGTTTAAACGAAGTTTTGATAGAAATAAAGGGGGAGGGGGATACATCTATGGGATTTATTTCAAGTTTATGAATCGGTACAAATAAGTGGCGTAGCTAGGGTGGGGGAGGGAGAATTGGAAAATCCCCCTGGGTTCCCACTGGAGGGGGGCATCCAAATGAGTATTCGAAATTGTTTGTTTTTTTTTACATTAAATATTATGCAAAATGCAGGGGCCCCCAGAGAGGTCAAGCCCCAAGGGCCACCAAATGATGACAAATTCTTAGTGACGCCATTCATGGTGCTGTATTTTTCATTGAATAAGTTGCTTACAAATATTTTTTTTGTAAAATGTTTTACATGTTTCGGATGTTCCTTCAGAGTTGAAGATAGTTTACTTCCTAGTCCAAACCTCCCGCAGACGACGGGGGATGGGAGCGGGCAGGGTTTGAACCCTCGACCGTCGATAAATCCGAACGACAGTCCAGCGCGCAAACCGCACGACCAGGCAGCCATCCAAATCAACGATATCTCATTAGATCTAGCATGAGAACCCCGATAGAACTTTAAAACAGGGCGCACAGCTATCTCATGAGGTGATCAAAATAAAAAAAAAAATGGTAATAAAAGCATGGAAATGAGAACGCCTCGAAAAGTTGGCATCTCATCATAGGCCTACATACCGGTAGGCCTACATGTGATAAATCTAGACCAGTGATGCCCGACCTTTTTCAGCTTGGGGGGCTTTTAAAAATCCGACATGCGTTCACGAGGAGCTGCATATATCACAAGGTGGGGGGGGGGGGGGAGAGAAGTCGATCACCATGGAACCTAGACTTAGATATATATAAAAAGTACATGCGGCTTCCTTATATAATAATAATAATTTTATTTATAAAGCGCTGTTAACAAACAAAATGTAGGCTCAAGGCGCTGTAACAACATTACAAACACAAGAGCCAACATGACAAACTAATCTAAAAAAGTTTTAAACAGATAGGTCTTAATGTTCTTCTTAAAAGAGGTGTAGCATGTCTGTCTGAGATCAATGGGGAGTGAGTTCCAAACCTTTGGTCCGTGAACTGAAAAAGCCCGCAGACCGTAGCTTTGAGGGAGAAACGTGGCACTACTAAAAGCGTTGAGTCCATTTAGCGCCGGGCTCTCTGGGGGACATGGAGTAATCGCTCATTCTAGTTCCGGTTCTTCCATCAGCCAAGTAATAAAAAAAAGACATGGAGTAATCAGTTCTCTAAGGTATAAGGGCATCTCGTTGTTATATATACACTGATGACAAAGTGTGGCGACCTTGTAATCGAATCTCGCTTTCACGGGAAGCCAATGGAGCGTGCGCAAGAGCGTAGTAGCAGAATCTTGTCTATTTTTTTAAGGACTATTCGAGCGCGTTGTTCTGTATACGTTGCATCTTGGCTATTTTGTCATCAGGTATACCTGCTAGCACGGCGTTGCAGTAGTCTAGGCGATAGAGTATGAATGCCACAGCTAGCGTTTTTGTTGACTCCGTTGTTAAATATGGTCGGATCTGGCCTAATCTGCGCAGCTGCAGATAAAGACCTTTGCAGAGCTGACTTATGTGTGGGTCGAAAGATAGTGTTGAGTCGAAGAAAACTCCAAGATTCCGCACAAAAAGGACTAAAGGAACATGGCAGTTCGTGATAAAGAGAGAATCTGTGCTTTCAACTTTTGAGACATTGTTCCTAGTGCCAATCTTAATTATTTCTGTCTTGTCTTCGTTCATCTTGAGTTTATTTTCAACCATCCAATCGCTCACCCTTGCAACGGTACTACCGATTTTCTCTGCCAGATGCGACACCTCTGAGGGTACTGATGAATCGTATAACTGTGAGTCATCGGCAAAGAAATGGTATAAGATACCGGTTGGCCGTATGACACCGCTGAGTGGATATGTGTACATAGTGAACAGTACTGGGCGTAGAACTGATCCTTGGGGTACACCGTACTTCAAAAGTAAGCTGGTTGATTCCGTCCCGCTAACAACGACACTTCGGGTGCGTTCCGTCAGGTAGGATCCAAGCCACTTTAGGACGACTCCTGCTAAACCAAAAGTTGCAGAGAATCTGGCCATCATAATTTCATGGTCTAGCGTATCAAAGGCTGCGGACAAGTCCAGCATGGAAAGAATTGATATGTGGCCTTTGTTGGAATTGTGAAGTAAGTCGTTTAGTACCCTGACCACTGCTGTCTCTGTGCTACGGCACTTCCTATATGCAGATTGAAAATCCTCCAAGAGACAGTACTGTTCAAGATGAGAAAGAATTTGCGCTAACACGATGCGCTCCAGAAGCTTTGACAGAAAGGGAAGATTTATTACCGTGCGATAGTTTTTTTGATATTCCGGGTCAAGACTGGATTTCTTTAATAAGGGCCTGACAAGTGCATGCTTAAGTTGCTTTGGTACAATGGCTGAAGTCAGTGAAGAGTTCACAATGTTAGTAATTGTAGGTACAAGCTCATCTAAACATTCAAGGAGCAAGGAAGTTGGAATGGGATCAAGGTCACATGACTTATTTGGCATCTTTAGAATAGTACTTTTGACATAATCTTCAGACACACGCTGAAATTCGCAAAAAGGAGTATTTTGAAAAATTGGAGAGTGGTCAAGCTGTGATGAGAAGGATGGCATGTCATTTCTAATCTGCTCAATCTTCCCAATGAAGAATCTATTGAAGGAATCAGGAAGTTCTGATACTGGGATAGATGAGGCAAACGTTCGTTATTTGCTTCCCCTAACATTTCAGCGGTGATCCTAAATAGCTCCTTTGAAGAATCAGAAGTTTCGATTTATTGTCGAATATGACTAGCTTTTGCGTCTCTAATCATACTGTTAACCTTGTTTTTTTCTAGTATGTATATTTGTCGATGTATCGTCTGACCGATATGCCCGATAGCTTCGTCCCCGAGCGGATATGACTATTACAGTTTTGCATTACTCATTTGCATTTTGTTGATATAATTTTCAACTTATTCGGTGTTTTAAAAAAATGTGTAACAAAAAAATAATAAATGCGCAAGATCGATCTACATTCGACCATGATTCGACTTCATTTTTTAGTTTCAAATTGTCAGCCATTGTTCTATTCATTTTAGATTAAAGCATAGAAGTAGGATATATATATATATATATATATATATATATATATATATATATATATATATATATATAATATATAGAGTGTATTATAGAACTTTAGGATCTTTTTGACAAAAAATTTTTGGTAACTTTTTTTTTTATTATTATTACTTGGCTGATGGAAGAACCGGAACTAGAATGAGCGATCCATGACAACAAATGTACAATCAGTTTCTTAACGCAATTGTGATTGGATTACAAGATATTGTTTGGCCAATGAAAATACGTCTTAAATTTATTGACCGTAATGCTGTTTAGGTAGCAACGATACCCTTCAATCTGCAGGTCGGGTCAATTTTTCTTGATCTCTGTTGGAATAGAATTAAATTGTAAGTACTAAAGTAGACCTAAATGAAACTAAAATGACTTTACTGTTTAGTATAGTCATATTTTAATTAAAATTCCTAGATTTTCTAAAATTATATAGATCTAGATATCTAGTAGTAGATATGATATCATAATCATAAAGACACATTAAATTAAACTGATAGAGCATAGACCTAGTTACTCAACTTCTCAAGTTACTGATTAAAAAGATAAACTTAAAAAATAGTAAATAACCCTATTCAAGGCTATTCTTATTGGCAATTGTATTGCCGCCTATTGATAGATTATCAAGGTTTATGATGATTATCTATCATGATTATGATATCAATCGATCATGATTATCATCTTAATCTCATAGTGTCAGTCATAGACTATGATAGACCCATTACTCATAACTCACAGACTTAAAAAAGGTAATTTGAAACTTAAGCCTGATTCATAATCTGGCAATCTAGATCTCCAATAAAATTACTAATGCCAATGCTTGTTGATGGAAGTGATGGCAAATTAATAATTATAAAGATACTAAGAATAGTAGTAAGAGTACAACAAGAGTACTAATTTCTAGATCTAAAATCTAAGTCCATATTCTATAATATTCTATATGAATCAACTCTTAAAATGTTTTCTTTCACTTGTATGATATGCCTTGAATCTCTTTAAAATAAGACATTAATGATCTCTATTGATATTTACTAATTTAGAATTCTGGATCTAGAATGACTAGATATCTAGATCTGGACTCATTTAATGTATAGATCATGATCTAATTTAGATCTAAGATCAATTTAAGTTATCTACATTTAAATAAAACAAATAATCAACTAGATCTATATATAGTTACTAGTTAAGATCATTTAAGTTAATTTAAATTAGTTGCTAATAATTTAGATCTAGACATCTAGTCTCTAGATCTAAATGTTGTAAATATCTACCCTAAAATTCTTGACTACTGTGGAGTAACAGTACTTTAGTATTATATACAAAATCAATTTAAGTATTTTGAATTTAGTGTTGAATGATAAATTTTAAATAAGTATAATATGCTCTGTTCTAAAACACATTGTGTTAGTATGTCATAGTATGTACTGGTATGTACATATTTTAAATATATATTACAATTATTTTACTATATATTTTTTCCATTAAATTAAAGATTGTTTTTTCATGTAGAAAAATGGCAACAGAAGTCAGACAAATAGTAAGACATCAGCCAACTGACTGGTTTACAGAAGTGTATGCTCAGTCAACAAATGCTGAACGACAGAGATCTGCATCTCATCAAGTGTGTATGCCTAGACACTAAAATGTTGTTTTTCTTTCATCCCATGCTACATTTATTAGATGTTTCTGATGTACCTTGAGAGTTGGAAATAATGTACTTCCTATAGTCCAAACCTCCTGCAGGATGGCAGCAGGCAGGGCATGAACTTGGGATCATCGAGATGACCAAATGGCAATCCAGCGCACATACTACACATCTATTTATATAAACACTATACAATATACAATATTTTATTCAAATTCCCCCCCCCCCCCCCTGCCAAAAATGCTTTGTCAACTAGTAATTGTATGGTTGTAATGTTTGCAATTTAGATGATTGACCTAGGAGCCATGTAGAAGCGCTATCATGAAATATTTCATCATTAAAAACAAAAGAGACTAAAAGATAACATTATCAAGATCAATTTAAAGGCCTTAAAAAAAAATTAATAACTGTCATCTAGTAAAAAAAACATACCAAGAATATAATTTTGATTATAAATTTTTATAACATGATAACAAAAATAAAATTTACATAACCAAAGTTTTCAATAAAAACTTCCAAAATTGATATCGATTTTTATTGGAATTTACCTTGATTCATAATTGACTGTATTCCATGTCTAGGGCTCTTAAAATTATTTATGATACTGTTCTTGAAAATTATAAACCTATGCAAAAATAAAGCAGCAATATTTATTTGAAAACTATTTTATTTTATTTTATTTTGTTGAAAAAATTTTGCTGGGTTTGGATAGTCACATCAAAAATATTTTAATTACATTAAATTGTCTATTTAATACTAGCCTACTGTTTAATTAGTTAATGCTTGCTGCTTGCATAATTCATTGTGTGTCAAACAATAACATATATTGTAAGATATTTACCATTATTAATATGATCATATGTTTTCCATGCAAAACACTTTCTTATTTTACAACCTTTTATGATATTTTTTTAAATAAATATTTTAATAAACTCGTCCAGGTGCGTCAAGAATCGCGTTTCTTGCGTAATGAAACAGATGTTCAGACCAAGTGGGATCAATATTCTAATGATGTTAGGCTAGCTGACAGAGTTGATCACATCAGAAAATGGAAGGAAATTCTAGAAAGGACATTGGGACAGTTAGATCAAGAAATAGCAGATCTTTCTGAAGCAAAAGAATTGACTGAGCAAGCTCTAGAAGCCAAAAACCTACCTACTGATGTCAATATTGAGTGTCTTACTCTACGAGAAGGTCGTAGAAATATAGATGTTGTTCAGGATGAGCCAGAAAATCAACTGCACAAAGTGAGGTTTTAGGTTTACTTCTATTATTCTTTGTTTTAAAAATGTTAGTAGCTGACTTTTAAAAAAAAAGTGTTACAAAGTATTTAAGTAATCACATATTTACATACAGAATAAGATTAATTGTTGTGTTCATTGAATGCCACTTTTATTATCTAAGACTGTCTCACGACCCAATCAATCACCAGCAAAAATATCAAGGGCAAAAGCATACATCCCTGTCTTACTCCTGTTTTTACTTGAAATGAGTTGGTCAGCTTACCATTGTCTATTGCTTGACATGATGAGTCATTGTATTCATTATTTAATGATGTTGGTAAATTTTGTTGGAATTCCATAGTGATTCATCAGTCTTCAGATCAATACTGTCAAAGGCTTTCTCAAAATCCACAAAGGTCATGTACAGAGAAGATTGCCACTCAATAAATTGTTCTATGATAATGCGCGGTGTAACAATGTGGTCAGTGTATTTTTCCTTCCGGAATCCAGCCTGTTCTGGTTTTTGTGTTTTGTTTAGGGCATCTTTTAGGCATTCCAGTATTATTCTAGTTTAGACCTTGCTGAGGGTTGACAATAACATGATTCCCTGCCAGTTGTTGCATTGAGTAAGGTTAACTTGATTAGATAATCCAGGCTTTATGTTTACTAAAATTATTGATTACAATGTATTTTAGTAATCACATATTTACTTACAGAATAAGATTAATTTGTCATGCTAAAATTACTGGTACATTTAATTCTGTCAACAAATAGAGAATTTATCCAGTCTCTTCCTTATCAGGCATAATAATATAACAAAATTGGCTAAGAATTTGTCTGCTATTAATAGATTAATGATAGGATTTCTCACAAATTAGTTTTGTATCATACATGTGTAATAGAACATTTTTTTTTATCAAAATGGAAACTAACAGGAAGCAGAAGTGATTGATGGAATCAAAAAGACTCTCCAACAAAGGATCTCTGATTCCTTTGAACAACTATGTCTGCTGCAGGAGGCACGGCAACAAGTGCAAGCTGATCTACAAGACAAAAATATAGCCCTAGGCATTGATATTGATCAATATAATTTGTCTGATAGATCACCCAACATAAGCTATAAGCCTGATCCATTGCGTGTACCGAAAGGGTAAGGTGAAATCATTATGAACATTTTTTTCATTCATATTAATATCAGGGGGGGGGGGGGGGGGGCTTGGTGGCCAAGCACTTGTTTTTTTTTAACTGAGGAGTACTGGGTTCAAATCTCTGTGAAGACTGGGATTTTTTTGTTCTTCTTCCTCATTCTCATTTTTATTTTGGAGCGTTCAGATGACTAGACCAATATATGAGATGTACTGCGCAGTGATTTCCAAATCAGGAAGCTCTTTCATTTGGGCTGTTTTGGGGCCAGTGTCTTGTACGGGCCTCATGGTAAAGAGAACAGTTTTGAAGGACATGGTCAGCATTCTCTGGTGACACTCCACATGGGCAGATGTTTCAATTTTGAGCTTCCAGTACATATGTTGTCTCATTCTGTTGTGTCCTGTCCTGAGTCGAAAGATTAGATGTTGATCTTGTCGGGATAGCTTATAAACTGAGATTTTTAATTTCAGGATTTTAAAGGTGCTCCTGACATTATTTGGGAAAAGTAAAGGGGTTGGTCGTTATGTTTGCTGGCTAAACTCACATTAGCCCTAAAAATCTTGAAATTGAAAGTACCACTCACCACACCTATTTTTTAATGGCTAAACAATAAAGTTGAATCAGATATTTTTATGGAGAAACTTTTGAGGTTCTAAACTTTCTTTTTGTTATATGGTTTACCATTTTGCACTGGCCAAATTGGATTAATTTTTCTTGTTATAAAAATGTTAATGCATTGAAATCTATTAGAAAACATTTATTTAATAAAGGAGCACTACTCCACAACAGTGGGAAGACTTCAGCAGATACAACAAAGAAAGAGCTGATGCTGAAATGAAATCTGCCAATAGACTCAGAGAACAAATACATCACACTCTCCAACAAACAGCAAATGATTTAGAAGCACAAAAGCAGGCAACTGAGTATGCTTTCAGAAAGAGGATTCATGAGTTTGAACGTGCCAAGGATGAGCTTGAATGGCAAAAAAAGAATGTATGTTTTTATTTTATAAAAGTTGTTTTTAAAGAAATTGATTTGAATAAAGAAATCGAAATATTTCATTGGTATATATTTTTAGAAGATTTTTTATTTCTTGTCTTTAAAAAATGTTTATTTTCATTGTTAATTCTTATATCTTTCTATTATTAAGACTGAAGAGGAAATTGCCGAACTTGAGAATGATATAAGAGGAATCGAAGAAGCCATCAGAAACAAAATTCGACCTACTAAAAAGGCAGAAACAAGGCTGGAAAACCGGACATACCGCCCTAATGTTGAGCTGTGTCGAGATGCTGCCCAGTATGGTCTTGTTGATGAAGTCAAACAACTGTATGCCAGCAAACAAGCTTTGGAGGAGAAACTCAAGCAATCTCAGTAAGTTGAATACTAGTACTCTGATGTACTTTACTATGTGGAAGTAGCACTAATGATCTAGCTACATTTTTGAAATGAAAGACTTTTATTTTAAATGTTACTTTTTACTCTCTTGATCCACTATATATACAGACTCCATTTCATTGTGAAGCCTGAATACTTGATGCCCTAAACTATGCTATGATGGCCAGTTGGTTTTGAGACAATCTTCCTTAATGGCCAACTCACTGTATTCTTTATTGTGCCATCGATTTGGTAATTTAAGTGGAATTGACAGATGTCCTCTTATTATCATAATTCAATAGCTAAATCTGATTTTATAAGCCATTCTTTTAAGAATCTCATTTTGCAAGTGAGGAGTTTTTTAAGCTTTGGGTCTATTGTGGCCCTGTTAGGCCCACTGTCAATGTTTATTAAATGACTGGAACCAGTTTTTTTTTTTTGTTTTTTTTTTGTGTTCATGTTTTTTTTTTTTTTTTTTCTCACTTAAGAGTTGTAAGTGGAACCTCACATCATTTTCTTGTTGTTTTTTTTCTGGACTTACATGTTTTTCTTACAGTGAAAATATTTTTTGAAGCCCTAGCTCTAATTCATTTGTTGTTGTTTTTTTGTAATGTAACGACTATCAAGTTTGACTACTATTCATTTAAAAATTTCATTCTACACAAGTATGTTTGTGAAGCTGTGAAAAAATTCTGTAATCCATGTTTTATTATGTGCTATAAATATGGTAACGCTTCTTATGCTTCATATTATAACCTATATTGATTGTAGAGTCATGGGTTACAAAACATGATTTGTATTGATTATGTGAGATGAGAAAAGGAATTAATTTATTTGCCTGCCATTAAATGTCTGTCATATATTCTAGCCAATATCACATTTAGTGAAACCTTACAATAGTTATTTATCTTCAATATTACATTCTATTAACAATTAGCACTGTTGATTTTTCTTTTTTATTTTATAAATTTTGTAGACAAAAAAGAAATAATACTATACCAGCTCTTTTTAATTATTAAATTAAGTTGATGTAAAATGTGACAAAAACTGAAAATATATGTTTGGAAATCTATTTCAGACATGCACTGGATGGTTTGCAAAAGACTTTGCATCGTTTGAATGATGATATCGCACTGAAAACTCAGTCTCTGCGCCTTGACAATCAATGCCTTGGCCTGCGTCAGAAACTAAACCCACCAGCAACTTCACAAATTGAGCACAATTTAACCCTGACTGGGATTGAGAGAATGAAGTCAGCCATCCTTGCTTAAAAAATGACTTTTATTTTTAACACAAATATTTTTTTATACATTGATTTACAGCAAATTTTTTTGTAGGCTAAATTTTTTTAATAGTAACTTTGTTGCACAAAAAACATCGAGGTTCAGTGATATACCTCAGTCATTAAAGAAAGCATTAGTTACCACAAACCTTTGAAATATGTTACATTATTCTGTTCACCGTTGAAGTAGTAATCAACAGTAATCAGTCTTATATAGCATTTAGAATCTGTCTGTGTCAACATATTTACCCATCAACATATTTACCCATTTAAAAACAAATACCATGATTAAAAAAAAAATTAATCTTATAAAAAGACATTTTTCTTATACATAAGTTTCACTTTGAACAAAATTAAAATATCAATCTCCAAATCCTTTTATCTGTATGTCAGTGGCTGGTATCTCTAGCTTTCCAAAATGTATAGGTTAAAATTATGAATAATAGGAAGGAACTTCTGAGAAGTAAGGAATATGCTATCATATGTTTAAATCAATTAAAATTGTTTCTTCAGAAATGTTTATTTTGTCTTAGCCCCAGAACTCTTGCAGAAATGAAATTTATTTTGTCTTAGCCCAGAGCTCTTGCAAAAATAAAGTTTATTTTGTCTTAGCCCCAAAGCCCTTGCAGACCTACAAAGGATAACATGAGCAGGGTTTAAGCTTAAGACCTTTATGATAATAGTCTGAAATGTATGCCACTCAGCTGAAGATGTATATTGATAATATTTTCCCTTTTTTTTATTGTTGTTCTAGACAGAATTGTGTTTGTTTGTTTTTAAATTGTGCTTCTCTTAATATATTTTTTTTCTGTCTGGGATTATCTTCATTTCAAAGACATTTTATCTTAAATATCTATTTTTAAAAAAGTATTTATAGATTTTGTTCTTACTTTGCACAGCATGTTAGCTGTGACTATCAAAAATTTCAACAGTATTACTATCTTTATAATTATATATTTGTATACATATATTTTTATATGTTTGTACTTTATATTTGGTTTGATATGTTTGACCAAAAGAAATCTTTTTTTTTTAATTCTATGTTTACTGTGTGGATTACAAAGCTATAAAAATTATTATGTTGCACTATCAAGTGGATTAACCTTTTTTTTTCTTGTGAAGTAGATTTGCTTCCTTCTGTTGTTTTTTTCTTATGGATTTGAAAATGTTTTTCAATGATCATTTTTTATATCTCACTGTGATATTTTTTTTTGCTCTGATCTTAACCAAAACAATATTGCACAAATATTTGTTATTAAATATTGACGTAAGGTCATACTATTTTTATTTGCATAAATTTTTAATAGTCTGGAAATAAAGTTCTCAACCTATAGTTTGTGTTTGTTTGCTTTTATGAAATAAAAATATAACTACACGTGCTTGATTAAGGAGTATGTTTATGCACATGTACAAAGTATGTCAACAATCTTGGAAGCTTCTGTATACTTCTAAGTACTTCTCCAGCATTGAGTCATGTGAAAAAAGTTTACAGCCACAGAAGGTACTGTTGCATATCTGTTCTACTTAATCACAGTTTTAGATCAATGGACTGCACATTGAAATAGCTTTAAAAAATGTATGATGCCCAAAGTAACAGTGGTCCCTATTTGTAATGAGCATTTAAAAGAAGCATGATAGGAGTGTCCAGTTCATGACTGCCATGTTTCCCCTTATAGGCCTAATACGATTCTTTATGCCACTGTTGGGCAAACTAGCTATAGTTTTGGAAATCACTTCTAGGAGAAAATGCTGAAATATTTTGCCAATATCTTATATAATCTTATATAATACAGACGTTACTTCAAAAAAGAAGATGATTACGTCCTATGCGTCATGCATTTAGTCATGCATATTAACCAATGACTTAAATTCTGCCAAGTCACTGGTTTTCCTGGCTAGCTCAGGCAACCCATTCCATGCTCTAGTAGCACTAGGGAAAAGGAGTATTTGTACAAATTTGTCCTAGCATATTGGACGAGGAATGTGCCTTTATCTTTGTGTCTTTCAGAGTATTTTATTAAATTATATACTGCAAATGGTTTACAAAAACATGGAATAATAGTGAAAGTTGTTTGTGTGTGTGTAGGCAATGCAAGAACTAATTTTGAAGGACCAAAAAACTTTTTAAAAGATTGCAAGTTTCTGTCGGTTTTGAACTGCTAGCTGTGCTGTGCATTAGGCCTACACAACACGATAAAAAAAAAACTGCTGCAGATTTTCTACCAAAAAAAAAAAAAGAATATGTGTGAAAATGTATTATTACTTCTGCTCCTACACGTTTGCTTGGAGTCTTTAAAAGAATTCTGTAAATATGTCTATGCAAAATATAGCAGCATTTATGGCTATGGAAAGACCACATCTTACGCTGCGGTGAAAAGACATTACTACTTAATTAGTAGAATACTAAAATTATTTCTTGCTTTGAAATCATATTTCTTGTTTCAAGAGAGCTTAGTGCTTACTATAATCCATCTGAGAAAAAACACTTGCTGAACTGTGCTGGATTTTTTTTTTTTTTTTTTTTTTTTTTTTAACAAAATATAACTGACACATCCCGTGCAGCAGTTTTGCATAATGAGAGACAGAATGTGAGTATCTGGCTTACTTTTGTCATTGCGATGGTCCGAAAATGCACTGAAAGAAGCATGAAAAAGTTCCTCCCTGTATGCATGCAACTTTCTGGCAAAGGCCAGGTTGATTAAAAGAAATGATGTATACTGTATTCAAGTATGGCCTACAGCAACAATCGTAAGTAAAATCAAAACTTTATGGTCTCAATACTCCTGCGTGAGCCTATTATCACTTTAAACATACCTACTTAGCGCAGGCTAGAGGCAATATAGTATTTTATATATGCTGGTGAAAGTTGGACACCGAAGGCTGAGGCTGAAAGAAGAATTCAAGCCTTTGAGAGTAAATGCTACAGAAAAATACTGGGGTGCCGTGAAAAAAAGAGAAAGTTTATACTTTTAAAGTCATGACTCTGGCAAGAGACTAAAGTTGAACTGGTTCGGTCATGTTGTCAAGTCATCTTTCATGGTACAGTGGATGGTCGGGTACGGAGAAAGGGTCATCAAAAGAAAAGCTGGCTGTACAACAAAAAATAATGGATCGGCCCTTCTCTTGATATCCAAGTTAGAAGAGCTGACCAGGAAATGTGGAGGGATTTTGTTACGTTAACTGTCACAGAAACCATATATACAACGAAAGTCAAGGGACAGACAATAGAGATAAGAGATCCCAGGGAGAGAGAGAGAGAGGGGGGGGGGGGGGGTTGCCAATTTTACTGAAAACCATGACGTATGGTTTGATAGAGCACCATGTAAGAATTCAATGATGTGACCATGTAAGTAGTCAGTTAGCAAGGTGACCATGTTACACGTAGCCTAAGAAGTCCATCAGTTAACCAAGTAGCCATATAGCAGTAAGGGAGTCAAGTGAAACAAGTCAACTAGGTAGCCATGTAGCAAGAGAGTTAATAGTAAGTCATGTAGGCCTACCATATATATATATATGGTGTGCACCAATATCTACCTTGGTCACAGCATTCACCTAGATCAGTTATAGATGAAGTGTTGAAGTGTTTCGTAGGGTAAAAGAGGCTAAATATTATTCATTCTTGCTCGACCGTACGAGAGATTCTAGGAAAGTTAAACAAATGCCAGTTATTCTTGAGATTTTGTAGGCGAAGATGAAATTATTCAGAATAGAGAAAAACCATATCGGTTTTTTTTTCTAGTTGTCACTGAGACAACTGAAAAACCTATAACACTAAACTGGGAGAGCTGAATTAAATATTCCAAGCTATAGTGGCCAAGAGACTAAAATAGTGCTCATTATTAATGTGATAAGCGCTGGGGTTTTGAAGTCGAATATAACATATACTGAGACCAGTGACTTTCAACCTAACAAATCAGGCTTATATGAAGAATAAAAAATGTAATTCCTAATCTAATTACAAATTATAAGTCTCTACACCAATAACAGAACATAACATGAAAGATATTTAACCTAATATTTTAAGTCAATCGAATTTGAAAAACATTACCTGTACTGTAAGTTGGTCTACAACCACAATTGAAAGGAACTTATCAAAATTAAAGCTAATTTACAAAGCTTAAAATAATATCAACTCACTGTCTGTCTGGTACAAATTTAGATAGGCTGCTACGCTCATCTCCTAATCTTGGATCAGGTTGAAATTTTGCACAATTATTCATTGTTCCTGACATAGCTGCCTGGTTGTGCGGTATGCGCGCTGGACAATCGTTCGGTCATCTCGATGGTCTTGGGTTCCTACCCTGTCTGCTGCTATCCCGCGTCGTCCAGCGGGAGGCTTAAATTGGGTTAGGATGTAGATTATCTTCAACTCTGAAGGAACATCCAAAACATGAATTAATTAATTAAATAGCGGGGATAAATTTAAATGTATTTTCGTGGCTCAATGTTTTTCTTAAATATTTTTAAGATTGGCCCACGTTTAAAACAAAAGGCTTATCTAATGGGGAACTCCACATTTACAGCCACCATATCCCTCATTTATGTAAGATTTATTTCTCTTTTTCGATATCAAACAAAATTAACGAATCCACGCTATTTAATTTAGTGATTTTACTAATGGTGTTACTCGATCTAGTCAAATGTGAATATTCGTTTGTTATTAATCTCACTCAAAATTGAATTACGATTTTATATATAAGAGTTCAGTAAGTCTAAAAAAAAATAATATTTTTTTTAAATTCTTATTAATGACATTTTAAATTAATACATATTTGACGGTTTCAATTGTTCATTATTTTATAATAATAATAATTAATTTTGCACCCATAAAGATCTAAGCTATTAGGGCCTCAAAAATGATCTCATGCCCTTATCAAATTTAGGTCTTGCACCGCCCCTGTGTATGACCCATGTAAAAAAATGTAAACAAGATATATTAATGATAGTTTCAGGTACTGTAGATCAAATCGTTGTTTTTTTTATAAAAGAAGTTTGGAAAAAAAGGGGGGAGGAGTGGAGGATAGCGCTAAGGATGCTTCTCAGTTAAATGCACGAAAGGGGCGGCTACTTAAATTTCCTTTATTCAATGTTTATAGTTCCGTTAGGTTAGTTCCGTCTTTTCTTTTATTACATCTACATCTTCATTTGTAGAAATTACAAAATTCTTGCACCAAGATGGCGATTGCTACTAATACTTGTTGCATTTAAAATGTATTGGAATTAGTGATGAAAAATTGCTTTATACATTGGATAAAATTTTTGCACAATGCATCTAGATCTATGATTAAACGTAGAAGTCTTATTAGCTAATCATTAAATTGTTTAGATACAATAGCAATGGATAGCAACGGCGTAAGTGATGAAAATGTGCACATGATTCTGGCAATGGGTTTTCCTTCGGAATCTGAAGTTCGCAGAGCCTTGCGCATGGCTAAAAATGACCCAAGTGATGCTGTAGCTATATTAACTAATGAACCAACATCTTCTTATGATGTTGTTGAAGATATGGATGTAGACCTGAAAGAAGGAACTGTTACAACCAGTAGAACATATGGACCTCAACTGCCTCCATCTTATGAAGAGGTGTGTCATGATGATCCTGATGTAAGAGATCAATACACAGCTAATGTTTCTAGTTACTTATTCTAGTTACACTAACCCACAACTAATAGATGATACTCAGAAAGAAAAGTTTTGCGTATATATCAAAATATTACAATTTATTTGAAATAAAATTGTCTTGTTTAAATTGAATGGGGGTGGAAGTCACCTTTTTATTTTTTAAGGGAAAAGCTACAAAAAATAATTTAACTGACACTTTCAACTTTTTTATAGTGTGTAAAAGATTGAGAATATGTGTAACAATTTTTGAGTTTTCTAAATCAAAAAGTCTAATGATAGTGTGTCACATGTATCTTTGCAAAGGTCGTTTTCAGCTTAAATAATAACCCAGACAGAAACAAGTTTTGGATTATCTAACAAAATATATCAAAATATATATAACTTTACCATGAAGCCCCATATTTTGAAAAGGAATTTTTAATACAATTTAAAGAAATTTTAGTCTTGAAAATGCTTGAAATCAACTTTTTTTTTCTACAGAATGACTTATCAGCAAATGAAGTTGGCACAATGGATGAATCAAACATCATGGAGTTCCCTGTAACAAACCTTTATGAGTTAGAAGGACGTGTTTTTACAGAAATGTGGAATATTCCTTTTAAACGAGAAGAGTCCCTGGGAAAATGTTTGATTGCTTCAACACGACTGATGGAAGCAGGTAGTTGTTAATGCAATCGAGGTGCTAGCTTGAATAAATAAAGATTGGGGTACTTTGAATGATTTATATATTTTTCTAAACAGGTTTGGTAGAAAGTGATGAGCACTGCAAGCGTTTCATAGATCGTTGCATGCCAGAGGCTTTTACAAAGGTAATTTGTGTGGATGATTGATGAACTATGGTTGACAGTACTTTATAATTGTAAATATACAGTTGTTTTTAATATTATTCTGATTTTATTTTCTAAAATCTGTATCTGATGTTTGGTTCCTGTGTTTATTACTTCCACCTTTATAAATGTAACTGAGTTAAATTTAAATCTTATTTATAAAATAAATGGTGAGATTTAGTCTTTGTAGTTATCAATAGTATTATACTTTCTTCATTTTACAAACTTCGATTCTATCTATATCTGTTGCCTGGTTTCTGCTCCTATAAGTTCTGTCATGCTTTAAAACCTCTCTTACTCTACATTTTCCTTAGTGAAAGGGAGATAATCTATTAGAAAGTGAAAATAGCCTAAAAATCACAGGAAATGAAAAACTAGATTCAAAATGAATTATAAACAATCTTTTGTCTGTCTCTTTTCCATACCTTGTTATGACTAACTCATAGTTATGGTTCAGTCATTCAATTTTTTAAAATTGGTTCTTATTTAGAGAAAGACTTTGACGGAAACATTGTTACAAAAAAAAAAAGAAAGAAATGAAAAGTTTAATGCAAAGTTGATCTAAAAAATTTAAATTCCATTCCATTCTTGTAAACCATTTGTCACTGGATTGCACAAACCTGCTAATAGCTTAAATTGCTATTTAAGTGCTATAAACAATTTCTTGTGTTTAAAAAATTTATGACAGTACCTACTATCTAGATTTTTTTTTGTTCATCATTACTATCTGAGAATCTGTCAACCGAGTATAATTTCTTCACTTGACATGAAATGAATGAATATAATACAGATGTATTTATAATCCAAAAATACGTCACAATACTTTTGAACATGGATCTATTAGGAGCTGTTATTTTTATTTTTACAAACTTAATGTCACATATTCAAATAATGACTTACTTGACTTAATCCTGTGCACTCCCAGGGGAGCATAGGGCCGCAACCACACCTCTCCACCGAACTCAGTTCTGAGCAGCTTTCTTCATTTGCTCCCATGTCATTCCAGTACCCTCAGCTTCACTGCTGACTGACCTCTTCCAGGTTTGCTTGGGTCTGCCCACTTTCCTCTTTCCTTGTGGGTTCCAGTCAAGTGCCTGCCTTGCAACATTGGTAGCTGGTTTTTGCAGGGTGTGTCCTATCCAGCTCCATTTTCGTTTTGTGATGTCTTGGGCTATGGGCTTTTGTCTAGTTCTCTCCCACAAATCGATAGTAGTTATCTTTCCTAGACACCTAATTCCTAATATCCGGGGAAAGGCATCTGTTAACAAAGGTCTGGAGCTTTTCCATATTTGTTTTAGTGACTCTCCAAGTTTCTGAACCGTATAGAAGGACAGACTTAACGTTTGTATTATAGATTCGTATCTTGTTGTGTAGAGATAATGCCTTAGAGCGCCAGATAGTCTGAAGAGTTAAAAAGGCAAACCTAGCTTTATTGATCCGAATTAGTATATCATCATCAGCTCTGCCATCTTTATCAACTCTACTTCCCAGATATGTGAAGTGGTCCGTATCAAGGATATTCTCTCCCTGTTGCAGGATTGGGTTCTCTTGTCTGTTATTGATCCTCATAACTTATGTTTTCTTTTTGTTGATTAGAAGTCCAGTCTGAGCATTTTGTTGTGTATGGGAGAGGAGGCAGATGTCCTTTAAATGTTTTGTTAGTGTCCATTGTATGCCGCTTTTATTATCTAAGACTGTCTGTCTCATGACCCAATTGATCACCAGCAAAAATATCAAGGGCAAAAGCGTACATCCCTGTCTTACTCCTGTTTTTACTTGAAAAGGGTTGGTCAGCTTACCATTGTGTATTACTTGGCATGATGAGTCATCATATAACTGTTTAACGATATTGGTGAATTTTGTTGGAATTCCGTAGTGATTCATCAGTCTCCAGATTACGTCTCTGTCATTACTGTCGAAGGCTTTCTCAAAATCAACAAAGGTCATTTACAGAGGAGATTGCCACTCGATAGATTGTTCTATGATAATACGTAGTGTAGCAATGTGGTCAGTGTATGATTTCTCTTTACGGAATCCAGCCTGTTCTGGTCTTAGTCTTTTGTCTAGGGCATCTTTTAGGCGTTCCAATATAATCCTAGTTAAGACCTTGTTACGGGTTGACAGTAACATGATTCCTCGCCAGCTGTTGCATTGAGTGAGGTCACCTTTTTTTGGGTAATTTAATTAGGTAGCCCAGTTTCCAGATTTTAGGGACACTTTTCTTGTTCCCAAATTTTGCATAGCAGTGGATGCAGCATTGCAGCTGATATTTTGGGGTCTGATTTAAAAGCCTCTACTGGTATACCATCTGGGCCTGGCGCTTTTCCCATTTTTGCATTCTTGATGGCCTTGATGATCTCCCTTTAGTAGTAGGACCTGTGTTAACATCTATTTCTTCTGTTGTTGGGGTAATGTCCGGAATCGATTCAGGAGGATATCGGTTCAAAATTTCCTGACAGTGTTCAGCCCATCTATCCTTCTGTCCAACATCACTGGTGATGATTTTTCCTTGTTTGTCTTTCACTGGCTTGTTGGTGTTGGTATTTCTTCCTGCTAAGGTTCTTGTTATGTTGTACAACCTTTTCGAATAATAGTCTTGGTTAAATTTTATGGAAAACATCATTGGAAGCGTGGTCGAGAGGCTAAGTGCGCTTGAACTTGGCTTGTCTTGGCTACCTAGAAGGGGGCTCGAGGTTCGACACCCGACTCGGGCAGAGTTGGGTTTACTGAGCGCCTAAAGGCAGCATGGAAAACCAACTCCTAGATACCCCCTCCCCCCCACCGGTCCACATATGAGATTGGACCAAAGCGCTCTGAGCATGCTATAAACATGAAAGTCTCTCTGGCATTTTACGTCTCGAGAGATGATTTTTTCCCTTTGCAACTTCTTGTGTAACTAAAGAGGCCAATCCTTGATACACAGCTGCGATCGCAGGTTGGGCATATATAATGACCAGGCGCCGTTGCATTTTCACCCTTCTTTCTGCTTCTGTTGTGTATGACATCTGCAATCTTTGACCCTTCCTTTATGCTCTCTCTCCATGGAAGCATGAAAGTAGCGCTATATAAAAGCTATAATAATAATCTAGTTAAAATTGTTGTATCTCCTTTGATGTAGAGTTAACATTAAAATGAATTTCGCATCACTTTGCAGCCCAGTCTCAGTGCCAACACTGTCATCTTAGCAACCTCAAACCATGGCTTATTTCTAAAATTTTATAAAATCATTTTCATCTCAATTATATTTCTTGTCTCATGCCTCATGCTATACTCTCAAATTTTCATGTAGTGGGATTACAGTAAGTAGTAGAATGTATTACCATAACATTGTATTGTTTGCTATCTCCAGTTATTGACCTCCAATGCTGTACATAAATGGGGCATAGAGATTCAGGAAGGTATTTTCAATATGCTTGGTTTGCTCATTGAGTTAGTAGTTTCTTCTCTTAAGCAGCCTACCATTTATCCAGTACTAATGGATTGTCTTAAAATAGTAAGTGTTGTTAAATTTAAATATAGATCAATAATAGCATTAGACTGTTTTTTTTTTTTGTTTTTTTTTTGGTTCTTATACTTTATAAATACTTTTAAGTTACTTTTCTATTTAGTAATGTAGCAAGTACCTGTTACCATCAGTACAGATTGTATAGACAAATTTTAATAGAAATTATACAAAACCTGATAAAATTATCAGATCAATTAAAACAATTGAAAGCAGATGTCTAAATGTAAAGCTAGATTACAAAGAACTTTAACATAATACAACCAATAGTTATGCAAGTGTTATAAGCCAGCACATCTAACAAACAAACACATTTACCTGTCCCAGCTGAAACATGGAACCCACATAAAGTTGGATACACTCAGAAAATTCAAATTGGGCACATATCTACAATGATTGGTAAAAATCCCAAATTTTAAAATGTTTTTAACCTAAATTTTGTGAGATGGCCTATAGTTTGACATATTAATGTGTAACCTGTTTTTGGGTCGCAATGAGATTAAAGATTGATGCAGTATGTCACAATAAAGCAGATGTTAAGGAACAGCAGAATTCTTTTGCTTTAAACTGTATATTTTGTACAGTTTTTTTTTTTTTCATTTAATCAGTCCCTATTGAAAATATCATTTTAGTAACATTTTGAATCGTACTGTTATTATATTTCTAACAATTATATACTGCTTAAGACTTGTGCTGTTTAAATAATTAGATGCTATTCCTTTTATAAACAGGCATTTAATCCAGATACTGAGTTTCAAATGAAGAATAAAAATAAAAGAAGAGAAGACAGGTCTGAATATAGTGATTTATCTGGAGCAATCTCTCACAAAACTATGACGGTAAGATAAAAAAAATGATTACTACCTTATTTTTTTTTAAAATCTTAGTTTAGGGTGTTGCTTTTCTGTATTTAAACTTTGATGTTACATGTTTCAATTTATTTTTATTTTTGCATCTTGTTTTTAGGGTTCATTTTGCTGGCTAGCTGAGCTTATTGGTATGGTAAGATCATTTTCTATATCTACTAAATTATTTTTTGTTAATGGTAACTCTAAAACTGGTATAA
The DNA here is from genome assembly GCA_030265305.1 of Biomphalaria pfeifferi. Lineage (NCBI taxonomy): Eukaryota > Metazoa > Mollusca > Gastropoda > Planorbidae > Biomphalaria > Biomphalaria pfeifferi. The sequence goes on from JASAOG010000023.1 coordinate 280,631, forward strand.
ATATATTATTATTAATCATATGATAATGTTTCTATAGCTAGAAAACTTACAATATAAGTATAATAGGGGGAACTTAGAATCATGCTATAACATTTTTTTTTCATCTAGTTTACAAATTTAGGTGGATTTGAGCTGGTTAAAAAACATTTAGATTCAGAAAATGTTGATATTTTGGTAAGTTTATTTCTTTAGTCAATTTTAGTTTTTCTATATTAAATTCTATATGCATATACAAAAATTGCACACAGAAATGGGGGAAAATATTAAATTTTTAGAAACATAATAAGGTTAAATAATTTCTTATTTATGTTTGTCATTTTCTATCATTTTCTATTTCCATCTTGGTTTATGTATACTACATATCTGTATGATAACAAATTTAAGTTAAGGTAAAGATATTCTACTTTTCAAATTGATCCATAATGTGTATGTCGTTTTTAAATTTTTTTGCTTGTTGAAGACAAAAACTTTGCTGACTTTGATACCATTCAATTTTACTAGGCATCACCTAAGTTTTGTCATAACTGATGGGATAGCGTATTATAGATTACTTTCTACACTATATATTATCTAATTATACCCTTACAATTATCACAGACATGTATGCTTTTAAAAAAATAATAAAACTATAACTTTATTTCTAGAACATGTCATTACTTCTAAGGCCATTCGGTGTTTGTGCCAGCTTCCTTAGTCAGAGTACCATGGACACTATGCTTAGACCAGGCATGGAAAAAGCAGTAAAAACAATTCAAGCATTGGAAGAGAAGGACTTCAAAGATAAAGTAATTTGGAATTCCCATAAATGGGCATATTTTCATACAAGTTTACTTACTAAATGTCAACTTTAAATTGACTCTCACCAATTACATTAGTTTTTTAGTTGGTAGTAATGTTTCATTTTTTTTCTGCTTGACTATTTCTATTACCGGTAACTAATGTTTTGTTCTGAATCTTTTTAGAAAATAGGCAGTGTATCGGATCTTTTGAGCTCTATGAAGCTCCTGTGTCTGCAGATGTGGCGAGAGGATGTTGACAAGTTGGATGATCTCCGCTTGGATGTTACATTGCGCATGCTAAAATCTCCCCATTTTAATGCCAAAATGAATGCTTTGAAAGAGGTTTGTTCTAAGGGCTTAAAATTTTCTTACATTATTTATTATTAATCCCCTGTGAATTTCTTTAAAATAAGTATTTATCCTCCCAGAAATGTTCATATACAAAAAATTAAACAGCATTTAAACATATAAATTTGAAACAAAACTAGCTGATGATTCTTTGTCAAGTTAAAATAGTTATGAGTACAGATAGCTCAAATATAATCATATTTTCATTGTTTTCCTGGTGATTATTTTTTTTACCAAAGAACTATTTCAGTTTACATACTAATTCAGTCTTGACATCTTTCTGATTATCTTTTAGTTGCTAAAATCTGGTTTTGTCTGGCAGGTAACAAAACTGATAGATGAACTTGGCAGCAGAACTTTTAAGTCATCTGCCATTGTCATACCAGAGAGTAAACTATTGGACTGGTTGGTGGAAAATAAAGTTTTGTCTATAGCACTTGAAGGTAATACATGGTAAAAGTTTCTTCAACTGTTTAATACTCATTTTGTTTTCATAGAAATGCATTAAGTAAAATTAGTGATGTGCATGGTAATATTTTACATTTTCCTATTTCATTGAATATTCAATAGATAAGATTTCAAAACTATATTATTTTGAAAAACTTATTTAAAAGTTTGCACATTTGCCTAAAACAATAGTTTTTAAAATTTAATATTATATCACAATTTATTATAATATAAATTTAATATGCCAGTATTAAATATTGTCATAGCCTTCTGCGTCATCATTAATCTTACATTCTGCTTGATTGTATTGAAAGGAGTTGTTTTTTTTTTTGTCCACAGTCAGCTGTTTGCATAATTTGATGTCATAATTAATTATCTTCCACTCTTGAAAGAAAATGATACATTAGCAAATGATATTTTTTGTTAATATAAAAAAAAAACCAGCAGTATGTAGGCCTAAAAAACATTAGATAGTGTTAAAGATTTTGCCTAATATACTTGTAATGCTCATGTCTAGGCTTAATGGACACTAAAAGAAGAACAGCAACTTTCTATTCCTTCTTGATTTTGCAATTCACAATGTAATGAATAGTTACTAAATATTAAGTTTCAATTAGAACTCAAATCGTAACATAAATGACTAATATTTCTCTATGATCATTATGCGACTATCAGCACAAAGATCAACAGGCTGAGGTTTAAATATTATACAACTAAATATTTCTTTTATTATACATCTCTTCAGGACTGTACTCATGATTTGTTTTTTTATACTTTTCTAAGGTAACATAGATCAAGCCCAGTACTGTGATAAAATAAAAGGCATTGTTGACTTTCTGGGATCTAAACTGTCCCTTGATGAGCTGTCTATGATATGGAAGATGCAGGTAGATCCTACATAACTAGTAGATTAATTTATACATGATTTGTTAACAAACAAAATTTAATCTCCCAATGTTGGTAAGACTGAAATTTGATTGTATGTGGTTTTACTATGAATACTAAACTGATAATGTTTCAGAATGGGCAGACCAGCAATGTTATAGACAACATACATTCCATTATAGCAGCAGCAGCAGTCAAATTTGAATTCAATCAGTTGGAACATCTGTTTCTTCTTATACAAAAGGTGAATAAAAGCTGTGGGAATTCTTTGGGGCACTTATGATACTTTTGTGGTGAATAATTTTAATCTTGCAGCTTTTATTTATATTTTATATAGAAATGGCAAGACGACAATGACAAAACAAGAGATAAACTTTTGACCCTTATTGGAAAAATCGGCAAGGATGCCAAAGTTTCGAAAACAACAACAAAAGTAATTTTTTTGTTTATTTTGATGTTCTTAGTCTTTTTTTATTTTGGCTTGAGAATTTTAAAAATAAATTATTTTTGTTTATTCAAGATCGTTTTTTTTTAAACATCATAAATAATTCTGAAAAATTGCATGACAAATTGATGTTCTTTTGTACAATTCACAATAACTTGTAGGCTACATCTACTCTACACCAGTGTTTCCCAAACTGTGTTCCACAGAACACTAGTCTGAATAGGTGTTCCACAAACTACTGGAATAATTAACTAGTTGGAAACCACATGAATTAGTCTCTCTAAAAGATAAACAAAGTGTTCCTGTTAAATACTCAGAATGTGTGAAGTGTTCCTTTAGAGAAAAAGTTTGGGAAACACTTCTTTATACTAATAATAAGTTAGAATGTGTGTAAAAATATTGCTGAATGATGTATGTATGTTCATTTGTTTGGCATTTCTTGTGAATACACTACAGGTGTTAGAGCTGCTATGGGACCTCGCTCACCTACCCTCATTGAGTACAGCTTTAGTGGAACAAGCACTAGATGAGCACCATGCTATTTTGTCAGACTCCTACAGTGTGAAAGAACAAATCAAAATGCAGTATGTTAATAAGTGTGTTGAGGATATCAAAAAGGTAATGGCTTTATTTATTGTTGCTCAGATCTTTTGAGATAAGACCTGTGTGTCAGTAATGAATTGAAATAAAACCCCTTGAACAACAGAAGGGTTGTCACCTGAAAGCCAGGAATGAGGGCTTAGTCAACTGTAAATGAAATAAATCATTACTAAATTTCATGAGTTTACCTGGCCAAGGCCTTAAGGACAATTCATATTCCTGCAATATACTACCACTATTATGGAAGGATTGCCATTGAGTGAACCTTTTCCCTTCCTCTTCCCCCCCCCCCTTTTTTTTTTCTCCCAAGCTCTGTAATCAGTTATGTAGGAGTCCAGGGTTATGCTCTGTTACCTGTTTGCTTAAGCATATTATGGACTTCAGTTAGCCTAGGAAACATGCACTCAAGATAAGGCTTGGTACTTAGATTGTGCTGTCCTAAATTCTTTCTCTCTGCTATCAAATAAAAAAAAAATTTCTATTTTCTTGAAATTATTTAAGTCTTTTGAGAAAATTATATTTTTCTGACATTTAGAAATCTTAATATATATATAATTAATCAACAGCCTAAACATTTGTATGTTTATAAATTATCTAAAAATTTTCAAGTGTTTTTATTGATAAACTTTATCGCTAAGAAGTACTAAAATTAATCTCTTTTCTGTTTTCAAAAACTATTTTTAATACACATGCTCATGCTTATATCGGACCTGATGGGGTGGGTGTGTTGGCAGAGAGGTCAGGTACTGGTACTTGGCTTCTGAACTAAGAGGTCCCAGATTCGAATGTCAGTGAAGACTGGAATTCTTAGGATGCCCCTGAATCCACCCAACTAATGGGCACCTGACTTTAGTTGGGGAAAAGTAAAGGCAGTTGGTTGATGTGCTGCCACATGACACCCTTGTTAACAGTTGGCCATAGAAACTGATGACCTTTACATCATCTGCTCTATAGATCTCCAAGTCTGAATGAGTATTAATGGTAACCATGCTAGTTTTTTGAATTCCTGGTATTCCTCAAACAAACAATGTAACAATAACCTTGGTTAGGCCAATAATAGAATATGCATCCTCCATTTGTGACCCCTCAACTCAAGAAAACATTAAGAAACTGGAACAGACACAAAATAGAGCAGTGAGATTCATAACAAATGAATATTCACATTTGACTAGAGTAACACCTATAGTAAAATCACTAAATTTAGAAAGCCTTCAGGACAGAAGACTCACAAGTAAAGTAGCAATTATACATAAAACACTGAACCATAATCTTCAAATACAAAAACAAAATTTAATAAAATACTCTGAAAGACACAAAAATAAAGGCACATTCCTCGTCCCATATGCTAGGACAAATTTGTACAAATACTCCTTCTTCCCTAGCGCTATTAGAGCATGGAATGGGTTGCCTGAGCTAGCCAAGAAAACCAGTGACTTGGCAGAATTTAAGTCATTGGTTAATATGCATGACTAAATGCATGACGCGTAGGACGTAATCATCTTCTTTTTTGAAGTAACGTCTGTATTATAGAAGATAAGATAATAAGACTTTGTATTAAATCAAATTAATAAGAAAGAATTTAGTTTACCCCCAGCTTTTAAGTACAGGTTTATATGCATATTTTTATTATAAAAGTGTTGTGTTATTGTGATCCTTTATTTCTGCCTTATTCATGACAGGGAGCATGTGTGCTACCAGCATTAAAACAACTGATGCTGATTTGCAAAAGCATTATTAAAAATCCTGCACAGAAGGGAGATAATAAGGTATGTTTTTCACACCAATCTTCTGCAAGGAATATTTACTTACACTCTTTCATTGTAGAGTTTAGATTTCATTTGAACTTTAACTATTAGACAAATACGTTTCAGGAGGACTATGACATATATTGTAAAAGGGGTGGAGGAGAACTATGAAAGACCATGACACTTATAAAAAAAGTATCTGCTTATCTTATCTTCTTATATAATACAGACGTTACTTCTAAAAAGAAGATGATTACGTCCTATGCGTCATGCATTTAGTCATGCATATTAACCAATGACTTAAATTCTGCCAAGTCACTGGTTTTCCTGGCTAGCTCAGGCAACCCATTCCATGCTCTAGTAGCACTAGGGAAAAGGAGTATTTGTACAAATTTGTCCTAGCATATTGGACGAGGAATGTGCCTTTATCTTTGTGTCTTTCAGAGTATTTTATTAAATTTTGTTTTGTATGTATTTAAATGTATAGGGCTAGTTGACAGTTTTAACAAGGATAACTATCCTACTTGTACATCTAATTCCAAAGTTCCTGATCCCTGAGTCATATTCTGAATACTTAAACCAAAATAAATTAACAATTTCCAAATAATTGATCTAACTTTAAAAAAAAAATAGACACTTTTTCTTTCGCTAATGCATTGGCTTAAAATATTTTCATCTTTTCAAATGTGTTTTTTTTTTCCTGCTTTTATTGATGAATACATTTTTTCAGGGTGTTATCAATGAGCTGAACAAAGGAAGTGACATAATCAAACTGGTCACCAACAGCCTTGTTAAGTGTCATAAACAGGCTGCGTCACTGGTTGGAGATGGTCAACTGAAGACCACAACCATGGTGGATGGACGTTACACTCATGTTGATGTAAAAAATAGCATTACTTTATGTTTATCGTTAGAAAATAACTTTAAAAAAAACACTTTATACATCCTATTCATATATGTTCTTTAATAATTTGAAGTATTTTTATACTTCCAACTGATATAATAGTTTGTAATTGTATAAGAAAAATATTTTTATTTGCTCAAATTTTTTTTTACTAAGTATATATATGTTTCATTGACTAATTTGTCTGCTGACATGTTTGGTTTCAGTACATTGCAATACATCTTAATTTCCTACTATACATCTTACAAGCTGGAGACCTGTATCTTCCCTGGAATCGAGCTCGAGACATCTGGACAACGCTTGTTGCAAATCCTAAAGCTTGTGATTGGGATAGAGAGGTCAGTTTTTTTCTAGCCTAGACCATAACTTATAGAGGCTCAGTGGCTGAGCGATAAAGCGCATGGCTTCTGAACCGGGGACCGGGGTTCGAATCCTGGTAAAGACTAAGATTTTTAATCTCAGGATCTTCGGGCACCTCTGAGTCCACCCAGCTCTAATGGGTACCTTACATTAGTTAGGGAAAATTAAAGGCGGTTGGCCGTTGTGCTGGCCACATGACACCCTTGTTAACCGTAGGCCACAGAAACAGATGACCTTTACATCATCTGCGGTATAGACCACAAGGTCTGAAAGGGGAACTTTACTTTACTTAGACCATAACTTAATAATCGATTTTCGGAAACTTTGAAAAAAAAAAACAACCTACAAAAAAACAGAATAGTCCTTGTATTAAGTCTAAAAACAATGAAGTCATTTTTTATTTTCTGTATACAAATAATTTTTTTTTAATCTTTGGATAGTTCTTTATTACCATTAGATGTAGTATTCAACATTTTTTCTCCATCTAAAATCTCTTGATCATTGTGTCAATTGAAGGTGAAATATTTGAACTTGTGCTTTATTTACTACTTTTATTATTCCTTTGCAATATAATTATAAAATGTACAATTATTTTGTTTGTCAAAACTTAGAACATAAATGAATAATGTTTTAGATTGTCATTCAGTGTTTTCCTGTTTCTTTTGCCCTCCACAGACTTGCTATGATTGGTTCCAGCATGAAATCACTGACTTAGAAATAGACACCCAGAATCAAATGTTTCTGAAAATGATATTATGTATTGATCCTTCTAAACTGAGTGAAAGTGGTTTGTTATTTTTTATTTTATTAGAAAATTTCTAATGCTGAACATTATTGATTTTGAGTATGATTTATTATTTTAGAAAACAGCTTCCCAAAATAAAGTCAGGCTTCAAATGTTTCAAATCTCTTCCTGTTTTCTCCCCTAATTCACTCAGGCTTCAAATGTTTCAAGTGTTTCTTTGAAGGCGTAAACATTTATGAACATCGTCTTAAGAATGTCAATTCAACTTTGGTGGTAGAGAAGCCAGACTTAATAGGCTTGGACTACCTCTGGGAAATCTGTCTTCATGTCCCTAGTGAAAACATAGCTGAGCAAGCCATTCAGCTTTTGTTGTCCTACAGCTATAGTCAACTCAATTCTAAATTGAAAAAGGTAGGCAGTTAATAGTATTGAGCTGTTAAATTCATTTAAAAGTTTTATTTCTTTTCTAAATTACTGTTATTCTTTTTTAATTGAGTTTTTTTTATTTCATCATGTAATAATTAAATAATTATCATGTTAGGGATGTAAGCATAAAAAATTATGCCATCAATGACAAATAATTCCCTTTTATTTTCAGGAGCCACTGGCTTTACACAAGAAGTTTATTAATGAGTGTTACACAAGACTTGAGGTATTACATATAGAATATCACTTATTATTATTTCATTTTGCTAATAGTTAAAAAAAAATTAAAGTAGGAATTCAATATAGTGATTGATAATTGTAAATTGAATTCATTTTAATTTGATAATTAAGTTATCTTCATTGTGTAACCTGATGTATCTTCTTCAGACAGCTAGAATGGGACTTGGTGGCAACGTGGTGGCTCAAACTGTCTCTAATGCTACAAAAGTCGTGACTGCAGCAATTGTACCAGATGTAGCAAATGTTCCTTTACCTTCAAGGTAGCAGCTCAAGTTGTATTCTCTTCTTTGTTTACTTTTCTTGCAGACATTTTTAAGTTTTCATTTTTAATTTAAGGACATTCAAGAATCATTTTTATCTTTTGATTTTTTAAAATAAATTGCTTTGGTATAAAAAAAATACCTTTAAAGCTTTTAGCATGCTCAGGGTGCTTTGGTTCAATCTCTTTTGTAGTGGGGGGGTATCTTGGAGAAGAACTCAACAACTCTGCTCATGTTGGAATTCAAAATATCAGCCACACACCCTACAACATTACTTAACTTCAAATAAAGTAAACCGTAACACAACTGTTTTATGAGTGTTTCAAATATAGAGGTATTTTATGCTACTTGTTTCAAATCTTTGTATAAATCTGATTATGCAATACTTTTTCTTGTTAAATACATATGTTGAGACCAACTCTGCTGTTTATGTAAAATAAATCTTTGCTTATTTTATATAGGTCAGTCAAGTTTCTTGCTATAGAACGCCTCCTGTGGATTGCAGAGTCCTATATCTTGTCAGTGGAAGAGATTCACTGTGTCCCGCGCAACATACTTCCGCATGGAGCATCTTTTCATGGCTACCAGCTGAACCTGCTTGTTAAATGTGAAGCTTTGAAAGTAGAGTTTACCTTACAGGTTAGTACCTACAAATAAAAATACATTTTAAAAATTTGTCATTGTATGCTACTGAAAGCCATCACTTAAAACACTATCTTGGAAAGTTAGGTACGTAATGGTCTGGTTCTACTATGTCCTTTGAATGCTTCTATCTTATATTCCTTCACAAGACTACCCTGCTAAGATAAGATAAGATAATTTTATTGGTCCAAACAAATGGAAATTTGTTTTGATTACATTTGTCCACTATAGCATTACTACTAGTTCACAGGTCTATATTGTTGTCCCTTTGATAGTTTATCAGCCTTTTCATTTCCTATGATGCCTATAAGTCCAGGGATCCACTGTAATGTGATTATGATATTTAATTTTGACATCATATTATGGATTATTGTGATTAGTGTTAATGACTCTCTTGGGCTCGATGAGGTGCTGTTAGTAAATAAAAGCTTCAGCAAAGAAATGACCATGCCAAACAAACTGGACTGTATTAACTTCCTAACCTGCAAAGAGTAATCTACAATCTTCCAAGTAAGAACAGAACACAAAATTATCACTTTAACAAAATAAATGCCACATACCTACCCTTTGCAGACACTGTGCCCACCGTGTAAACCATATCCTCTTAGAATGCCACCTTTGTCAGACCCTACTACGACAGCCCAACATAACCAAGACTCTGTATGGCAGTGCTGAACAACTCAAGAAAACAGCACACTATTTTTCCTTAACACAGTCTGCAAAAGAGCTTACAGCTCAGCAGCAAAAATCTGGCAAGAAGAGGAAGAAAGATGGCATAAAAGATGTGCTGCCCTGAAGATCAACTCAGGCACCATTTTGTTTTTACTGGAAACAGATGGCCTCTGAAAGAGACACCTGGAGAGCTCTCATAAAGGTTTTGGGTTACACATTTCAAGCGCTGAGAAAAGCCCTTTGCAGAAGACAAAAAGAAGTCTTTAATAGAACCAAGTGGTCAATGGCTAGTCTGTATCAAATGTGGCACAATATCCAGTGGTATTGTCAGGTAAAATACTGCACTCATACTTAATCTTTAGAATCGAAGACAAGGCCATAGTAGGGAAAAGAAGTATTATAAACATTGAATAATGAAATTATTTTATAAGATTTAATAACAATTACTAACAATGCATTAATGAAAAAAGGCATTAGAATAATGTGTATCATAAATTTTAAAATAATCTACTTGACTTTTTGAATATATTATTTAGTAAAACTTGTTTGTATATGATAAATTATTTTTTTTTATTTCAAGGTAATTAAGAAAACTCAATGTACTGGTATTCATTGTTCCAATCATTTCAAACTTCTATTTTCTCAGTGTCACAGTAATGAAACTTTATCATCAGTCAGGAAAAAAGTTTTCCAGCGACTGAATCAACCAGTAGATCATGTACAGATGCATACTAATGATAAACTGGTAAGTTATACACAGCTTAGTTTATTCTGTTTTTAATGAGATAACAGTGTGGATGGAATGGCATTCAAAAATATGCTTATTTAGCCATTGTGGATGATCGCTCAGTTAAATATAAATATGTCTTTGCTGAGCCATATTTTATGGTAAAGCATTGTTTTTTTATAGGCTGTACTAAATGTAATATTTTGAATAAAAGGAGGTGGTACTGGGAATTACTATATTAAGAAATTTGACTATATGTCTCATTCAAGAAACAATTTGTTTTGTCTTGTTATATTATATTATTGATAAAATAAGAATTGAAATATTAGCAATAATTTGGATAATTTTATGAAATCTAATGGTTGAAATGTCTTTGTTGCAGCTTTGTATGACAAAAGACCAGCTTCTTCTCCACCAATTAGACATCACTGATAACAGTGTCCTGCAGGTCCATCTTGGCACATCCTCCACATCAAAGTCCAGCTCAACATCTGTGGCCTCTGGTCCCAGTGGAGTTAACAAAGAGGTTAGTTTCATCTTTAAGAAGAGCTCATTATGGTTTAAAACTCTAACATAGAATACACCATTGTACCAGATTGTCATTCAGATGTATTTTTTAATGCAATGTAATTCATGAAATAAAGATCATGTAATGTCAAAAATATGTCTTAAAATGAAAAGGTAACTACTAAAGAGATTACTGACGGTGGAGAAGGAATTCCATCCCAACAACAGACATCATCATCAGTGACCTCCAAATTATCTGCTGCTGCAAGTTTTGGTAAAGAGGTAATGTTCTGATCTTACTTCGCTTGGGTACCATCATTGTAGGATTAGGAACAATTTCATCAATAAAATTGTTAACACAGAAATAGTTAATTAAGATATTTAAATTTCAAAAGCCTTTAAAATATGTTATGCGTGTAATCTGGAATATGAATTTTTGGTTTTTGTTTTCAAACCAATTAAGGTTTTTTTTATGCTGTGAATGACATTAACCTGTCTTTTTTTTTTTTTCTTTCTAATATCAGGATCTAGACAAAGGAGTAAGTACATTTGAATAGTTTGGAAAAATTACTTCATTTTAATTCTGCATGGCTTTTTATAGAAAATGAAGGTTACTTTTATATTCATTTGCTCATCAAAACCAGGTCTCCCTGAATGCAATGATATTTGTTTTAGGAGATCAAATATTTATTCACAAAATATATTTCTAATATTAGTCTCTACTATTCATATCCAATGATTGCAGGCATCTAGTACAGTATTAAAACAGACCTTTGATATAGAACAGGTATTTGAAAATCAACTTATGATGTATTTTTAATTTTATTTCATTATCACTGAAGAGTTTCTTTAGTTTTTATTTTATACATTTAATATGGAAGCTATCACAATAATCAGCTTAATCTCACTTTCAAGATGGCTTTTTTTTTTTCAGGAGAAAATGTTGCCTGGTGTTGTTATGGCTAAAGGTGGCGAGGTATTTGAAATGTTATATCAGCTGACGGAGCTAGATGAGCCAAAGTAAGCTGTATAACTTTTATACTTTAAGTTTCATAGTGGATCAGTCAACTGCAAGATTGAACTTAATGTGAACTTCTTGTTCTTCAAACCAACATTTTTTTCTCATTTTTATTAAAACTTTGCATACTTTTTTTTTCTTTCTTTAGGATAACTAAAAGAGTTCAGAAACTATTAATGTTGATTCCAACTGACCAAGCTGTATCTGATGCTCTTGATCTCATATGTCACAAAGTAAGTTTTAGAATTTATTTATTCAAGTCTGATGGTCCTTCATTTTAATTTTTGATTTGGTTTTATGTTAATTTAAAAAAAAATTAAAAATTTTCAGACAATGAAATTAGTAATACAAATTTCCTAAGAATTAGAAATATATTTAATCTATATCACTAACTATGAAATAATATTTAATCACATTTTTTATTTAAATTAGCAAATTCTGAAGTCTGCTGCCTCATCAGAAGATTTATCTGGTGTTAAATCAAGTCCTAAAAAGTCTGCCCCTACCTCCAGTGCTACTGTTCCAGTATCTCCCAAGGAGACAATTAGAAATTTGTTTGACTGCAACAAACCAGACATGAGTGCCTTCAGAGTCTTATACAATCTAGAGGTTTGTATTTTTTAAAAATAAAATGCTCACTTTAGTCAGATGAAGAAAAGTACTCATCCTTTTTGTGTGTGTGGTATTCAACTTATACAGTTCATCAACTGCCTTAATTTAAGAAACTTACAGGTAACCATTAGTTTGGTAGTTGTAATGTTTTCTATTACAAAAATAAAATAACTAGAGATTAGACTTCATTGAGATTAATGCACTCATTGAAACCCTTTGACTTCTCTGATTGGCCTAGGGTCTCAACAAGATATTTATGTTATCTTTAACTTTTTTTGTCAAAAGGTTTTCATTTAAAGTTTGTTTTTTTTCTCCATGAAAACATTTTAACAAAATAACATGATTTTTAAAAAAAATATTATCTGTAAAATAATTTTAAATTAAACCTTTATTATTACTTCTTCCTGTTTTTTTCTGTCAGGTTCTAAGTTGTAAATTGATGCCAACTTCTGAAGATTTAACAACACAAGCCAGTGCTCAGAATTTCTGTGTAGAGTTTCTCCACAATGGCGGCTTGTCTCTGGTGGTCAGCGTGCTGCAGCCAGAGTCCCTTCCTGCAGATATCAATTATGAAATCAGACAAGGATGTTACTCCATTTGTTTACAGCTTGCAAGGTGATACAAGAAACTTAAGATACTGCCTTCTATTTTATATTTGAAGTAAAATCTGTCTTTTTCTACAGTCTTGATTGGAATCATGCTAGTGCTGATGCAGGACAGAATTGCAACAATGTTTATGACTTATTAGTTGTCATGTTTATTTTATCTTTTTGTGATATTACATTTCAAATGTAAGTCACAAATTTGTTTCCCAATAAGGATTATATTTATCTACAGATATCTGCTGTGTGGTCAGACAGTAATTGGAAAGTCAGTTAAAGACTCCTCCATCTTAGCTCCCTCTCCTATCAAGACTAGCTCAAAGTGGAGCCATGCAATACAAGTAATTACATATTTATTTATAGTTTTACTGGTTATAAAAGCGTGGTCGAGAGGCTTAGTGCGCTTGAACTTAGCTTGGCTTGCTAGCTATGTAGGGGGCTCGAGGTTCGACACCTGACTTGGACAGAGTTGTGTTTACTGAGTGCCTAAAGGCAACACAGAAAAACCTTCTCCTAGATATCACCTCCCCCCACTGGTCCACAACTGAGATTGGACCAAAGCGCTCTGAGCACAAAATTAGCGCTATATAAAAGCCATAATTTATTTAATTTATTTATTTATAAGAAAAATCAAAATATTACTTGTCAATAATTTTTTCTCCTAATGATTTTAACAAATTTTGAAAATATGTAATTTATTATATTTAATTACAAAGTGATTCTTTTAAGGTCACTAGGTTTTGTAGACAAATGAACACTTTTTTTAATGTATTAAAATTTTTTTTGCTACTATCCAGAAGCATCTATACACAGGGCTAGCTGATAGTACAAATAACACAAGCAGTTGCTCAGAGTGCCATATTCTATTCAAAAATATTTTAAGTTTGTACTTCTAAATTTTTAAAAAATAATTTGACCTATGTATTAAACAAGAAACACACATTTAACTTAAGATCCTTATTTAGCAGCTGAATGAAATAGTAGTCAATGTTGTCAAGTAACTCTTATTGTAATGGACTATTATAAAGCTTTTTGTTTTTATTTTTCAGAACTTGAGTACACAGGAATTTGTGGAGACCATTTCCTGCTTTATGAAAGTCACTTGGGCTGCGGCGGCAGGAAGGCTTCATCTTCTCAGCTATAATCAACCAATTAAAGAAAGCAGAGAAGGATTTAGTTGTGGTCATCGCAGCAGACAGAGCAGTACAGGTAAAATAGTTTGATGGATTTGTTTACCTAATTAGTACTGCCAGATATAATTTTTCTAAGAAAATTGAAAAAAAATATTTTTTTTTCAATAAAGTTATTATGTATTTCACATAAGTTGTAATAAAAAATAAAATAAACTTCAATATTTTTAAAGATGTATAAAATTAGAATAATGATGGTCAAAATTAGAATTGGGTGAACTTAGTGGGACCCTAAAGATCCAGAAATTAAAAATCTCAGTCTTCACCAGGAGTTGAACACTGGACCCCTCGGTTCTGAAGACAAGCAATTCACCACTCAGCCACTGCACCTCTATTACTGTTTAAAGGTCTTAAGAAGTTGTATTAAATGATAGGTGGCTTAATGATTTGATATCAATGCAGATGGTTAAGTTAGTCTAATTTAAATACTTATTTTAATAACTTATTTTAATAGAATTATTTTCTTCACTCCAGGTAGCTCAGCCAGTACCAACAGTGACAGTGATAACCAATCCCTGCATGCTGGTGTGTGTGCTCATCAAATCAACATACCCACACAGGATGCTCAGATTGCTAAAGAGGCCTTAGAGATTCTAATCACATGCTTGCAGCTAAGAAAAGAACTGTTAGGTAAGCCATTTAGTGAAGTTGACTAGCTGGCTAGTGAACAAGTTGACTTGCATCTGTCTTGATGGAGAAATACTAAGCTTGTGTGATGCTAAGCTTTTCATTCGCTGAACACACAAGCAAGCTAGGATTAATATGTTCATTCAAATTTTAACCTTTTTTTTTATTGATTTTCATTAAATAATTTTGTTTACACATTACTTTATCAATAAAAGGCAATTATTTTTCTAGAAATTTTGAATCCAGAAATGTTTAACTTAATGTTAAATCCAGGTGTTTCAATACTTTAAAATCTTTATGGACAGGGTCTTAAATATAAAGGATAATAAAGCAGTGGAGACAGTAACTTATTCATTAACTTGAACTATTAAAATATCTCTGTTTTCATGTCCTTATTTATGTGTTTTAGCTACACTCAGTTAACATGGCATTTCTAATGAAAGTATTTGTTTGCATATGAGCATGTAATAAAATAATATTGAAATCAATTAAAACTTATACTAAACGGGACACATAATAGTCATAAAATAAGAATAAAAGATCTCCCCCCCCCCCAAAAGGTAAGCCATTGATGTTGCTTTTTTTATTTATTCTTTTTCTTTTTTATAGCTTCATTTTACACTTTGCCATATGTGAGTGACTTTATCTTGGATCTGCTGGTCAGTTGTCCACTTAAAAATATAAGGGATGCAACACTGGAGCAGCTCTATCTGTTGTCCCAGCTGGATGTCTTTCAGGCATTAGGTTCAGATGCAGTCCAATCACCAAAGCAATTCATTCTACAGATGCTGTTAAAAGCTTTTGTCCCTTTCTGGGTTTCCTCTTCCAATGCTCGTGGATCAACACAAAAGTGAGACATTCTTTTTATGGTTTAAAAACAACAAAATTTAATTTGGGAGAAAAATTTGGATTAAAAAAAATAATTTTTTTATCGGATGTCATTTTAAAAAACTAAATAGCATGGTTTATCTTCTTAATGCCTTAAAACATTTAATAGTGTTGTAAACCTAAGGGAGGCAACTCAATAAAGGGAAGTCAGAAAGGATGATATTTATTTATAGATGATATGAGGACACAAAAAACATAAATCACCAGCTCCTCCTGCCAGTCTTTGTTTCAGGCAATCCCATCATACAAGCACCAACAACACAATCCACAGTGTTGTTCCATGTCCACACCAACAGCCTCCCATCATTTATCATAGAGGATGAAGGGTGTGCCCCGTTCTCCGGGGATGGAAACTGTTTAAAAAATGTTTTTCTCTGTTCCTTTTTACTTTGGCAGAAGGAAGCTTCTTTTTATATCTAAACATAAGCATTTCTGTTTTGGCCCTGTGTTGTGTGCATAACAGTTACAACAATATTTATAGCGAAAAAGGACATTATGAGAGGTAGTGACCTATGGTCAGAAAATCACTTATTAGATTGTTAAACTTACATGTTATTTTTTTGTGTAGACTTCTAAACCATTGTTTCCTCTTTGCCCAGATTGTTAAATCAATGTTCGCAGTATTTTGAACTTCGATGTCGGCTTCTGGAAAACTTAACATGTAAGACATTATCACCAACAAATTGAAGATTGGAGAAATTTAGTATATACAAAAGAATTTTCATTGCTATAAGTTTTAATGGAATTTTCATTTCATATTTAATATTATAATTTTAATTAGCTAAAATTTAATATTTTTGTAGCTTTATGTTTTTTTGGGCCTGAATTTACTGAAAATGTGTAAATATACTGAAATGATCTCAATTTAGTGTTGATATGGCTATCTGATTTTGTGTTGTCTTGATGGTCCTGGGTTCGAAGTCTGCTTGCCGCCATCCCCCATTGTCTTTCAGGAGGTTGGGCTAGGATGTTGTAATATCAGTTCTGAAGGAACATCCAAAACAAAAAAACACCTTTATACTGAAATAGTAGTTCTAGTGGTAGACTAAACAAAGTACAATTTAATTAATAATTAGAAAAAAAAAATCAAATTTTTTCATGTCTTTACTAATCAAATAATACTTTTTTCATTCTGTCGTTACAGTTAATGAGCAGCAAAAGCTTGGCCTTCACCCTATGTCCATGTTGGACGATGAAGTCATCTGGCTCTGTAACTTTGTCCCTTCTCGAAATGGTGAACTTAGTCAGACCGACAACACACTGTTAGCAGGACATCTGAAACTGATGCGTACACTTGCTACTTGTGAGGGAGTTGAAAAGAGTTCTTATGGTGGGTACTGAAAAATGTTATATGGTAAAAATAAATCTTTGCTTATAGCTGTAATGCACTAGTTGTCTCATATAAACAGCAATATTGTGTGAATTAAGTCCAAAATGTAAAGCTTAAGTCCTATTGCTAACACTATTTCGGAAGTATAGTTTTATTGATTTACTTTTATGTTGTATTTCTAGAATTATGTATGTGTACACATTTGTTTTCCAATAGGTGGCACTCTAGTCAATGACCTGCTCCATGACTTCCTGTTCCCAGCATCCAAGCTGATGTTGGACAGTATGAATCAAACAGCACAGGACAGCAACCTGATGGAGTTTAACCCAAAGTACTAAAAAGATACTTTTTTTTTAAGTAACTATGAAAAGAACAAAGAACTGAATTTTAAAAGAGAAAGAAAGAAAATAAATAAACCCTAGTCCCCCACCCCCCTTTCCCAAAAAAAAATAATTCATCACCACATATTCTTAATACTGCATGGTCTAGTGTGACTTATTGAATATCTGGAGAAATAAAATCTCTGGAGGTTTGTGGTAGCTTTTCAGGCATTGCAAATGGAGGTATGCTTATTAATGGAACTGGCTTGTAGAAAAGTGACCTGTTACTTTCAGGGATTCTTAACCGAATAGATGTCCACGTATGTTTCGAGGTGACCGCATCCCTTTTATAAACCATGTGACCCTGGAAAGGCTTTTATCCCGTGGTGAGGATTAGAAATTGGCTTGTCACCAACTCCTCTGTCAGGAGTCCCCCGGCAACTAGGTAATCATGTAATTACACCCGGCTTGTCATGTTGCACGGTCCTCCAAGCCTCAACATGAGTTCCTCCCATCATGCGGGCCTAGGGGGTGGGGGCCTTCTGACGCCTTTACTGTGCCACCGCACCCATGAGGCGACCATCACAACTCGTATGGGCCCCATTGGGGAACGGAGCAGTGGGTTTCGGACTGGTTAGTGAGCCTTTTTCACATCCCCACCACGTGCAGGTACACTTGCTAGAGCATACAGTGGTAGCTCACTGGGAGCCATGTTAGCTCTCGTTCTTGGCCTGTCCACTCCTGGGCGGATGTTTCCTTGGAGGTGCCTTGATCAGGCGACGGGAGCTGGTAATCCTCTAGGGATTCTTAACCTTTATATAAGCACAATTAGATACTTAAATGAATGACTGATTACTAATTGGGCTTGAACAGGCATTCTTAACCTCTGTTCAAGCCCAATTAGATTCAGTCATTCATTTAAGTTTCAAGAGCTGCCATTGAGAGCTCAATCACAAGCAGAACTGTTGCTTTCTTAACTATACAAGTAAACATGTTTAAAACTTTTTTTCTTTCTTTTACAATACAGATTTCAGGATAGAAATGTTTACATTATTTTCTCTTGATCCTCTCAGAAAAAATTTGGGACCAACATATTGTTTTCTTAATTTTGATTTGTAATAACATTTTTCTATTCTGAACTTATTCATTCAGATGTTCCAACTCAGAATCTCGAGTAGCTGCTTATGATCTTCTAGCCGAATTAACCAATAAATGTTCCTACAACTTAAGAATTATATGTAAGGAGTTATTGATGATGCATCACCAGTATACAGATAACAAGAAGGAATGGGAGGTAAGAGTTATTTTAAGAGCTTTTTAGGATTGGCTTTGTATCTTTAGGGAAATGGATTCAATGTTTTAGGACCAATATTTTCACTTTCAGTACATGCCTCCAGTAGATGGTAGAGCCAGCTGTGGCTATGTAGGGTTAAAGAATGGTGGGGCTACCTGTTACATGAACTCAGTATTACAACAGCTTTACATGACTCCAGGTGTGCCAGAAGCAATACTCAGTGTTGATGAAGATCAACCTGATGAAGATTCGTGAGTACATTGTCCTACAAACTATATTTGGACTTTGTTAAGCAGCTATATATATAATCACTTTTTGTAATCCTATGAGGCAAGATTTCTAAAGATAAAGTGTTTTAAATACATTGGAATATAAATATTGTGTGCATTTTAAAGGTTTCTTTGCTTCAGATCTGTTTCATATTGTTAATGACATCTCTATTCACCAAAAATTAGTTCAATGAATTTGGCTATATAATGTGTTATAAACTTGTTTCTTCAGCTTGTATCTCTTACTTCATTATTAAATAATTTGTTAATTAAAACTTTAATGAATTAATTAGTTAATAATGTTAGTACTTTGTACAGTAGTACACATTTGGTTAAGTAACAATACATTTCTTCTTTTGGCCATTACCAGAGTATTTTATCAAGTCCAGCAAATGTTTGGTCATCTCATGGAGAGCCGATTGCAAGCTCATGAACCAGAAAAATTCTGGCAAGTTTTCAAGTTGTGGGGTCACTCTATCAACATCAGAGAGCAGCAGGACTCATTTGATTTTTTTCAAGCTGTACTGGACCAGATTGATGAGCATATGAAAGTAAGGAAAGTTGTAAACATGTACTGGGGACAACAGTTTGATCCAATGTCTTATTGGTGCAGTTACACTACCAGTCACTTACATACAAAAGTATAACAAAACAACAACAAAAAATAACTAATGTGCCCCCCCAATAACATAATTGAATTTCCCATTTGTAATACCACATCATACCACTCGTACAGTGTCAGAATTCTAGTTTTCGACAAAATTCCATAACGCTATTTGCTATTATAGGTTATTGATTGTAAACTATATTACGTGACAGGTAGAGAAAGTGTTTTGTGATGGGAATTATCTTTGATAAAAATAAGCAATGTATCAATCAATTATGTTAACATAGCACAGGTATGATAATGCAAAACAAAACATGAATACCAAAATCATTAAGCTTTGCATCAGCTACATGATTGAATAACTAGTATTTACTGAAGTTTGGAATTTCATTATCATATATTTGTATTTATAAGGGTGCTAGGCCTATGAGCACCAGCCACCCAGGATATAAAAATTATGCCTCCGAAATCTCTTGATTTCGATTCCGCACGGAACTTACGGTCGTTTTGACCATCCCATGTGCCATGAACGGCAGAGGCCCTTTTATTATGAGATCGCTATTTAGTGAATATAAACCTCGATTTATTGTAACTTGTTGATGGTTTTTGAAAAGAGCATGTTTTCCATGTAAATTTAAATATTTATACTGTGATCAAATTGTATTTTATCAATATTATGATATGGAATAGTTCTTTAAAACGTAGGAATATTTACGCAGAATGACGTTATAATAATTGATGCATTCTACGATTGATAAAGTTTCTATATATTCATAATTATATCTCCTTCAAAGAAAGCAACAATAACGATTTTCATTGTTATGCCCCTTTTTATAATATTGAATGATCGCTCCTGTTATCTCCCTTTTATATAATCATATTGGATTTAGTACCTTAAGTTTTAACCTGTATCTTGTCTATTGTGTACACATATTTTTATATGGTCCTTCTAGTTCTAGCTGTAATCTTTTACACTTTATTCTTATTCGTTGGTCTTTTCCAAGTCATTGTAAATTTCAATTGGCACAGATGCTATATTTGTAGCATGTGCTGATATAATAATATCTTATACAAAATAATAAGAATAAAATGAATTTTTTTTTATTACAGGCAATAGGCAGAGAAGAAATTTTTAAGAAAAAATTTCAAGGCATTTTTTCAGATCAGAAAATATGTAAGGACTGTCCTCACAGGCAAGTGACTGCGTGAAGCATTTAAAAAAATATTTAGAGAAATATTTTAATATTTGTAGTATTTTATTTAATATAACTTAATAAATATTTGTGTTAACCTTCAGTGATTAAGAAAATGTTTCTAACAAATGAGTTGCAAATATTTGTGAATGTTTTACTGTAGCTATCAGCATGTTGTTGTCGGTCTCCTTTGTCATGGAGCACCAATGTTTTGTCTCATAGAAATGACATCAAATCTTGGGCATTTGCTATAATTGGAATGATGTGCCCCATACAGCAGTTCCCCCCTTTCCACACCACAGATGTGTTCAAAGATACATCTTGTCATCAGCTACATGGAAGGCTTTGCCAGGATGTAGCACTGCAAGCTGCTAGTTATCTCAAGGTCACCAGCTCCTGCTTTTTCCCTTGGGTTGACTCCCTAAACCTTTCCCATGTTTGGGTATAAGGCAGCAAAGGTTCGGAAGCTAAGGCTAATGAGTCCCTCCTGCCTGAAGCTTACTGGTTTAGGGGCCAGTTGCTCAACTTTCCCCTTTCTTCTGTCAGTAATAACAGTTCTGCTGAGCTGAATATGAAAAAACAACATTTATCCCTAAATAATGCTTTTTTTTTAACATCTTTTTTTTAATATATAATGCTGGTATTTAGGTATGAGAGAGAGGAGGCTTTCATTGCTCTCAATCTGACAGTCAAGAATGCCACACTCCAAGATTCACTGGACCAATTTGTTAAAGAAGAACTTCTGGAAGGAGTAAATGCTTACTTCTGTGAGAAATGCGGGGAAAAGGTTAGAAGTTATTTTCTTTGTTTTACAAAGAAGTTATGCACATCTAGTGTCAAGTATTAATATCTTAGTATAAAGTGCAGCTTTCAAACAAATCTTTATTATATCTCATTTACGTGAAAAAAGTTGCATTAGGGGGAATTAAATATTACTTTTAAACCTCATGTAAAAAAAATAATTAAATTTTCATAATGAATGAAGAATTCCTGTTTTCATTTTTATGCATCTGTTATAATGACAGAACTATTGAATACTGCTAACATTGTTTAGCTTTAGCAGAATTTATAAACATCAATACTTACTCTGGTTGATTTACAAATTATAGTCTAGACTACATTTTTTTAAGGTGCATACTAAAGTGTTTTTTTTTTTTTTACAAAGCTTATATAACTGTGTCTGTCTGTCTGGTAAAAAGTTTGTCCATGTTATTTCTCACCCAATCTTGGATCAAGCTGAAATTTTGCACATTTATTTCCTATATCTGACAACACAAGAATCAATATAAAGAAATTAATCAATTAAC
The DNA here is from genome assembly GCA_030265305.1 of Biomphalaria pfeifferi. Classification (NCBI taxonomy): domain Eukaryota; kingdom Metazoa; phylum Mollusca; class Gastropoda; family Planorbidae; genus Biomphalaria; species Biomphalaria pfeifferi. The sequence continues at coordinate 302,620 of JASAOG010000023.1, forward strand.
TATTGATAATTATTATTTTTTGTTTGGTATCTCAAACAAGGGAAAGAAATTGTACTTGACTGAAGTGGTGGTGTAAGCTGAATTAGTCCCTTTTATAGGTTGTTGCTCTGAATTGAAACAAACAACATATACTTATACAATCTTCTCTAGTCTTAAATACCTCACCAGCAGAGTGGTTAGAACTTCAGCTCAAGCAGGCGTAAGCCACGAGTTCGAATTCAGGTTGTTCCTTATTTTTTTTTATTTTTTTTTTGGATTTCTATGTAAATGCTTTAAAAAATCCAGTTACAGTAAAATTCACCCAGATATCTTGTTTCTTTCTCCCGCCTCCCTACCTGCCATTTTCCAACTGGTCCAGCGTAGTGAGAAAGCTAAAAGCATGATATAGGGCTGAACAAAAACAATTGGTAAAAATATTATTAATCGCTGTTATGACATGATTAGGATTTAGTTATTTGTTTTGGGAATAAGGGGAAAGTTTTTACTTAGTGACAAGTGACGTGACAGATAGTTAAAAAACAAGAACTTTCTAGGCAATGCTTTAGAATCAAAACGTTTTCTTATTTACAGTTAGAATAAGAAGAATTATATAGACGGCTAGTAATAGAGGACATTGGACGGTTCCCGTATTAAGTATTAAAGTGTTTGTTGTTTCAACACCAGCGTCGACTTTATTTATCGACTGTTGGCCTTTCGTCGGTGTTATCTGTTCCAGTATTGAGTTCAGTGTTACCTCCAGTTGGACTTAGTTACATTTTCAAGTACTAGACACCGCGGAAGAGCTTAACATCGCACAGATTTATTGTTGTTGGTCTCGATCAATTACAAATTTAATTACAAGACTGATCCAAACTAATTCATACAATTACACTTTGTATAAGCTTTGCTTTTTTAAAAATATTTTTTTATATTTTCTTGTTGTTTTTTTTTGTTGTTTTTTTTTAGAGAAATGCTATCAAACGAATGTGTATTAAGATGCTGCCACCATTACTTTGCATTCAGTTGAAGAGATTTGGTTATGATTGGGAGGCCAACAGGGCTTTAAAGTTTGATGATTATTTCAAAGTGAGTGAACATTTACCCTGACCATGGTCCCTAAATGTAACTGTACTTAACTGTACCTAAGATCCTGAGGGATATGCCCCTTTCATTATTATCAATCTTAATTCTAGATCTAATCAAGTTCAATTTTTTGATGACAGGACATCTTAACTTTATCAATGGAGCACTATCATTCTCTCTAAAGAAACTTGACACATATATATAACTTGATAAAACTATAACTTACTTACAAAAGTATTACTTTGTAGATCATCTAATAAACTCACAGAAAATGGACTATCTACTATAGGAAAAGACTTTCCTTCTAGACAAGTCTCGACTAACTCAAACTATAGTCTCCTGTTACCAAATATCTCTCTCTAGTACACTAGCCCTGTCAGAGTTCAGTACACTAGCCCTGTCAGAGTTCAGTACACAACTTCCTAAAAATTCAAACATCTTATCCACCCTTACATGTATTCTTGTTGACCTGTTGACCACAATCTCACTATCTCATGCAAGCCATGGTAGAGTGAAAGTATAAATTTAGTCCTACCATTACAATAACAAACACAGTTTGTAACAGAGACCATTCTCATGACTTATAAATTGGAAAAAGAAATGACTTCATTTATTATAAAGTCTTTTATTATCTAAGTATAGTAAAGGATTTATTCTTATATGACAAAACATACAAAAAATGAATGTATTTCACAGTTCCCATGGAGACTAGACATGGAACCTTATACTGTTGAAGGAATGGCTCGAAGGGAAGGTCAACAGATGGATAGAAGTAGCACGTCAGACAACCAGTCTTCCAGTAGTAGCAACGATGGTGATGGAGGCAACTCTGATTCTCTGAATGGTGAAATAGAGGCTGGGATAGAAGCTGCTTCAATTAATTCTGAGCAGAGTCCTATTCAATATGATTTGGTGGGCATTGTGGTACACAGCGGTCAGGCCAATGCTGGACATTACTATTCATTTATTAGGGATCGTAGGTAGGTTCTATTTTATGCTACAAACTTTAAGAAATACTTTGTTATTGATAACCATATTTCAAAATAAATTTTTCTGAAACCAATAAAAAAATCTATAAGCAGTCTTCAGCTTTTTTCCAGCTGTCTTTAAGGATGGCATTATTCTATTTCATAATTTTTGTTTCATTGTGTTAGGGCTGGAAAATTGTATTTTAAATCGATAGTTATTTTTTTTAGTGATTTGTTTTCATCTTCTTGCTTCCACAATGCTCTTTTCTTTTTTAGTTTGAGAGACAGTTGATTTTAATCCTGGAATAGGAAAAAAATTGTCTAACACGCTCTGTCATCATACTTTGTTAGTGTCCAACTTACTCTACTGCAGTGTCTAACTTCACACTCTACCATATAAAACTATGATTATCTGACCACATAGTTATGATATAATAGAAGACTTTTTTTTATTCAGGGTTTAAAACTGGACTAATTTATCGAATTGTTAATATCTATTAATTTTTTATGTGATGTGTGGTGGCTGAGTGGTAAAGTGCTTGGCTTCTGAACTGAAGGTTCCCATGTTCAAATTCTAGAGAAGACTAGGATTTTTAATTTTGGGATCCTTAGGGTGCCTCTAAGTGCACCCAGCTCTCTAATGGATACCTGATGTTTGGAGAAAAGTAAAGGTGGTAGGTCATTATGCTGGCCACATGATGCCCTCATTAACTGTGGACCACAGATTCAGATGACCTATGGATTGTAAGTTCTGAAAGGGGAACTTTTTTTTTTGTTCATTTCTGATGCACATATACAAAATGTGATTTACTTTTGCTGTTATAAAAAGAAATATGTTTTATGTCAATGTTACAGAGGCACTGTAATCACCAATCCAAACAAAGGAAAGTGGTTTAAGTTCAATGATACTGTGGTGGAAGAGTTTGACATGAATGATGTGACGGTGGAGCAGGAATGTTTTGGTGGAACATATAAAGCTAAAGTGTATGATTCTTGTAAGTTAATTCAGACATTTACATCTCCCTGAATTTATTCTATTTGGCTTAGTCTGCCCTTTATTTCAGTGATGTACATTAATTTTGTAGCTTCAAGTTTAACTACATTTATTTTTCTTTTGGCCATTGATTCTAAAGAAAATTGGAATGAAAAATACCTGTGTATGATTTACTATCAAGATTTACATTTGAAAAATACATTTGTGTAATTTATATATAGCGAATTTCTTCTACATTTTGAATCTTTTGGTTTCTAGAATTCTTATTTAATTACTTAATTTTTCTAGCTATTTCTAGCCATGATGACAAAATTTGATTCAACTACAAAATTTATTTCATGTTTTTTTTTTATATTTGAGTTTCAAAGCTGTGAGATGTAAAGCTTGCTCTTCTTATTCTCTTGAATCTGATAGACTTGAGATTGTGACATTCTAATAATTTATGTGATTATAAAAATGACTTCTTTTATTCAACGTATCTTGTCAGCCAACACATATCCAGAGGAAAGGTTGCGCTACTGGAATGGTTATCTTCTTTTCTATGAGAAGCTAGATGACATGAGGTCACCAGTCACAGCTAAACGCAGCAAGATTATTTCTCGGAGGGTTTTACCAGAAGGAGGGTAAGAAAATAGTGGATGTTTCCCATAAAAAATTTAAGTTTTGACAAAATATAAGTTGGTGGTTTTATCTAAACTAAATGTAAAATAAAACAAAACAAAAAGTCAGTTACTAATTACCTTTACAGCAGAAAATACTCATAATTACGTATAAAGGCCTTATTCTTGGCATAAATACGTTGTTTACAATCATGAGTATCTTCTTGAATTCCATTTGCAATAATTAACTTTTTGAGACTTTTGATGCGTACACGTAATGTCTCATTGTTTTAAAAAATAAGTTGTTTATACACACTGTGAGACTTTACGCATACATGCATAGATTACGTGACATAATCTCTGATGCTTGGTCATGTTATGACTTTCTTTTTACATGCACATATTGTAATGGAAAACTTGATGAAGTTTATTTCTATCATTTTCATACTTGACATTTCTTTAATTAATTTAAGTTAAGGTAAACTCTCACATGAATTAGGCCTTTGGAAAATCTTGAGGTTATTAATTTCATTGTAACATGACATCCTAGCTTTAAAGCTATTTAAAAATGTTTAAAAGTAAATAAAAAAAAAACTGCATGTTTTTTTTTAAAGTACATTTTTTAAAACATCATGTAGAAAGCACTATTTTAATTTGTAAATATTATTATTATTAATATATTTCTGGGTTTTCATTTGTTCAAAGAAAACGTAGCAGTGACAGTCTCATGGAACTGACAGAATTGGTTCATAAAGGGGAAAGAAAAGGAATATTCCTCGACCGCATGCCAGCAGGCATTCAACAGATGATCCACGCTGAGAACATTACTTTTGTCAAGAATAGGGACATTTACAACCCTGAGTATTTCACATTTATCAAGCAACTAGTTTCAATAGTCTTGAAAAGTAGAGTAAGTAACTGGTATTTTGTAGTAAAATGTACTTATAAATCTTCAGGAACATATTTGTTTGTCTTCTAGGATTAAGAATGAGCAGAAGATTAGTTTGTTTCATTAGAGCTATATGACTGTGTGAGTGAATAGCATCTTCCTCTAATCATTAGAAACACAATCATTTTGTAAAGTACCCATCATGCCTTCAATGATTTTAGCAAATAATTTCATTCACTTTTATGTATACAATGTGTAGGATACATAATAGTAGGAAGAGATCTTTTTTCAATTAGATATAATTTTCTAGTTGGAACTCTTGCTGTTTGCCATTCAGTGATTGTAAGTGATATTATAACAATGCTCAATTCTCATCAGAAAACATTTCTCTAAATAGCCCTGCCCATTTATCAAGTCAAACTAATTCCTATTAATCCCAGAACATTATATTATTTATGTTTTTTCTGAAAATACCCTGAAATATAAGTGACATTTTTGGGGGAAAAAATTAATTCATTTGAGGAGTTGGTCTCTTAATGGCTCATTCATGTGTTGTATGGATGTTGACATTTTTTAATTGAGCTTGTAAGTCAACTGTTTTGATTTAATGAGAACCATAAGAATTGATAAACATGAAACATTTAGATTTTTAATTTTTGTTATAAAAGTTTTAATAATATGTGTACAGTTTTAGTCAAATATCAAAGTTTGTTTAAATGAATATAATGGTTTTATTTATTGCTAGAGCCAGACTGTAAAAGTTGCTTTTAAAAGAATTGTATGCAATTTTATCTCCTTAAAGATTTTATAGACAAAAACAGTTTCATCACAATACCTAGCATTACTTTCTCAATGTCATGACTGGGTTCTTGTCACTTTTTATAACCTGAAATACTTTGTGGGACGTTAAGCTTAGTTCTTTGCTATGTTTACAGCCTACCCAGTGCCAGACCAAAGAAGATGACTCTGACTACAGTGTGAAATGCATTGAGTGTATGCAACTAAGTATTAGGTTTTTAGTCAATACTTATCTACGTACACGGTTAAAAACACAGTAAGTGATTACAATGTTTTTATACAAACAACTCTGCTAACTTGCATAGCTTTAAGTGGTTATAATATTTGTATTTTTAACAACTTTGCTAACCTGTATATTAGTTATACAATTATTGTTTAGATAGTTTCAGTTTGAAATTTAAAACTTACTTTTATTTTTGTTTAGATCAGAGTTAGATGAGTGGGTTGTACTGCTAGAAAATCTCATGCACTCCTGTAAAGAAGCTTGTTTGTGGTTCATTGATTATTTAGCCAGCCTTGAAGGCTGTGAGATAATAAAGTAAGTTTGATTTCCAATTCTAAAATATGATTTAGAGATTTTAGCTTTGAATCAGTTTGTAATGATAAGGGCTTATCAAATTTTAAAATATTATTTCTAAGACATTTGTTTTCATTTTGAGTCACACACACACACACAAAAAAGGCTTTTTTTTTAATTGTTCAAATGAATTGAGTGAACTGAAAATTTTTTGTGTTTTTAAATGTCACTTGATCAAGTATTTCCCTTGATGAATTAAATAGTCTCTAACCCACTTTCAGACTACTTATAAACTTGAACAAATAACTCTGTAGGTCAATGTTATTGTCTCTCTTTCAGATCATTTGTATACTTGAAAAATGAATTCTTGAGATCAGTGTAATTGTCTGTGGATCTTTTAAAGGGCATTGATATATTTGTATATACATGAAATTGTTCTCTTTCAAACCATTTACTTACTTGAAGAAATAATTCTCTTGATCAATCAATCAATGTAATTGTTCTCTTTCAGACCATTTATTTTAGAATCTACCAGTAAAGAAGTGCGTGTCATGTTTGGAAAATTGTTAGAAAGAACCTTTGCTAGTTTTTATTATCATGGTGGTGTGCCTGTAAGTAACTATTTACTTATTAAAAAAAAACATGCAAAAAAAAATTATAATTACAAGTAATAAGTATGAAATGAAAACTGACCATTTAATAAAAAGTGTCAGATATAAAATATTAGAAACTGTAATGAACTAGATATGCTAGTGTGTCATGTTACAGTCATTACTTGCAAAGATAATCATATTTAAGTAGCTTAAAAAATGTAAAATCTTGTCTTAGTATATTTGTGTGACGTGTAGATGCACTAATCTTTAAACTTCAGAATCGAAGACTTACCATTTATTTATTAGATGCTTATATATATTTTGTTTTAAAGTTTCTAAATGCTTAAATGTATTGTGATGTTATAGTCAAAAAGTTTGTACACTTTGATTGTGAACAACGGTTCAATATTTCAGACTCATCCTAATTTGAATACATTGCTGGAGACTTTATTGTCACTGTTAGATAAAGATGCAGTTGATTTGGTTAGAAATAGTACACAGTATTTCCTAGTGCTCAGGTCCTACATACAGCTGGTAAGTCCTGCGCTTTAAGTCTGAGAACATCGTTCTATGACATTTTCTGTGACACACTTTTAAGTATGTTAGAGCATTGATCTCATGAACATCCTTACACTCTATGGACAATGCTTTTATTTTTTTAAATGCATTTTTATTTATTTTTAACATAAACTTGACAGTATTTTTAGACAGTATTTTAAGAAGGTCTCGTTAGTTTTCAAAGTGCCTGTTAACCATAGTTTGTGTATTGGCAGCACTTACTTATAGTCCAGAATTGTTCTCTTATTTTAAGTTGCACATGAAGCAAACAAAGCCAAAAGTATCTGTAACAAAATAATAAAATCTCACGCTTATACTCACATTAATTACATTAACCCCTTAAAATAACAGTTACTGTTTTTAGTGTTTATAAAAAAAAATCTTGTTCTTGCCACTTTTAGAAAAGACTGTAAGACCTACTGGGTATATATTTGTGAAGGTCTTGACAAAATTATAATTATTTATTGATCTGGCTAGTTCAAGCAAATATCATTCCTTGTTTTTAAAACCTGATAGAGAGAGAAGGGAATTTGTGTGGACTTGTCAGACTTTTAAGTGTTTCACGCTGTCATAATATTCTCACGCTTTGATTCAGAAAATATCTTGTTCTCTGCAGGGGACCAAGGCTTGTGCTCACATGTTTGGAAGAAATGGCTTTCAACGTCTTGTCAATTTTCTTCTTGGAAATGGAAATGGGGTATGTGTATTTAGAAAAAAAAACATTGTTTTCATTTTAATAATTAAACCCATAAATAAATAATTTAAATCCATAATTGTTAAGTATTTTTGTTGTTACATATAATGATCTGAATTGGATCATACTCACCTATTCCTGTGAACCCCAGGGGGAGCATAGGGCCACAAACACACCTCTCCACAGCACTCAGTTCTGAGCAGCTTTCTTCATCTGCTCCCATGTCATTCCAGTATCCTCAGCTTCACTGATGACAGACCTCTTCCAGGTTTACTTGGGTCTGCCCACTTACCTTTCCTTGTGGATTCCCAATCAAGCGCCTGCTTGCAATGTTGGTACATACATTACAACATACATTTTTTTATGAACTAACAAAATATTTTTTTGCCACTGTTTTTGATAAAAGCTTGGATAGAATGTGTTAATTTAATTTACAACCTCATTATTTCAACCAGATTTTCTTTTTGGTTTGATTGTAACTGGTTATTGTAGCTTAAGGAAAATTTTGTATCATTAAATTGTTTCTAAACAATTAATTTCATTATATTGTATCTTAGAAATTTGTATCGTTAAATTGTATCTTGGAAGAGAAATTTGTTTCATTATATTCTGTCTCATGAATTATTCTCTGAAATATTCTCCTAGGAATCAGGGAGAAGGTGGAGTTCAATACAAGCTCGTGAATTTACTCACCTCCACACAGCGCTAGCTCTGCTTATACTGAACTGTGATGTGAAAGCTTACCAAACACATGGTCAGTTAACTGGCATGATCAGACTCTTACATCAAAACTTTGATTTGTTTAAGTTAGGCAGAATTAAGAAAAGTAGACTTCAACCATTCCCCATCCACAGCCTCAATTGGGCCAAATGAAAAATAATAATTTATATTATTGTGTTTACAGAACCTGGCAGCTTTGGAGACAGAAAACCTTCCACAGTACAACCACATATATTTCTAAAAATGTCTGCAGAGATGAGCTCCTATGTTTTTGGGGAAGAGTCACACAGATACATTAAAGAGGTCAGTTGATCAACACTAAAACATACATTAAGAAGTCAGTTGATCAACACTAAAACATACATTAAGAGGTCTGTTGATCAACACTTAAACATACATTAAGAGGTCAGTTGATCAACACTTTTAAACATACATTAAGAGGTCAGTTGATCAACACTAAAACATACATTAATGGAATCCAAAAACTATTAGCCATCACCAAACCAAATAAAGCGTCTGGATCTGATGGTATTCCAGCTAGATTACTCAAAGAACTAAGCAATGAGCTAGCCCCAGTGTTCAAAATACTCTTTCAGGCATCGCTTAACCAGGGCAGAGTACCAAAGGACTGGAAAGAAGCTAATGTCACCCCCCCCCCCCCCCCCCCACCATTTAAAAAAGGAGAAAAATCTGACCCAGGAAACTACAGACCAGTATCACTTACCAGCATCACATGTAAAATCCTAGAACACATAATATGTAGCAACATCATAAACCACTTAGACAAACATAATGTCCTCACCCCATACCAACATGGCTTTAGGAAATATAGATCATGTGAAACACATCTAATAGGACTAATGGATGACTTTTCAACAGGTTTAGATAATAGTGAACAAATAGATGCTATCTTACTAGATTTTTCCAAGGCTTTTGACAAAATTCACCACCATAGTTTGCTTAAAAAATTAAAATATTTCTGCTTAAAAAATTAAAATATTTCGGCATTAATGGTCCATGGCATCAGTGGATTAAAGATTTTCTGATAGGGAGAGAACAAACTGTAATAATAAATGGCTCTACATCAACACTGATAACAGTAAACTCAGGTGTACCTCAAGGAACTGTCTTAGGTCCACTACTATTCTTAATTTACATAAATGATTTACCAAATTGCATTACCTCAGGAACAAAAGTAAGATTATTTGCAGATGATTGCATAATATATAGAACAATAAAAACAACACAAGACACAGATATTTTACAAAGAGAATTAGATGAATTACAGAAATGGGAGCATGTCTTTCCACCCAGAAAAATGTCAGTTGTTAAGAGTAACAAAAAAACTAAAACAAATTAATTCCACTTATCTTATTCATGGCAAACCAGTAACACAGACTAAAAACGCAAAATACCTAGGTGTTATAATAAATGAAAAACTGTCATGGAATCCACATATTGATGAAACTATAAAAAAATCAAACAAAGCATTAGGATTTATTAAAAGAAATTTCTATAAATCAAATAAGAACATAAAACTAAAATGTTATTTAACCTTGGTTAGGCCAATAATAGAATATGCATCTACCGTGTGGGACCCCTCAACTCAAGAAAACATTAAGAAACTGGAACAAACACAAAATAGAGCAGTGAGATTCATAACAAATGAATATTCACATTTAACCAGAGTAACACCTTTAGTAAAATCACTAAATTTAGAAAGCCTTCAGGACAGAAGACTCAAAAGTAAAGTAGCAACTATACATAAAACACTGAACTATAATCTTCAAATACAAATACAAAATTTAATAAAATACTCTGAAAGACACAAAGATAAAGGCACATTCCTCGTCCCATATGCTAGGACAAATTTGTACAAATACTCCTTCTTCCCTAGTGCTATTAGAGCATGGAATGGGTTGCCTGAGCTAGCCATGAAAACCAGTGACTTGGCAGAATTTTAAGTCATTGGTTAATATGCATGACTAAATGCATGACGCGTAGGACGTAATCATCTTCTTTTTTGAAGTAACGCCTGTATTATATAAGATAAGATTAAGAGGTCAGTTGATCAACACTTAAACAGACGTTAAGAGGTTAGTTGTTGTTAATGGCTGGTGTACGGCATATTCACTACAATGGTCACAGGTAACATACCTCGCCACAATGTAAAAGCTGCATTCTCCTGGATTTTTCATGGGCTTATTATGTCTGGCCCATCTTTCCTCATTAGATTAGGCCATCTTTGCTTGCATCTCTCTATTCTGAGACAAGTCAGTAAGACAAGACTTTCAAAACTTAACATTAGGACATCCTTTTGAAAATCTATTTATTCTATTAATGTTTAAATTTTGTTATTCTTTTCTTGATTTAAATGTGACATATTTTAACTTCTGAAAATAGCAAAGTAAAGTATCTGTAAAAAAAAATAATAAAAGAACAGCAGATTTGTACATCTGCCATAGATCTTTAAATTTGGTCTTCATTACTGCTTTTTTTTTTTTTCTCTGAGCCAGAAAAGCAAAGTCTTATTAGTAATTAATTATTTCATTTCTAGTGGACTTTGATTGACTCAAGCTTATTAAAATTCATTAGCATGTGTACTATTGAAACTTAGCTCCTTGGAATGTCCTGCTGATCTAGTGCTCTATTCTATAGACATAATCCTAACCAATAATCATTTTGTTGAACTTGTAATTATCCCAATTGTGAAATGGATATTTGATATTTACAGGTGGTAACAGCAGTGAGAGAATTGTCTGGTGGAACTCTACAGTCACTGTATGATATGCTGCTGTATTGTTGCTATTGTAACTTTCCCTTCACAAAGACATTACTCAAACAGATCATGGTGAGTTGAACCTTGATTGTTTTCTAATACACATATAGTCGCCTGACTTCCAATGTTTTAGTATATGTTGGTAAGACTTCAATGTTATTTGACCAGTCATTTCATCCCCAATTAAATATTTTTTTTTATTCATTGTTTTAATTGTGCTGTTAAGGCTTTGATTTTGAGCCCTTATTTCATTTAATATATAAATATGATTATGTAGAATGCTTTTTGATATTTTTGACATGTTATTAATGTGTTTATATTTTTGATGAGAAATCTTATAATATATTGCAAATTTGGGTGTGTACTTAGCTATAGCACTTCTATTGGATGTGGGGGATATTATAATATTACCCTGTATTGATCAAAGGCCAAGGTGTGCTGGAAGTATTTCTAATAAAGTCTGACTTCACTCATCCTCAGGATATCATGTTGGCTTTATAAGTTTTGCTTTAATTCTCTTTTAAACATTAATGTTGTAAATTGTGTTATAGGGCTATATCGGTATTTATTTCATATTTCTATGGATATTTTATTTCTACATGTATATGTAAATTTATTGATATTCACTTTAGATATCAATACTGGTATATTTATGTGGGCATAAATACCTGTTTATATTATATTTCCATCATGATTAGGTTTCTATAGCCTTTAAAATTTATTTAGTGCTTATTGGAAATAAACTTGCATGTAGGGTGTGACTTTCTCTCTCTCTCTCTGCCATTAGGTGTTGATCTGATCTAAATTTTCTACCCCACTCTGATTGTCGTAGATACACACAAAAATACTTTTTTACATGACCTCTCTATTTATACGTGTTACATTTTTATAGTTTTTAATGGCATTTAATTTTATTGTTATCTAATGCATTACACTTTTTGTCATGTAAATAAAAATTAATATAATAAATATTGCTTATTTCACAATTTTTACAATAACTATTTGTTAGACAAAATGATCAGATAATGAAATGACCAGGGGATGAAGTGACCGGGAACCCAATGTTTAAATAATGATAAAACGGTTTTTGGTTTGAAACCTTAATCACAGCATTTCTCCCAAATCCCTATGCTTCAAGAACCCATCTATTTGAATGGTCTCCCATTTTTCTTTGAAACCTTGTGGTTTTAGAGCTTGAGAAATGGAAGTCCCACTGGCACTAGGACATGCTACATGGTTCCAGTCAACAAACTCAACATGCTCATACCTTGATCAGTGAACATTGTTTTTCCCACTATCTTTATGAATTTTTGTTTAATAAGAAATTTTGTAGCTGTAGTTAACAGTGCTCTTTTTATATCTGTTGATTTTGCAAAAATGCTTTCAGCTTGCAGATCTATTATGTTTTTAAAATTGCTATGAAAGTTCCATTATTATTGACATTTTATGATGAAGTAGTTTAAATAAATGTTCTTGAGGTTAGTCCTCTCTTCTTTCGGTGGAAATCCTCTTGTTAAGAACTCATACACTATAGTATAATGGTACTTGATGTATATTTAATATGTACCCATGTCTTTCAGTGTCAATATTCTAACATAGCATCTAATGAACTGAAGCCAATCTTTATGCTACTGACAGAGATTTTGGTAAGAATTAGTGCTTTTACTATGTAATGTATTTCAATACTTTCTAACTATAGACACTTTAGAGATATTGATATTCATTCAAAGATATCAACAGTTTGAAATTGTCAAAATGAAGAATGTAAGGGGCTTGTATATTTGACACTAAAACACAAACCAGTAAATCACAATGTTGAATGGTCTCTCAACAGTCTCTGGAGGATCCACTTCAGACAATCCGACTTCAGTATGTCATTGATGGTTTTCTGGATGAAAAAGAGAAAAAATTTGAAGGCTTGACAAGTAAATTGATTTTATGAAGACTTGTAATGTAATGAGATGTTTACATTGTCAGTTACAAAATGATCAGTTTCTTTATTTTTAATATTACAATATTTATTTTATTTTGTAAAAAAAAACTAAAAAACTATATTTTTACAAATACATTACTTTGTCATTAATAGTTTATTGTAGACTTAACATACAATTTAAAAAATTTATATCTTTACTGCATCATTTATTTCATTCATTATTTTAACATAATAAATCATATACATGACTAATCATTATCAACTCTATTAATCATTATTAACATTTAGTTAAATCTTCATCTTTCAAATCTTTGATTTTAAAGTAAGTTTTAGCTTAAAAATCAAATAATGTGGAACTAATTGGGAAAGTTAAATAAGTCTTTTGATATATGTCTTGAGAATCTGTTTGAACTAATGATATTTAGCCACAGTTGATCAATAACCTCTTATATTTGATTACCATTCTTTCTTTGTGACAGATGTGATAAGACTTAACCATGTCTCAGATAGCAGAAGGTCATACCAGTGTATTAAGTTTTTAGTCTCACTCATGATTCAGTCTGCAGTGGCCAAAGAGTTCTTGGTCAAAACGCCAATGAAATGGCAATGGGCGGTTAACTGGCTCAAGAAGAAGGTATTGTAATCCTAAGAGTAGATTGCTGTGTAGAGCCTAGTTACACTTTATATAAATCAAGTAAAGCTGTTGGGTTTTTATTGTGTTAAATGTTAAGTATCCAATTATGTGACGAGATAAACTGCAAGTTTTTTTTATTGTGTTAAATGTTTAGTATCCATTTATATGATGAGACAAACTGCAAGTTGTTTTGGTTGTGTTAAGCCTTTAGCCTACTTACTCTGGAAATCAATGAACTATGACAATTCAAATTGTATTATTTTTTTCTAGATGAGTGATCACTACTGGAGCACAACTTCCTCACCCAACTTGTCCAATGAAGACTCCAACAGAAAATCTTTCCAGAGGACTTACAGTGCACAGGTTGGTTTATCTGATGTGTTGTCTAACATTTTATCTGACCTTCAGTTTAGGCTAATTAAATAGAAAATCATGCCAGAATTTAAACTGCATATTAAGACAACAACTTCTCCTTCAATGCAAATGCCAGAAGCTAAAGCGGTTTAGTTCCAATTGAAGTTCAGATGGAATAAGAAATTGTGTTACTTTTGATCTCACTTTCAGTTCTGGTTAATGAAGTAGTAAAGACAACGCCCCCCCCCCCCCCCCCCCCCCCCACCCTTTTCTCCAATACAAAGAATGTGTGTTACCAAAACATTGTATTAGATTAGTTAACTACTTGGCTATTCTACTGAGTTTTATTTTCAAAATTAATGACATTCAAAGATGCATTGACTCTTGTGAAATTATAAGACACATTCCCAGCTCTAAATGTATTGGCTCCTTGACTTCTGTTTGGTTGAGCTTAGTCATTTAGCTTGTTCCCATTGAAAGTCACAGGGGACAGTAAATAATGACTTCTGTTCTACAGACCTGTAGCTTTTTATTTGTCAGTTTATTTGTAATTAATTAGATTCAAAGAGCAACCCATTCCTATCTGACCAAACAATCTTCTTATATGTTTTGCTATTCAACATTTTTTTTTTCCACTTTGGTCACTTCCTTAGATAAAAAGTTCATTAACTAGCTTAATAATGTTTTTACTGAATTATGATATGTCCTCCTCTGACAGCATACATTGCAAGAAGCCACAGCTTTGTTGACTGAGATGGAGACACAAGAATTTAACAACAACAACAACGTCACTGTCACAGCCACGAGCAGTGGAGAATTTGATGTTGATGTCAACTTGACAATGTATTCTAGCAGTGAGGCCAGCACCAACTCTGGCACCAGTAGCAGCATTGCCGACAAAGTAGTTCTGAAGCAGAATCCTTCGCTAACCACAAACTCATCTTCCAGGCCATCACCAGGTCGATCAGATGACCCAAGTTTGGACATTGACTAATTTTTTACTTACAAATTTCTTCTTAATTTTGTTCTCTCTCTGCTAACCAGGTTTCCATAAGTGTCAGAGCCACATGAAATTTGTTAAGTTTCTTTGGAAGTCGAAAGTGAAACAGTCACAATGTAAAATCTTCATTAGTACCTGTATCACATGCAAGGGAAAGATTTATACATAGCCAACCTTTTTGGTTTTCATGTGTTTTCTTTTATAAAGAGAGTCTATTCACTTTTGTGAACTTTCAGTTTAACATTGAAACATTCCCTTTTGTTTTTGAAAAGGGAGACAATGATGCTAAACTATATTATTCAGACAGAATTTTTATTTATGTATTTTTTCTATGATTCATGATTGTATCTTAACACCACAAGAAAGATTTCTGATTGTGCTGTGAACTTTGTGCTCATAAAAGTTCACTTTCACTGCTGTTGTAGACAAACTTGACTTGCTGCTCAGTTCATTGAACTGTGTCTTCTGAGTTGCTACAATAACAGTTACTCTCAGGTTGGAGTAAAATTACTAGGTGTCATTACTGCTAATTAGACAACCTACATGTGGTCTCATCACTCTCTGTCCTCTCTACATAAATTTATTGTGTATGTACAGTTTTACATTTTGTATACAATTATAAAATTTTTATTGTTAGTTTATGATCCGGTGGGTGTAGATACATTGAAATCATGAATGAACTGCATCCAACGCTTATAAAAACTTTAATTTTCATTATTTGCCCTATGTCTTACTGATTATTTTTTGTTTACTTGCTTTCTTTTGTTTAATAAGCTTCCTTTGTACTGTCCAAGTCCATATTGTTTCTTTCTTTCTTAAGCACATCTCCTAAAGTTTCAAAACTACAGATGGAACGGAAAAATTAAATGAGCTGTATGGGTATTGTTAGGAGTGACATGCATCAACTTATAATAGCAGCATAGAGGTACACAAGTTGTTGTAGTATTAGCGTTAATTACAGTATTGTCGAGAAATGTTTGGATGAAATATTCTTTGTTTTTTTTTAATTGAGATAATGATGACAATTGGATGGTCATATGGTATGTGATTGCTGTCTTTAACCTTTTCTGTTGCCATCCCCTGATGTCGGGAGGTTTGAGCTAGGATGTAATAATATTTCAATCTGAAGGAACATCCAAAACATTTAAAACAAACAAAAAACTAAGTCCTTGTACAGAAGTCATTTGCTAATTAGTTTTTATACATTACTCAAGTTTTGTAGAGAATTACGTGACAAAAAGTCAATGAAAAATCATTTAGATATCAGAGAAATGAATTTCTAGAAAACTTAAGTCTTCATTGTAAAAATGTTTAAATATTATCCTTATTTTAAAAAATTCATTTGTTCAAAAATTCTTGAAATAATTGAGCCTTTATTTTTTAAAAATATATTTTTTTTAAATATTATTCTTTTTTATTTGGAAAATGAAGAACCATTTGTGCTGCTTACTAAATAAACTTTGTTTCAAAAGAGTCACTCAGTAGGAAGTTGTTGTGTTGGACAAGCTTTTTTTTTTTTATTTTATTATAAATCTATTTTTTCAGTAGAATTGACCCTATATTTTCTTTTACAAACTATTTGCTTGCATTATTTTCTATTGAAAGAACAAACAAAAGTAGCTATTACATCTTAGAAATATTTGTTTGTAGATAAAACTCTGTGTGTATATGGGTAACCTATAGTTGTGTATGTTTGTGAGGAGTAAGCAAATATATATATATAAAAGTATGACTCGTGTCATTTGAGAAACATATATATATATATATATATATGTCACACATCCTAGCCAACAGACTCAAATTCAGTGACATATCCTAGACTTCTAGGTGTTTGTTTTTGCTCTGGCTAATTGACCCTGTTCATGATCCTTAGTAACTAACCAAATTCATCCAAATATAAATATATCATTCTTTATCTCTTGTTGTCTTTTCTATGACCTTCATGTCTAGTGACAGCTTGCTGTCTTCTGATAGAAACTTCTGGGACTGATGTAGCCATTGATCTGTTTATTAGACAAAATGATAGTCCAATACTAAGGCTTAGAATGTTGAGCCATTTTGTTGACAACTTATGCAATTAACACAATGTGCAGATTTTTGTTTACTGAATAGCTTTATGTTTATTTGATATTGACATGTATTAGTTTTGTCTGCTCATTATTTGAATATACATTTGATGCAAATAGTTTCACTGAGTTGCCTAAGGGTAACTTATTTCCTATTAGAATGTCATGTGCTATACAAACTGGATTGTCATCTCTATGGTCTCGGGTTGAACCCTGCCTGCTTTCATCTTGTGCTGACCTGTGGGAAATTCGGCCCAAGTTGTAATTATCTTCATTTCTAAAAGAATGAAATATACAGTCAAGTCAGCATTTTCTAATTGACAAACAGTTCATTGTCAAAGTATGGAATTTACTAGGTATTGTTTTATTTTTATACCTTTTCAGTTAGAGTTACGTTACTAGATAATTACTTGGACCTACTACAGCCCTATCATTCTCTGGTTCATATCCTTTGACCATAGTCTTCCTTGTGATTCTATTATTTTTAAAAGTCTTTCAGATTCTTTCCTAATTTTTTTTTTTTTGGCAATTGTTTAATGAATGTTTTCCTTCTTTTGTTGTTACTTATGTAAAGTAATGAACTTTTCATTCAATTCTAGGCTAATTTTTATTGTTAGACTTTTTGTCCTGCTTTTGTTTTATAAAGTAGAAAACATGGAACAGAAAACAAAATGTCCATCAATTACATTGTACATAATCTGTGCCACTGTTGTACCCGTTGATTGCATCTTTTTAAATAAGACAAAAACAATTTTATGTAGCTTATAGTGTGAACAAGTAAAGATTATTTGTCATATACCACATAAACAAAAGGAGATTAGCAATGTGTTTTCCAAGACAGTTCATTCATATGTTGTCATACTTAGACTATGTTATAACTTTCTTATTTGAGTTATCTTATCCTTGTTATATTTTCGTCCTACCATTGTCTTACCAAGAGAGGTATCAAGATGTAAATAAGACTGTATTATAAAACTGTACATGCCAATGATCAAGAATACATTGAAATAAAACAAAGATTGCAAGCTTCTAGTGAAATGCTTTTGTGATTTATGTCCAAAATGTTTGGTCTTCAGCATGATAGTGACTTTACAAAAAAAACACTCTACAGACTAGGTCTATGGAATCCAATAGATGTTCTCTATCTAGAAAGTTCCACAATGTTCTAGTTTGAATGGTAATTTACTCATTCTTTCACAAAGTTTAAAAAGCCAAAACACTTTCAATGAAAAAAATATTTATTTTAATACATAATTAATATTTTAGATTTTTAAAAACTTTTTTTTAATAATTCCTTTTCCCACAGAGGCAGGACATTTTGGCTTTTTGTGTTTGGCATCTGACCTTTTGATACTAAATATAGACATATTTTATACATTAATTGAATTCAAAAGATTACAACATGTTTTTGTTTTGTATGTGTATTTCTGTACAAAATATGTACAAAAACAAACAAACACTGTCAGTGATTTCCTTTTACAAAGGAATCCTGGTAAAAGTACTAGATGACAATCAATATACTGACTTTTAAAAGTTATAATTTTTTTTTGTCACTAATTAACTCTTTCTCTCCAGAATCAGTTTCCATATTTTGATGGAATTCATTTTTTCACTCTAAGTGCAAAACCATACTTCAGTTAAACTGTTATAACTTTTTTGTTTGTTATCAGAAAATATTATATATGTTATAGAATGAAATGAGATTGCATTGCAAATTTAGATAAAACTAACAATTATTTTAATATTTGTTTTATGAGACTGTGGACGTGTCTATAGGATTAAGATCTGGCCTAGCTCTAAGAAAAAATTTTGTGATCGAAATGGTAATATCATTAAAAACTATTTATCCCTATTGTCACAAAACTTTCTATATTATACTCATATATGACACAATTAAAACATAAAATGGAAATCTTGAGCTTATTATCCATGTCATTACCATTGGAGAAATAAAAACTGACCAACTGTGGACAAGTCAACAGCTCTAACCACTGACGGATCCAAGTGGAAGTGGGCTAGTTTTAGTAAAGAAATCACACAATTTGTGTACGAATAGTGTACTTATGTTAATATTATATATTAATTATTTATATTTGCACCAAGTGTTTAGATTATTTCCCTCCTCCTCTCTAGTCTGACGTAGATTTGTAGAACTGAAGAATTTCATTTGTTTGTTTGGAACTTTCTCAAAACTGTCTCTTTGTATTCGTTTCATTGCGAGAGATCTAAGAGTCACGAGAGAGAGAGAGATCTAAGAGTCACGAGAGAGAGAGAGATCTAAGAGTCACGAGAGAGAGAGAGATCTAAGAGTCACGAGAGAGAGAGAGATCTAAGAGTCACGAGAGAGAGAGAGATCTAAGAGTCACGAGAGAGAGAGAGATCTAAGAGTCACGAGAGAGAGAGAGATCTAAGAGTCACGAGAGAGAGAGAGATCTAAGAGTCACGAGAGAGAGAGAGATCTAAGAGTCACGAGAGAGAGATAGATCTAAGAGTCACGAGAGAGAGAGAGATCTAAGAGTCACGAGAGAGAGAGAGATCTAAGAGTCACGAGAGAGAGAGAGATCTAAGAGTCACGAGAGAGAGAGAGATCTAAGAGTCACGAGAGAGAGAGAGATCTAAGAGTCACGAGAGAGAGAGAGAGAGATCTAAGAGTCACGAGAGAGAGAGAGAGAGATCTAAGAGTCACGAGAGAGAGAGAGATCTAAGAGTCACGAGAGAGAGAGAGAGAGATCTAAGAGTCACGAGAGAGAGAGAGATCTAAGAGTCACGAGAGAGAGAGAGAGAGATCTAAGAGTCACGAGAGATCTAAGAGTCACAAGAGATCTAAGAGTCACGAGAGATCTAAGAGTCACGAGAGAGAGAGAGAGAGATCTAAGAGTCACGAGAGATCTAAGAGTCACGAGAGAGAGAGAGAGAGATCTAAGAGTCACGAGAGATCTAAGAGTCACGAGAGATCTAAGAGTCACGAGAGATCTAAGAGTCACGAGAGAGAGAGAGAGAGATCTAAGAGTCACGAGAGATCTAAGAGTCACGAGAGATCTAAGAGTCACGAGAGATCTAAGAGTCACGAGAGATCTAAGAGTCACGAGAGATCTAAGAGTCACGAGAGAGAGCAAGGAATGGAACCTTGTACCACTGGCTAAACAAACAACACAAAACAACTCAATCCTAATAGCATTGAAAATCTAGATTCTAGACCTATTGTCACTTATGTCAAAAGATTACAATGAATAAAACCAAGTTGATATTTCTTTTTATTTAGAGAACAAAAGACCAAGAAAGGGGAACGGGAATGTGTAACTTTTTGTTGTTGACAAGAAAGGGGGGGGGGGGGTAAGTAAAAGTAGGCTACTACTCAAATTAACGGGCCCAAAATATGTCGGGGGCGCATTATGAAGTCGGGAGAAATGACGATGCGCAGGTAAAAAAAAATAAAAAATGGGGGTTCCAGAGAGAGAAAGAAAGAGAGCGAGCCCTGTAACAGATACACTCAATCACGGGCTAAAAATGTATGTTAGGTAAAATGTGGCCCGTTTTTTGGGTTAAAAAAAAAATTAAAAAAGAAAAGGCGCATTCCAGTCATAAAAAAAAACAATATAAAGCCTAGGAACAGATCCGGCCATAATAAACAAAAATCATCGGAACAAATCAACGGACGTAGCCGGTGCGTACTGCTAGTCTAGTATCAATCATATTGGTCAACCACGGTCCAGAAGGCACTCGTGCGGGATGAACCTTGCGCTTACGAAAGTGTACGATCCCTCGCCGACAGTCGATTGTTGGTACATTGGTACGATAGCTGGGACGCGGAATTGTGCGGAACAGGCCGTCCTAGCCGAGTTCCGAGTCGGTCATTGTCCAATCGGTGCTTACTTTGGACGGTTTCGACAAAACTGCGACACACGGTGACGTCGCTGCATCGAGGACGAAGAAACAGTAGATCACATTCTGTATTAATGTTGCGTTCTGCATGAAGAGCGATCGGGACAAGGATTTGAGAGAGAGAACTGGTCCATGCGCGGCAAAGGGTCTGCCCTTGTACAGGGACAAAGCGACTTGAAACTCAATGCCCACTTCCTTTCACGTGCTCTAAGGGAGTAAATCTCAGCAGGTCTCGTTACTAATTAGGTTTCTGATTCGTTAGGTTTCCTTGATGGCTATTTAAAAGTGTTTTGTCTTGAATTCGAACTTGAGGCTTAAGTCTCCTCAGGACTAGTCTACCTCAGTGTTGGCGGATACGTAAATCAGGGCACGTTACACTGTTTTATAAGAATGCTGCTATTTTAAGATAATACTTGGAGTACATTGTCATTCGATATAAATTTCTACCCGATAAAACTTTGAATGAGATTTTCTAATAATGTTTTTTAAAACTAGGAGTGGCTATAAGTTAGAATGTACAGATTTCAACAAACGGTAAGAATTAAAAGATTTAAAGACAATAAAAAAAAAGACACGAGCTTAACGTGTTCAAAGTAGAGAAAAATGGCGGGTTGAGGAAGAACCGGAAGTTAAACAATCCTACATTAGGATGTTGTCTTGTTCTAATAACCTTGTAATCCATGCACCAGAAAACACCGAAGTCAGTGATTTTGATTCAAAACTAAATCCAGGTAAACGCACTGGATGACCTTCGATTTATTGACCTTTTGAAGTTGCGTTGTTCATTTTCGTGTCTCTAATTGTGTTTCTAATCTAGATCTAGGTCTACATTCAGTGCTGGTGATTTACATCTGTATACATCTGGTTCATCAAGCAAAAATAACGTATTATGTAGGCCAACACTTCCTGTAGAAAACGTGCCCAAAGGTCTGCATTGATGTGTATCGAGACTTTTCTGAAGTCATTAGTCCATATGTTTTTATATTAATTCAGTAGCCTACAATAACCAGTTTAACATTTTGTCTAGACTTATATTAAACAAACAATTTAGACATTTAGAACAGTGTTTCCCAAAGTGGGGTACGCGTACCCCCAGGGGTACGGGAGATATTCGAGTTTGAAGGGGGTACGCACGCATTAATTATGCTTCTCCTTCTCATTGATGCAAATTAATTTTTATTTATAATGGAACATTTATTTATAATTTTTAATGAACAATTTTATTTTTCCTTTATTATTTTGGATAATATTTGGGGGGGGGGGGGGGCAGGAAGGGGTGCGAGGGGTACTCAGTGGTACGAAAATTATTTAAGAGGCACGCATATGTTGAAAGTTTGGAAACCACTGATTTAGAAGTTTCTCCATGTGACAAGAACACAGTAGACTACTAAATATTAACACGACATTCAGATACAATTAGATATTAGAAGAAAAAAAAAGATTACATGCATAGAAATACAAACTCAGAATCGGCCCCTGAAGTGGTCCACTCCGGGAGGTAAAAGGTAGGCTTCAATATTTTCAGCTTGAATATCAGAAGCTATGAACTACAAGCCGTCAAGAACCACAACCCTGTCTCCGTCTATACAAAAAGAATAGACTTGTGCGTGTTGATGATATTATTGTATTATTGACTAGCAACATGATATACAACAAGCTATGAAGATATATTATTGTTGGTATTATTTTTTACACTCTATATTCATATATATATTCAAAGAACTAATCGTTATTAGGACATGGTCCAGATTGAACTGGGCTTACTAGATATGTGTTATTGAATCATCATCTAATTGATCGTTTTCTAAAGAGCGAATCTCTCATTCAAGGCCTCAAGGCCTGCTTGCACATTAAATTTAAACAATTAAATGATTCGCTTTCAGAAACAAAACAAAAAGTAGTTGTTGTTGTTTTGCGCTCTAAACGGGACGTACAGGAAGACCAACACAAAACTAATTGAAGGCTTTTCCCCTGCTAGAAGGCCTTAAAAACTAGACCGTCATCTAGATCTATTTAGGAAAAATACAATAACAGGGCTCTCTCTAGGGCTTACTAGGGAGACAGAAACTAATCTAAATAATGAAATCTACATCAGCCTAAAATTGACTTTTCATGCAGTACTGTGAGTTACCTTCCATTGAAAAATTACAGTTGATATTTATGTCGATTTTTTTTTTTTCTGTTCCCCCGAAAGCGAGAATTATTGGTAATTATATACTCTGTTTGATATTAGGAAGGGAAATAACTTATACATTAATAAGAGATATAGTTTTAAGTGTGGGGGTTATTTCCCTTAGCTAAGTGTTTTTAAAAGTATTTATATATTTTGTGTGTAAATATTTAACCAAACGGTTTTGTTTTTGTCGTCAGTCGACCTAACAATACAATAGTATTGGCAACACTTTAGGAACCTAACAACAAACAAAACAGACAGAAAACAGAAACAAAATGTATACATTTTTAACATTTTAATTCAAGTGAACCTTTGGAACGGTAAAACAGTATAGTCAATCATGTTCAAAACATAGCGCTGAATATAAGCGACAATATTTGGTACATAGCATCGTGCTGACCGACTAGATGAAAGTAAACAGTAAACACATTTTCTACAGCAGAAGTGATCTTGGTATGTGAAGTGTGGTTGTGTGTGGGGTAAGGAAGGCGAAGGAGTCTTTGAGCTTTGTTATTTATGATCTCTAATTTAAGTCTTCTGTAAGTCAAAGTTCAAGGTTATAATAGTTTTTAAAAAAGGGAGTAGACCTGCGAAAGTGAAAAACAGCAAATTATAAAAATCACTTAAACAAAAAAAAAACACCTACACAAAGCTTATAAAAGAGAAAGAACTGCACATTTACAGCCATAAATCAAAACAATAATGTAAGATTTATTTCCCTTTTATACATCAAACAAAATCAATCAAGTACCACTAATTAATTAACTAATTGGTTAATTTCTTATTGATTCATGTTTGTTAGTGAATAATTGTGCAAAGTTTCAACTTGATCCGAGAATGTGAAGTGGGAGAAATAACGTGTACAAAATTTGTCCCAGACAGACAGACAAACTTTGTAAAAAGAGGAAAGGAATGAATGTAACAAGGCGAAACTTTTCTGTATTACAATCGTAACCATTCATCTAATTTTATATAACGAATGGACTGAATTTCGTATGATTAATTTATCTATAATACAGAAAATAGATATTAATCATGGGATACAGTTATTAGATGTACTTGACCCTTAGTGCCACTCGCACTTTATCAAGACCAGAACGATCCAGCGCCCCTTGGGATAACAAGTGATGAACTGATGTAAAGCCATTGTGTGTGTGTGTATGTATGTACAACGAAAGAAAAGTAAACACTCCAGTTGAACTAACTACATTACGTTGGGACTTATCACCTGCTCCAGTACAGAATAAGAAACATTCTAGCATTAAAATTTCATGTTTTGTTCTTTTCGTTTTCAGCGAGTCTAGTTTGAAAACATTACAAATACTTTTTAACATCAAACTAGTTTATTTGTTGATATTGAACACGGCTTATATTATTTTAAAACAAATAATTCTGTTTGCTGTTAGACACACACACACACTCTCTCTCTTTCTCTCTCTCTCTCATATTCTATAACGTTAACATTGAGCGCCATTTCCTTCCCCTCCTCTAAATGTCTATCTTTTCCTATTGAAGTAATTTATTTCATGTCCTCGTTAACTCTGCGATCCGTTTCATTTGTCCCTTTTCATCCTATTCTGTCCCATTATCTCCAAAACTACCACAGCCATAAACTATTCAGCCATCGTGTCCTAGAGAAATGGTAGAAGATAACCAGCCATCTTGTCCTAGAGAAATGATAGAAATCTTATCTTGGCTACTTACAGTACTTACACCGTTTGATTAAAAGTATTAAATAAGATATTTTTAAAAAAACTTTATTTTTCCTGTCCAATTGTGAGTTACACCGTCCAGATACTTTCCTATTCGTAGTTGACAGAAAATACCATTAGCAATGTACTTCATTTGGTTAGGTTTCGTATTGTGTGTGGAATGAATGAAACTATTTAATACGCACATTAATCAGTAGACTATCCGTCATTGTTTTAAAAACTGATCCGTGGATCAGGTCAAAGTTTTCAATTTATCACAGTATCAAAAATCGATTTATTGAGATAGGACCCCATTCAACACGAACTAGATGCAATACTATTAAAAGTGCCAAGATAAATCAGCTAAACGTCACGCAAGGGTCAATCTGCTGTTGGGGGACATCCTGAATCCCATTCTGATGTCCATTTTGGTACTGTTTGTCAATTTTGCTGCCTGCAGCAAACTTGCGAAGGAGTAGATCCTCGGTGGGGGAAGGTTGAGCGATGGTGCACAGGCCACCACGGAGCATGGAGTCTGTGGAGGATGCCCTGGGCATGTATGAAGGAGACCGAAGGTACAGCCCGCTGCCCCAAGAGGACGCCGAGTAGGATGTCCTCTGAGAAGGAGGATCACACAGGCAGCGATAGCAGAAAGTCCAGAAAGTCAGTTCGCTTTCGTTGCTTTTGTAAGGAGATGTGGGCGTGGTAGCGGCCTGCTGTTCCTTGAGGCCAGCGTCTGACCGGATGCCACACACTTTCCTGATGAAAGAAATGACCTTCCAGCGTAGCTCCCTCCTCACTAGTATATAAACCCAGGGATCGAGGATCTGGTTGAAAGAAGCCATACGTATCATATAGAGATATGTCTTGTCTACGTTGATATGTTTGATGAGGTCAGTTTGACATATAATTGTGAAAACCTGCATGAAAGAAAGATATTCATTATTTGAAGACATATATAAAAATAAATACTTATGGCTATTGTATTTATTTCTAAAGCATTAATAGTACTTACAATCTAAAAAAAAGTGTAGTAGATCAGTATAATAAAAAATTCTATCAGAAGTGGTCCACCCAGTCAGGTAAAAAGGCAGATTTCAATTTTTTCAGAAAGAATATCATAATGAAATTATATCAAAGGCAATTGACAGAGAAGACTAGAGAAAGAAGGTTGACAGATCATGTGTGGTGCCCCAAAGGTTTAGCAGACCAAGGGATAAGTGAAAGTGAATGTGAAGATAGTTGTGAACCTGGCCTAACTGATGTCTTATAATGAATCTAATTGTTTTGAAAAGGTCAATCTCTTATTCAAAGCCTCAAGGAAAAAAAAAACATTTCCGTAAAAAAAAAATTCCATTTAGTTTTGTGTTCGACGTTTCTTGCATTCTACCTTGCAGTTCAAGTGATAATATGAAAAACTTCTTATTAATTGTTCTATTAAATTATGTCCAACTTATTTGCAAAGTCAATAGATTTTTTCTCTTTATAAAAAAATTATTTATTTTTGTAAATGTAGTATTTAGTATGACAGAACTTAAATAACTTTGCAATACAATTGTAAAAAGATACTTTTAACCAAAAATCTAAAACCATTTACATAAATGTGTTTAAAAAACAAGTAAATGTTATTTTCCCTTACTATAAAGCCTCCAGTGTTTGTTACTATGTTAATAGAGAATAGTTTGTAAAAATGGTGTATTTTTATGAAAAAACTGCTTGCATAATTGATTTTTTAAAAAATAGATTTTTCGCTTTCAGAAAAGAAAAAAGTAGCCGTTGCATGCAACTTTGAATGATCTAAAATTTCATGATGTCGGATTTTCATTTTCTCTTCTGGTTTCTGAGATCTAAACGGGACGGACAGACAGGCCAGACAAAACTAATAGCGTCTTTTCTCCTTTCGGGGAACGATTCTCTATATATTTAAAATTTAATAATAATGTTATTGTTAAAGAATAACCCTGTAGACAAATGGAACAATTTAATCGCTAATGACACAATGAAAGTAAAAGTTACCATGAGAGGTGCAAAGCAGCTTGTGAAAATGACAGTCACCCCACACAGCATCACCACCATGTGCAGCTCTGCAAATCTTTGGACCAAGCTCCTGGACTGTTTCAAGCCAGGATTTTTCAGTGCGTTCAGGGCATTAAGGCGTCGTCGCCTGGTCAGCACGGTAAAGATGACTGCTAAGTTGCAAAGGAAGGTGATGATTATGGCGATCAAAGCGATGATGGCGTAGATGTAGTTGAAAGCCACATCCTTGGTGGCCCTGCTGGTGGAGTTGAAGAAGCACCAAGTGCCTGGGTACTGAGCGTTGTTGTGGCCAAGCCCGATCAGAGGAAGGCAAGCTATCAGCACAGACAGGAACCAGCTGATTACTATGGCGTACCTGGCGTAGGATTTCGGCAAGCTGCAATGGTACGTGTACGGATGGCAAAGACATATGTACCGCTCTATCGCCATGGCGCACACTAGCGACATTGTCGCGAACCCGGCGAAGATCATCATGAACGAGAAGTAATGGCACAAGGGCTGGTCGCTGTCTAAAACGGTGCTCGTTGCATAGATAGTGATCACCACAGGGGACGTGGCGCAGGTTCCTATGAGATCCGTGAATGCCAGCCCAGCCATCAGCTTATAAAAGATAGTCTTCCGCTGTTCTGGTTGCGATGTCGCCATCAGCACTAAAGCCAGTACGTTGCCGAAAACGCCAAGAGAGAACATAACGCTTGCTGTCAGCACTGTCCGATTGCGTATCACATCGTTGAATGGGAAGCTCTTGTAGGACACCGTGGAGGACTCATTGTAAATTGAGGCCTCATCGGTGTAATTGTCAATCAACGCCTCTGAATAATTCATTGTCATGTTCTTCTCTTCTTTGTTAAAATTTATTCTTAGCAACAAGGGAGTGAACTAATTGCGTTGGACGTGAACCTCTCAATCATGTTGAAACAATGAGACGAAATGTTGTCCGCCCTGTTTGTTTAGTTCAACTATGGGTTCAATTGACGTTTTGGTTTCATTCTCCAAAACTACGCATAAAAGCGTTGACAAAATTATAGATAGCACAGTTTTATTGAAATTTGAAAGCATGTATTGAATGCTGAAAGACTTGACAGGCTAAAAAAATAGGAAACGTGTAATTTAAATGTAAGTAACTATACCTTTGCAATAGTAGTAGCTCACAGAGGCCTTGTATAGACAATAGTTCTAATACGCGTCATATAACCCATAGAGGTCTTGTGTAGCACATAGTAGGCTGGAAAGCTATTGAAGCCTTGTGTAGCATAAATATCGAGTAGGCCTAGTGTAATGCTGTTATGGGCAATGATAAATGGCAATCGCACTACTTCGGTTGCACAGCCATAAATAATCCAAAACTAGAAACAAAAACCCAAGTGATAAATTTGTTATATGATTGTGTTATATCTGAAACATCTCGTTATGCCCTATAACACATGAAATGTTCTGCTTAGATCTAGATCTAAACTAAAAATGTTCTACTTAGATCTAGATCTAAACTATTTCCTCTTCAATATAATCCAAGTATTGGAAGTAAATTGTGTACACATGTTTACTTTTCCTCAAACAGAAGCTCCTTTAGGTCCGTTCATTCCTACAGTTGTTACACACCTAGAAGAAGAAAAAAGTATAGTTAATATTTCCAATCCACTAATTGAACAGAAATACTGTTTGAAAATCAAGACGAACAGTCCAAAAATGACAGACGACAAGGTCGGTACATTCATCGCGGGATCTGGTAATAAAATCACCGTTTGAACCAGGACATGTCACTTTGACAGAAACCCATGTCAACAAGAAATGTCTCACGTGTACCTGGCCATGACAGAAAGATAACACATTACACTATCACACTTGTGCGTCAATTATAATACCGACATTATCGACAAATGCCACTATGCATGCTTAAAATACCATATCTAATTTTTAAAACTAAACTCTTAAAAAAGTATGCTAAAAAAAAGACATCACTCAAGACCAATTGAAGGCTTTGAAAGTAGATTGTAGTATTGGGGGCCTATTGTTCTCAATTGAAGGCTTTGAAAGTAGATTGTAGTATGGGAGGCCGATTGTTCTCAATTGAAGGATTTGAAAGTAGATTATAGTATTGGGCCTATTGTTCTCAATTGAAGGCTTTGAAAGTAGATTGTAGTATTGGGGTTAGGGTTAGGGAGGTGCAGGCTGTTTATAAAAGAGAAGAGAACTACGCGCTACGCGTGTCCATTGTTAATCATGTTGATTATAAACTTAAGCACTGTTAAGTCATTGGTTTTTCGGGCTGATTCAGGCAACCCATTTCATGCTCTTATTACACTATTAGAGTAAAGCAGGCTTTCAGATTAAATCTTTAATTAACTTGAAAGACACGATGAACAAGCCGACCTACAGAGGAGTAGAACTTAATCTAATAATCATTTGAACAAGTCGACCTACAGAGGAGTAGAACTTAATCTAATAATCATTTGAACAAGCCGACCTAGAGAGGAGTAGAGCTTAATCTAATAATCATTTGAACAAGTCGACCTACAGAGGAGTAGAGCTTAATCTAATAATCATTTGAACAAGCCGACCTACAGAGGAGTAGAGCTTAATCTAATAATCATTTGAACAAGCCGACCTACAGAGGAGTAGAACTTAATCTAATAATCATTTGAACAAGCCGACCTACAGAGGAGTAGAACTTAATCTAATAATCATTTGAACAAGCCGACCTACAGAGGAGTAGAACTTAATCTAATAATCATTTGAACAAGTCGACCTACAGAGGAGTAGAACTTTAATCTAATAATCCTTTTATAATGGAACGTCATAAGTTATAAGAATTAAAATATGTATTACTATATTTCATATAGTCTTTCAGTTTGTTAATTCTATAATCATCGTGTCTAGCTTTACAAAGTGGAAACTGGTAGCAAACACACAGACACACATATAAACACACATATAGATACACATATAGATACACATAGAAATACACATCAAGTGTTAAAAAAATTTTTTTTTACAAAAAGACCCAATGAACCGTGAACGTATCCCACCAATATAATGACTCACTGTTCACTGCAATGAATGCGTTTGCTCCCGTGCGTCTACACACCTTATGACGACATACTTTGTATGTATATACGATCACTGATAGTTCAGTTTAAGCAGGATCAGTATCAGCCCCATGACTTTGGAAAACATGCGCCCAAATGATGATAAAGTTAGGGCAAATGTTGCCCTAGTATTAGGTCAGTGTCGAGATATTGACACTTAAAGCATGCATTCGACTCTGTACACTTCTCTGATAACAGTTTTATGTGTGTGTGAAGGAGGTTAGTCCTGAAACTATAGCTCCCTGTTACTCCCCAAGCTTTATATAGCCTTTTTTTTTTCTTTAAGTGGCGTCGCTGTGTAATGTAAGTGTGTGCTCTAGTGAAACTCTATGGGAAAACTAGCAAAATACAGAAACTATGTGACTGTTTACCTTGTGTATTATCTACTCAACACTTCAAACGTTGTTTCAAACGGACACCAACAGACGTAAAATTATATTTTGAATTCACAAAAACCCCGTAACTAGATGAAATAATATGCGAGTGCTATAAGAGCATGGAATGGGTTGCCTGAGTCAGCCAGGAAAACCAGTGACTTGGCAGAATGGGTTAATATGAATGACTAAATGCATGACGCGTAGGACGTAATCATCTTCTTTTTTTGAAGTAACGTCTGTATTAGATAAGATAAGATAACGCTCGTATGCATTTACATATGAACTAATAATAATAATAATAAGGCTTGTCTTCGAGTCCGAAGATTAATGAGGAATGCAGTATTTCAAGTGGCTACGCAATCCCAGCTGTGACCTACATATTTTGCTACATCCAGAGCAAGCATAACTATTGTCCGCCGGTGGTCGATTAAGATTTTCTTTTCGCCGTCTGCGTCTGTCATCGGCAGCGGATTTTCTTTTGGTCTATGACTCTGTTTACTAGTCTAACTCTGTCTCCACTATGACTATGTTTAGGCCTAGGCCTACTAGTCTAACTCTGTCTCTACTATGACTCTATGTTTAGGCATACTAGTGTAACTCTATCTCTACTATGACTCTATGTTTATAATTCTAACTCTGTCTCTAGTACAGAAATTGCGATACATGAATTTCAGTTATTAGTCGATTTAAATATAAACGGCATGTTTTTAATAAATTGCGTAATTTTATTTTTTCGCTGTTTCTTTTTTTTTTTTTAAATTTCATTTGGGGCCACCAAATTCACTTCGCCTAGGGCCTCCAATTATCTAAGGCCGGCCCTGCTAGAAGGTAGGGTTCATTCCCATTTCCGCAACCCCTTTGAGCCCAAGACGCACTGTTCAAAATACAACTAAAGGCAACATAGACCCATATTGAGATGTTCAATAATGCTTTACCCGCATCAGTCATTGGACCAAAAATAACAGCATTTGTAAAAACAAACTACAACAAATAATATTTATGTAAAAAAAAACGTAGAAACACAAAACTGGGAGCTATACTTGAGGATAGTAGGAAAAAAAAAACCAGCGCTATAGAAACAGACAACGCCAACAGAAGATATATGATACGCTCTGTTTGTTATAAGGGTATTCTCTAGATTGAATGTCGGGCCACTCCTAGGGTGGGTTAGAAGATTATATGTATTTAAGGGTTACTCTAACCTGTCCTATATCCTCAAGATAACATAGTAACATTCAAAAGTCCTTTAGTTGTATCTACTTTCACTCTACCATGGCCTGTATTTGAAAACACATTCTATGCAATAAACACATGTGACGTTTATAAAGATTAAGAAATGAAAAAAAACAACAGAATAAGCTAAATGTCTTCTCCGAGAATAAGGGATTTGTTAGTAGATCGCATCTGTTTATATGGTCGTCGGTTTATCAGGGTAATAAGAAGCTGTCACATTTGTCATCCAGTGACGAGCTGATACTTTATAACTGGAATATGGAACAAGTCCAAGCCAATAAAAAATTCTCGATGCTCAAAGCCAAGAATATAACGAGAGATATTTGATTTGATAGTAACATTTGATTTGTGATTGTTGACAGATGAAAACTCTATAGCCGAAGACTAGGAATATATTTAAATATTGCGTGACGAACAGGCGGCCATGAGACTGTAAGAATTAGTAATATATGTTTCATTAAACAAAACTAATTAAAAATTATGAATACTATGTTTTAAAAACAATCATTACATTTAACATTAGCTAATATAAAAGCCGATTTCAAGTTTTTTTAAAAATGCGATATGTTCGTAATAAACTTTGCTTTCGAAAACATTATTATCATTACTAAGCACAGGAATAAAAAAAATAACAACAACCAAGCAGTTACGATTTCTAACCTTATTTGATGACTGGTCAGTGTAAAGACAGTGAATCCACGTGACTGGTCAGTGTAACTGAAAGTGGTGCAGTACCGAAAGGTGGATGCGATCTAAATTATTTGCCTTCCGTTTCGATCCAACGCAGGGTGGTAAATATGCATTTTGGTTTATCTGTACGCAGTGAAGCATGAACGTATGCAAGAAGGAAGTTTCATTACGTGTTAGATGACACAATAGATATCACGCAAAGAGACTGTCGCCTTTAGGATTTATCAGGAGCAGGAACTGTGATAACCCGGACGTTATAGAAAGGGGGTGAGAGTCACAGCCAGTCCGTTTTATCGCTATATATCGGAGCTATGGGATGGAACAATGTATTTATTACCGCCATTCAAGCATTATCAAGGTCAGGATGATGTTATCATTTGATTCTCTATCATAAAATTAACATACAAAAATTACAACAAAGAAAGCAACACTTCCACATCCAGAAGGAAAAATATTCGGAATGGCTTCATGCTGTAACACCTCATCTACCACTTCGCTGCCTGTGTCAGTCAATCCCATGTTTTCTATAACTCTCTTTAGAAATCAAATGGAAGTTGTTAGGACACGATTAGGAATGAGTTATTTGTTTCATAGAAAGGGAATGTTTTGAATTAGAGACAATGACGCGCCCAGTACAAACAAGAATAGGATTTGAGGAAGAATAGCGAAATGTAAACAATACTTTTGACAGCTTAACAGAGAGGCAGGTTTTATGAACGTAGAGATTTTGCTTGACGACATTCGACGGTTCCCTTCGTAATTATTAAACTTCTTGTTCGACATTCATGATCAGCGTCGACTAGCTTATACTGTTTGCCTTTCGCCTGTGTTATTTGATCTCCGTTACCTCCCTTTGGTTTATCTGCATAAGATATAGCGCGGAAGCGCCTAACAAAGCACAATTAGCAAGCATTAGCACTTGAAATGTGCTAAAATAAAAGAAAAACTAGAAGCATATACACTTGGTGGCCCCCAGTTTGTTTACAGTTATTAAAGTACCTTTTAGTTGAAGTTACCTGCTTAGTAATACCAATATGAATCATTCATCAGAGTATCAATCTAACTCTTTGTTTATGTTAACAGGTATAATAAATTTCTACATCTGATATCGGCAGGCTCCATAATTGACTTGCTTTAAACAACAGTATCAGAGGAACGTATTAAGTTCGTGTTGTTTTTTACCTAATTTCGATAAATTGCAAAGATTCCACAAACAGTTATTGAAATAAAGATTATGAGTAGGATGCGTTTTGTCCATACTTGTTCAAATACATATGGTCCATTTCACAAGTCAAACGTAGGGACAACACAGCAGTCATTCACTTTGACCTAACTTTACTCACCTGTAACTTGCTATCCACCTTTTTTCTTCTTAGAAATGCTTATAGAGTTCTTGTTGTTTTTTTTCGAATTGAATGAAAAACAGTAAAACGTAAATAGTTTATCCCCACTGTTCAGTCCTACCAAAAAGAAAACACTCACAAGTCCAAACATCAGTCACAACAGCAACATAAGTGATTTGCTTTCCAGTACCCACCTTGTGCTATCAGCATAGAGATTTTCATCTATGGCTAGAAAACTCTCAATAGCTAGCTTTTTGGTGTATCCGGTTAATAGAATAAAGGGAATGCTGGTAAGCTATGTTTCAGTTTAAATTAGCCTATATCAGGGGTGGACAAATTGAGGGCCACATGCGCCCGCCGAAGTGTTTTATGCGGCCCGCCGACACCTATAGAAATCAGGTGTGCCCACGGTATATACATATAAAAATGCAAATATTAAAAATAATATGTCTTTAAATTAGTGAAACTGTCTCATTATAAAAGTTTTAAGTAAACGAGGATCATGCTTATTGGCTATACATCAATACACTCGATTCAAGACATAATCTCTGAGTGTTGGGTAGGCTTTGAACAAGATGGCAAGTGTAACAACTGATGAAACTGGATCTTCAACTGAGAAAAATATTTTTTTTTAAATATCCCAACCGTAAACTCTAAACAGGAAAGTTTGCACAAAGCTACATAAAATTTCAACATTATATTGGCTACAATTCTATAGTAATCATACTTATTAGATCTAGGGATGTTAACCACGGGTATTTCCGATTTATGAACAAAATAATCCAATGTAACGCTAGCTTAGGATAGGCATGGCAAATGAGAAGAATATAAAATCTCAAGGAAGAAATTGTTATATTACTTGAAGGACATTGACTGTGACTTTGATACCAATATTTCTAATGAAGAGTCAAAGACAGATTTCATGTCTTTTATAACTGCTATTGCAATTGGTTGCTTAATATGAAATATAAATGCATGTTAAATCTTTTCAAAGAAGACTTTCCCATTTCTACAGGCAAGCAAAAGAAAATAGTTTTTTGTCATTTTCCTTTGCTGAAAGGTGAAACTATTTTTAGTGAAGTAATTAAAAGTACAACACTTATTAAGATTCCTTAATTGTGCAATTTATAAAAGCAAATTTTAAGACGTCATGAACCAGTTTTCAATATTATCAGCTCACCATTTATCGCAGAAGCTGATTCAGCTCCAGAGGACATAACTCCAAGCAAAGAGAAGTTCCAGTCAGTACTACCACGGGAGTCTTATGGGTGCCAGAAGCTGTATTTTCAAAATTAAAAAACCTTTGCTGCTATTCACACTATTTGAGTACACATACATCTGTTCTTCTTTTTCGTTCTCATTTTACATGTTGAAGGGTTCAGATCAGTAATTCTATATCTGAGATAAACCGCGCAGTGGTTTCCAGATCAGGCAGTTCTCCGAATAGTCTTTGGAGAGTCTTGTTCGGGTCTCTTGATTTAGTATGCACCATTGAAGAACATGGTCAGCATTCTCTGGTGATGCTCCACAAGGGCAGGTTTCTTTCGCCCCAACATTTAACTTCCGGAACATATATTATTGTCTCATTCAGTGAGCAAACATTTTTTTTTTGGGAAAAAAAAAAGTATAATCACTGGTCAATGTTGACTGACTAATTTGACAGCAGTCACAGGAGTAACAACTAGTAAGATAGTTTCACAGTTCCGGAATATTATGCACGAGTGTAAAAAGTAAAATACTGCACATTAAGTACAACTGTATATTTGTGATATAAAAAGACAACAGCAATTTTAAAAAATTCACAAAATTGGTTTCAAAAACTGCTAACTCTTGTAATTTTCAACGTGAAGTGTGAAAAAATAGAAAGAAGCGTGAATATAATACAATGTAAATATGAATTAAAGGACATTCTACACAGTTACCGAGCGTATCTTTCTATGATATATACATATATGCGGCCCGCCATTCCCAAACTTTTTAAATGCGGCCCTCGATACAAAAGGATTGCCCACCCCTGGCCAATATGATAATGTTTGAGCACTTCTTAGCACTGCGGAATATAACATTCTAAGCTCTTCCATTTGTACTTCAATTTAGTTTTACTTTGTACCATTGGAGTCATGAGTGAAAAAATTTATTTCAATGCTTAGTTCGTAATGAAAATCACCAAGTATTTCTCCCTTGAAAAGCTGAAATGAGTGAACATTCTTTCCAAAAGACATTTAAAAAACAACTTTACCTAAAACTAATGCTCTTAGATTTGTTATACATTTACAGCTTTAAAAAAACAACGTCATCACTATCTGCAGTACCATTTCCTCGACTTGAGAACATTTTTTGACAATATTGCAGACACTTTCTCACCTTCATCGACAAACCTTACGTGCCTGCCATAGACTTATATAGGTGCCTGTATCATAATAAGTAGATCTACAAATGTAAAAGGTTAATATTGTTCTGCTGACTTAACATACATGCTAAGAAGTAGTGTATGTCATTAGCGTCATCGCATCCATGCATACAGACACGCTCCAATTAATTTCCATTTCTGGCTATAAATAATTGCAGACATCAATCTATGCAGTCTAAGAATTTGTGTTCATTTGCAACTATTTCTACCGGATGAAGCACACTAAACAACATGAATCAAAGCATA
This sequence comes from Biomphalaria pfeifferi, assembly GCA_030265305.1. NCBI lineage: Eukaryota > Metazoa > Mollusca > Gastropoda > Planorbidae > Biomphalaria > Biomphalaria pfeifferi. The sequence continues at coordinate 338,946 of JASAOG010000023.1, forward strand.
CGTCATTCGCTTCTATGGGATTCTTTGTTACATTGACGGAGCCACAAAATATTGCATTCATAAGAAAGGTACAGACCGCATTTTGGGAGGACACCTCAATACTTAGGAACGAATAAGAGGGAAGAAAGAAAACGATGGAAAGGGGGCGATAAAGAAAGAAAGCAGCGCGGAATACAAAATGAGAGAAAAATTAAGGGGGACAAAAGGACTAGGCGAGAGAGAGAGAGGGAAATTTAGGGAGGAAGAGAGAGGAGGAAAAGGGAGGGAAAGAGAGAGAGAGAAGAGGGGGGCTCGGTATTGTCTTCTGATTGTGTATGTATACCTCGCAATTTATAAACATCGTCACGATGTTAACAGAAACAGTTTTCTTTGACGCCTATAAGTAAAGGTGAAGCGACCACATGCATAGCAAATGTGTGACATCAGTTAAATGGCACACGTCAATATACAGTAGAAATTCGAAATATGAAATACCATGTTTTGCTTTGAAAACCATACTAATTTCTTCAGGGTAACAGCTGAAACCCTTGCCAGATGTACAGCCTGTTTTTCTCACCACGGCTTTGATCTTGTCAAGACGTTATCAACGGGGTCAATAGAGCAAAACAATGGGCGCTAGAGGTGTTGACAACATGCTAATGCGTACCATTAACTCAAGAGGGAGGGGTAGTTGAAAAGGAGGTAGATACAGACTATTTTAAGTAGAAGAGGGTCAATGCGCTGTAAGAAATGGTTCAGCTAGCAAACATCTCTAATTAGGTTATATGCCCAGAATGTTCTGCATGAAATCTGCAGGTTGATTAGATGCAGATACGGCGCTCGCTTTTTATTTAGGACAGTTGTACCAACCCTGTTGTTTAAACAAGAAAAATTTGTAGAAAAAGCATTAGTCTTTATTAATGACAATAAATTATATTACAGTAAGAACATGCTCATAATATTGTAAAATTATGTATTCAACATAGGCATATCAAGAGTTACTGTAAAATGTAAAGATCTTGTCTTATCTTATCTTGTAAATAACAGACGTTCCTTCTTAAGAGAAAATAATGACGACTTGCACTTACCCATGTGTTAATCTAGTCGTGCATATGAATTATTTTGCGAAACTCTCATATTTTATTAGATGTTACTTCCAAAAAGAAGATAATTACGTCCTACAACTCATGGCTGATTCAGCCCATCCATTTTCTAATGGCAGTAGAGAAAAAGGAGCATTTATCTGAATTTGTCCTAGCATGTGGAATACGATATGTGCCTTTATCTTTCTGTCTTTCTGAGGATTTTATTAGGCTGTGTTTTTGTATTTGTAAATTAGGGTTCAGTGTTTTTTGAATTATTAATACTTTATTCTTTAGACTTTTGTCCTGAAGACGAAGTGTCTCTGAATTAAGTCATTTTTACCAATGTTGCTACTTAAGTCAAATGTGAATATTCTTTGGTTATAAATCTCTCGTCTAGATCTAAAGCTACTTTGAGACCAAAACTGTTGATCCAAGAGTGGGTATCCCTTTACCATGGCGTGATCCTCCTCTTATTTCCGCTATTATGATAAGTAAAGTTCAATTTTCAGATTATCTGCTTTTGTGGTCCACTGTTAACGATGGTGTCATGTGGCCAGCATACCTTTACTTTTCCATAACTAAAGTCAGGTACCCATTAAAGCTGGGTGGACTCAGAGGCGCCCAAAGATCCCGAAATTAAAAATCCCAGTCTTCACAATGATTCGAAGCCGAGATCCCAGATTCGGAAACCAAGCGTTTTATCACTAGCTTCTCTGTAATAATAAGTGTGGACACTAATGTTTCCTTGCCAATGAAATAGTATCAAGCTCAACGTATAAACCATTTACGCGATATGATAGATACTTTAGTATTTACTTATTTTACATCACAGATTAAATAATCCAGAGCAACTTCATTCTTTAAAGGAACGTCTGTTATTTATAATTCAACACTACTAGTTTTTGGAACTCAGACAAACTCATCACCTCTCGCACTCCTTACACCAATTGTTTTGAAACTCAATCATCTGAATTCGAGATCGTGGAGTTAGCTGCAGCGATCGCACCCCACTACTCAAAAGTTCAGAATCCTTTCTTACATATAGCGAGGAGTCTTCAATATTAAAATCTCTACATTTTTGTAATTCAAGTTTCCTTCTATACTTCTTCCTTGAATGTATTAAAAAATTGGTTGATCATGGACGCATAATTAAATACAATATATTAGCAATTCTAGAGGCTCTAACCAAGTCAGTTCACCTGAGGCATGCACAGAATCAATATTTAATTAGTAACCATTACAGCACCGGAGAGCCTGTTTAGACTCATGCTTCTAGTGCCTTCTAGCCATGTTTACTTTGATTATTAGTTTCGTTAAGCATTAACTCTTAAAATAGATTCATTACAATAGTTAGATTTTTCTCTGCATATAGATTCGTGAGAAAAAATGGATAATCTCTGCCTTAAGATTTATTTCCCCTATTAGTTCTATTGTTGTCAAGAAGAAAGAATTCAAGCCTTTGATAGTAAATGGTACAGAAAATTGCTGGGTATCAGATTCCCAGGAAAGGAACACATATTGTAGGACAGTCATCCTTCAAGGTACAGGGAAGTTAGCACAAAGAAAGGGTCGTCCAAGGAAAAACTGGTTGGACAAAGTAATGGACAGGCCTCTTTCTTGATATTCTACTAAGAACAGCTGCTGACCGGGAAAAGTGGAGGGATTTGATTACATGAGCTGTCCCAATATCCCTTTAACGAAAGTGAAGGGACAGATCATGATGATGATGATGCCAATTCTTTACACAATATGTGAGGTGGCTGATGTTTTACACTCTGCGGCCAGTTTATATGTTGTAATAAAAAAAACTACTGATGTTCAGTTCGAGATAAAAGTTTCGGCTATAAACTTTTAAATAAAGTTCTTAGTTCTAATATATAGGTCTGTGGAGTTGACACACACACGCACACATACACAAAGAAACATGTATAAATATTTAGTCAAAAAAAAAACATTCAGATACTTGCACACAGAGAGAGAGAGAGAGAGAGAGAGAGAGAAGGTGGGGGTATTTTGACTGAATTTCTTTCCGAAACATGTAGTCATAATTAAACATGTTTGTTTCAAATGTAAATACTATTGATTATTGATCCAAATAAAGGGAAACGCTCTTTGAATACATTTTTTTTCCTTTGCTAGCCTTATAATAACACACTAACACACTGTACAAAAAAACAGACAATACTATCATTGTTTTCTATTTAGTAGGCTGCATGTTTTTGTCTGCAGGTGTGTCATTATTAGAGAGTCTATAGCTGTATTGTCTGCGAATCAGATAATGAGAATGCAGAATACTGAAATATGATGTCTCTACGCTGCTACATTGATTAATGCTATTGTTCATGAAATATGTTGGTCAGCTTAACATTTTGTGGGCTGTATTAACAAACATATCCTAAGCTTAGAACTGTTGACAGAAATTCAAATCAGGTTAAATACAGTACAAAATCAATAAAAAGCACGTTGGTTAACTGAGTGGTGGCAGTAGAACATATCAGCATAGCACCTTTCAAAGGTTGAAGACAGTGTTTCTAAAAATAGCTTTTTCTTAGAAACATGGAAATAATAAGCGACCAAATATAAAATCCCAAACTAATATAATGCTCAGGAAGACACAAAGAATAGCACCTGCCAGTATATCATATGTTAGAACAAATTCGTACAAGTGCTCCTTCATCCCTGATGTCATTAGAGCATGGAACTGTTCGCCCGAATCAGACGGGAAAAGCAATAACTGCAGAGTTTAACTAATTAGATTATATTAACTCGCGTAGTACGTAATTTATTAGATAAGAAGATTTATATAAAAAAAAAAAAAATTTAAATAATGGATTAAATCACTACAATTACTACAATCATGCACATGAAAAGATTTCAAAAGCTGAAAGATCTATTTCTTTTAAATAAACTAATCAGATTACTAGGTTCAATCTCAGTTCAGCTCTTGGCCTCCGAACGGCGCGATAACGAGCTTGAGAATCCCTTAACACTGGGGGGGGGGGGGGGGGTTGTAAACTTCGGATTTCTTTTTTTTTCGTCCTTTAGTCTCCGGTACCCGACACGGGGAAAGAAAGAGCGGTTGGTCGTTGTTATTGCCAATGGCAACCTCATTGGCCAGGGGAAAGAGATAAGCCTGAAATCATCTGCCTTATGGATTGTAAGGTCTAAAAGGGACTGTTTCATTGCCTTACATGTTTCGCCTACGAAGAGGCAGCTTGCACCTAGCGCTGTGCCGCAGTTTTAGGGTTAAAGCTTTTGTTTTACAACGTGAAAAAAAAAGAGCAAACGTCATCTCTACTGCCATATCACAAGCTCATTAGGGCTCGCTAAGTCCTTCCTTTTTTGGAACAGTACCAGGAAAAAGAAGAAGAGGCAGACAGAGAAAACGATGGGAAGACGACATAAAAGAATGAACAGGCGAAAGACTGATCTCGTGTAGTGCCCCTACGGTTAAAAAGGGATAGGTGAAGGGGAAGAAGGAAAATTTCATAATACTGCCTGTGTATAATACCACAATTTGTATAACTATAACTCGAATGATATTCATTAATAAGTTAATTCATTAATAATATGAGAATTTCTTAAGATGCAGCTTTATAACCTTTATTAATTCCCTACGTTCCGGGATGACCATGACCGGGATGACCATGTTTTACATCAAGAGAAATGGAGCATTCAGTTTTTAAAGTAATGAATGATGGAGAGACCGCTGCGATGAGCATTACAAGCTGAAGACTCACAAGAAAGGTTCATGTAATGATAGTGTGGAGTCTTGTAAGAGGTTCCATTTAAAACTATAAATCCCAGGATCCAAATTTTACTGTTATTGCTGAAGAATCTTTGTCAAGATGAAGCAATAACAGAATTACTATTTATGACATAAAAAGTTTAATTAGTCATGTAGAAATCATAAATAGATTGAATTCACATTCTAAATCTAATATAGCCTAGATAATTGAAAGTAAAGAGTATGTATGTAGGGTATGTACGTAGGCATGTATGTATGTCTCGCATAGAAATCAAACCCGTTTAACCAATTTTGACAAAACTTGGCATAAATGCTCCTTAGATCATAGGGAAGACTGTAGTGTATGTTTAATGCCCCTCCCAAATAATGCCCAAAGTATTAGAACTAGAGCTCTATTTTAACTCACTTGGATATTTTTGTTACTATGTGAAATTTACAGTTGTTTCACGAAATGTTGTTTTTGTTTATTGTTTATACATTAAAACAACCTTGACATTGACGATTATAATTTCGTAATACTTACAAGTGCAATTCAGGGAAGGAAATAATTCAAAGTAATTTGGTTAAAATTTTAAATGATCGATTCTTACCACCCGTAAATGAATATTTGCGTATGTTTATTTGATCTGTTAAATAATTTATTCCATTGCAATTGTTTTCCCAAAGTGGCCATTCTAAAAACGGCTTCACAGACTTTTAAATCTGTCCATCACTTCCGTGCCAGGAAGGTGTGGCACTGCCTCAATTCTTGATCTGATCGTGAGAATCTGCTCAATTCAGAAGATGAAATCTGCCATATCATTAATTGGACTATCGATTAATCTGTTTGGTCTATTCTCACTGTCAACACAGCCACCGCCCCTCCCCTTCCGGAAGAAATATTTTAAATCTTTTTCCATTCACCATCCAAAAAAAAAAAGTTGGAAACATGCTAATAAATACAATTTATTTTTTATTTTTCGATAATTAGATTTGGTAAGGGTTAAATTTTCTTGTCGTTTTGGATCTCCGCTCCCAATAACAAAACTTCGTGACGTTCCTATTTTAAACGTTGCTGTCCATGAGCTGGATAATGTAAGGCATTAACGAGGAGGTCATGTCGCAAGCACAACGACATTAGATGAAGTTCTTCACCGCCAGTTCTGTCGGAGGGTTCCTAAATTTATGCGACCATTACTGGGAAGTGGGTCACGCCATAATTCGCGGTATCGACCTCAGGACACTTTTGCTCCTGGATCAGTGATCGAAGGCCGCTCGCCACAAGGAGTTGCATTGAATACATTGGTTATCATTGTGGCCCGCAGAGAGCTAGTTTCGCTACCCGCCAAATGGACGTTTCCACGAGGGCGCCAAGTAGCTTTCGTAGCATAGCAACCAACCACGTTTGTTTTCGAAAAAACTGTCATTGGTGTTGGTATAGTGGTGACGTGAATAGATTTATTTAACTCAAAATCAGTTTTCTTGGTTCAAATTCACGACCTTTAATTTTGGATCCAGAGCGCTTCACCACTACTGCAGGAGGCATGATCAAAATGTGTACATACATGACTCTTATATGTGTCTACATTCTAGTAATATAACATTTGGAAAAGACACAAAGTGTGTATTATTTTTTTTTTGGCCTGTGAATTATAGAAAAATGGACGAAATCTTTAAGCTAATCTCTTCCTGTTTGAAAGGGAAACTCTGATTTGCATTATGGTCCACTTTTTATATATGGATTTTCGTTTTATTTTGTACGTTATGGATTTAGGCTTTACATCCAGCCTTTATCTGGAGGCGCACATTAATTAGGCTTGTCTTCGAGTCCGGAGATTAATGAGGAATGCAGTATTTCCCGTGGCTACGCACATTATACACACTTAAACTATTTTTCCTGTTAGTTACTTGCCAGTAAGCTTCACGTTACTTAGAAGAAAAAAATGTGTATCAAACCTTTTCTGCCTTGGGGGTTATACCCTTACTTAAGATAATTTTATTGGTTCAAACAAATGGAGATTCAGTTTGACATGGGTAGGGGTTCTAGAGTCATCCATCCTTTTATCCCAGTGGCCCTACAGCCCATGGAGGGCTCTGGCCTGCTTCAACACATCCCTCCATTCAGATCTCTCCTGGGCCTTTCGTCTCCACGCTCTAGCCCCAAGCTGTCTCCACATCATCAATCCATCGCATTCGAAGTCTACCTTTATGTCACCTGCCTTTTGGTTTTTACCAGTCTACATTTTTCGCTCCTCTGTTATCTGACATTCTTCAAGGTGACCTGCCCAACGTAGTCTGATCTTTTTTTTTTTTTAATTTCTGTCACTATTGGTGGGTCTTCATACAATTGCTTCATCTTGTATAGCACCAGAGATTTTCCTAAGAATTTTTCGTTCCCACGTATTTAGTATATTTTCAGATGTCTTTGACTCTGTCCAGGTCTCACTTGCAGACATTGCTGCTGATCTTATTATGCTTTTGTATATCATTTTCTTAGTTTTCATTGATATTGTTTTGCTCTTAAGTAAATGATATGTGCTATAAAATGATCTGTTGCCTCTTTTATTTCTGTTAGTAGGACATTTTAAAAATCAATTGTCCTTCCTAGATATTTCTTTAAGAGTCAACCCTGAGGAAAAATCAGAAGCCGATGACTCTTATGCAGCGTTCATGCAGCCCCTAGTCACGCACTAGTGCTACACTTTTGCAGAACTTTCAATGTCATTGATTCCAAATTGTATCCGCAGTTACCGCTCATTTGTGAAACATTTCCGCTTGATCCGAGATTGTGTATGAGAGAAATAACGTGTACAAACGTTTTACCAGACAGACAGACAGAGTGAGTTGATATAAGCTTTATAAAAAGTAGCAGACTCTATGCCCTCATACAAGTAAACCTTCGCCATTGTTGGCAATGAAACAAAAGAAACTGAAATCGTGTACGCACAAAAAAAAGTGTTATTTGTCACTGCACCGTTAATTGTAACTCCGATGATAAAATACCTCCCCCCTACTCCCACGAACTTTTTTTTTTTTGCATAAGAAAAGATATTTAATAACTCTATTAAATATTCAAAGGTCTGAGTATAGAGGTTATGTAGATCTATTCAGTCTGTTGATCGACCAGTTAGAACCAAGACTTTTGTATTGTAGAGATAATAAAGTATAGAGGTTATGTAGATCTATTCAGTCTGTCGATCGATAAGTTAGAACCAAGATTCTTGTATTGTAGAGATAATAAGGCTTGTCTTCGAGTCCGAAGAGTAATGAGGAGTGCAGTATTTCCCGTGGCTACACAGCCCAGCTGTGACCAACATATTTTGCCACATCCAGGGCAAGAATAGAGATACTAATGTTCTCATTGACATAGAAAAATTTCAATGATATTAAATCAATAGTTTAAAACGTAATTATCGTTAAGGATTCTGTGAATTTACTACTGATCTAAAATAAACCCACACAGGATCTTCAGTCTTGAGAATCTAAATACAACACAATTATTATATTGGCAACATTCTAATGTTTATGTTTATGTTTTCAGGGAAATCTAAATTATATGGCAACCTCAACATATCCTCAACTTATCTAAAATAAACTTTAAAAATCAATGAAAAAAATTATAAACCAATTCAAAAAATATTTTTTTCTAACCCTAATGTAAACTATCAAACCCAATTTATTATATAACTTAGAAAACCCCAGACAATTTATTATATAACTTAGAAAACCCCTGACTGTTTACGGATGTCGAAAACTACATCCTGGAAATAATACTCAAGATAATTGCAATAAAAGGCTATGCTGTTGTTGTGGTTGTTGTTGTTGGTGGTGGTGGTATGGAATAAAGATTACGCAAGTTCTCAAGGTAGGCAGGTTCAAATCTTCGCCTACATCCAGGTAAGCAGTTCATTTCAGTTGGCGGTGCATAGTTTCGGTTTGTCTGTGTCAAGCGCGGCTCCTGATTTATTAGTGCTGTTAACATTGATATGTTTGTATGGTATTACCAGCTGTGCGGAATGGTCTGAAGGTTTGACTGACATACGACTAAATTAATTCTAACATCGTGTACACACACACACACACGCACGCGCGGGCACTCACACACACACACACATACGCAATGGAAGCAGAAAGCAGAAGAGTTTACAGCTCAAAAGCGACGAGCGAGATACAAAAAAAAAAGTCTCTTAAAAAGTAAGCCCATTTAAAAATACACGCCTATGCTTTTATATAAATGTCACTGATGAAACAAAAGACCAAACACTATATATATTGACGTCCTATATAGTAGTTTGAATTGTGTTATCGAAACTTAAATAGAATATGCCTTTAATTAAATAGAGATGTTAGGATTAAAATAATTTTTTAAAAAGTGTTTATATTTTTTAAAATCAAGGGAGATGGTCATAACGGAGCTTCTCTGTGCGATGATTGCGCCCTGCTAGCTCACAATGAACATGATCTCCAGAACGCGGTAAACGAATTTGGATACGCTGCCGCCTCTTTCGGTTTATCTATAGACCTCGGGAAAACAGAAGTCATGCTCCAGAAGTCACCCAATAAAGCATACTCATCCCAAGAATCACCGTAAACGGTCAGCCCCGTAATGTGGTAGACCACTTCATATATCTAGGTAGTATAGTGTCAAATGACGCCTCACTTTCAAGGGAAGTTGATAACCGTCTGGCCAGGGCCAGTAGCGCTTTTGGACTCCTTCTTGCGAGAGTTTGGCGGAACAAATCGCTTCGCCTGCCTACAAAATCAATGTCTACAAGGCGGTGGTTCTCTCAACCCTTCTATACGGCTTTGAGACATGGACATTATACAGAAAACAACTAAGACTTCTTGAGCGCTTTCACCAAAGATGCTTGCTCTCCATCATGGACATACGGTGGCAAGACCGCACTACAAACAGCGATGTCCTTGCGAACGCCGGTATGGACAGTATAGAGGGACTTCTTATGCTCCGACAGTTACGCTGAGCAGAGCACGGATCCCGTATGTTTTTACACTTTAGGATATCAAGATCTAACAGCGCATTGTGCTCATTCCATGGCCAAGAAACACAAGTATGATAAAATATTCGTCTGCTTACGATTCTTGTAAAGAAATGTAAGTAAAGCCGTGTGCAAGGGGACTTAAGGGATGTAGCTCTGTTTTCTCTCATGTGTTTCACCGGCAGACGACGAATTGAATTTGCTGACATTCCGATTTCTCGTCATTTGTGAATGTCATTAGTGATCACAGTTCTCATATCATATACATAAAAATGGATGTGTACTAACAAGAATATAAGATTCATTGAGTAAGTAATACATGGTCTATATGTAGTTTTCGGTTTCGTCCACTCCAGTTCAAACTTAATGTGAATCATCCGTTTCTTGTAACTACTAACTGTTATTAGCACTAGACAGTACCAGAAAATATTATATTAATGCTATTCCAAAGGTTTCCGCAACATTGCACCAGTGGCGTTCCGTGTGATGTAACACTAAAGAACATTAAAATAATTGACAAAATTGTATTCCTGTATGATCGATCTTGTTGCCTGATCTTTGAACTGAGAGGTTCAAAACATTGCATTGTGAGATGCACCAGGGCACGGGAAACAAAGTGAATTCCCTTGGTACTTAGCCAACAAGGGACAACTTACAGACATTTTGTCTGACGTGTATGCTTTGACAAAAAAGTCTTATACAAGGGAGAGGGTAGAGAGAAAGAGACATAGACAGAAAGGAAAAAAACAGATCATGATTTAGACTCCCACAGAGACAGATACAGAGAAGGGTATTAAGAGAGAAAAAAGAGAATGTGAACAAAGCTAGAATTAGCGAGACAATTTGAGATTGAGAGAAATAAGAGCCAGAATGCAGATCAGAAATAACAAGAGCCATATCTATGATTACAGCAATCGATTATAGATTGGAGCATATGGCATCCAGAAGGTAATAATTTGTTAAAAAACGCTTGGTATTATCGAACTAATGGGCATGCAGATAAAAAGAGAGCAAGAGAGAGGGAGAGAGAGAGAGAGAGAGCGAAGAGAAAAGAGAGAAAGAAAAAGCAAGTTTGGTTTGTCCGAACCAAGGAGCCTCACTCTTGGATCTCATTGAAGATACATTTTGACTGATGGTATTATTAGGACCTCTTTGTGCTGACCTATCTCTCTGGGATACATCCATGTGCTGACCTATCTCTCTGGGATACATCCATGTGCTGACCTATCTCTCTGGGATACGTCCATGTGCTGACCTATCTCTCTGGGATACGTCCATGTGCTGACATATCTCTCTGGGATACGTCCATGTGCTGACCTATCTCTCTGGGATACGCCCATGTGCTGACGTATCTCTCTGGGATACTCCCATGTGCTGACTTATCTCTCTGGCATACTCCCATGTGCTGAGATACCTGACATGTGTTGATTAAATCTTGGAGAGGGTTGAGAGTTAACAGAACATGTATTACTCCTGAGACACCACAACGAGACCAGTGTTGTCTCCAAAGATTCTCAATATGCAACAAATCTTATCATTGACTTGGCAGCATGAGCATCGCAGGTGTCACAAAATGTTGGACGAGCTATTTGTTGCTTTCAACAAGAGTGACACTAACCTGGCCTCTCTACCTCTGTCTTATGTTCCCTAATTAGAATTAAACTTTTAAATGCGTTAAAAACGTTAACTTTTCAACTTAATTGTTTTTTCCCCCTGTATTGCATTAATAAATCTGACTAGAAACACTGCACCTGGAAAAACAAACGTTATTCGACTATAAGTCTGCTAGATATCAAAATTACACAAGCACACATATCAGACAGAGGAGGTAAATATTTGGAACACCTTACTTAAATATGTCACAAAGCTATCACTTTATCATTAAAGATGTTAAGCTCACTTCTACCTCTAACGGGCGGAGTATGGCATTCCTTGGGAAAGTCTCCCCAGACATAGTGCAATCTCTATCAGCAGCTATAGACATTTTAATGACTTTTTTTTTACGGCCTGTATGTTTATGTTGCCACTAACGTGAAGTAACATTAGAGGTAAAATTGGATAAAATTCTAGAGGCTGTAATAGAGAGAAGGATATAATGGGAGTGATAAATAAAGATAGAGAAGATGAGGATGAAAAATATATATTGAGGGAGAGAGAGAGAGAGAGAAGAGTAGAAAGAGAGAAATATCTTAGTTTTTTAATTAACTATTAGGTTGACGGCACGGTTGTCATGTGATCAAAGACCATTCGCCGTCCTTTTTATTTTGATTGAGGCTATTAGTTGGACAAGTTCTTCTAGAGTGTGTGTGTGTGTGTATGTAGAGGTGTGTGTGTGTGGTGAGAATGAAATATGTAGCTGAGAAATACTCAAATAATAATGGCAATGTCTTCGATTTCTTAGATTAAGGATGAGCACTGTGGCTACGCAAACCCAGTTTGCGACCTGCCCTGCGAGAAATACTATTCTCGCTACACTAAAGTTATACAGACAAATAAAGTAGCCAAAAAAAAGTTAATACATATATATTTATATATTAATTAACTTCAGTAATCATGATATAGATAATGGTAGTGGAAAACATTAGAACTAGGATTAAAAAGCAAAAGTTTTTCAAAGTTGAGCAGAATTACTAGGGTGAGCGCAGACGTTTAGATGTGATGATGCGATTGTCTGTAAACTGTTACAGAGATAGGCCACGAAGTGTTTAATATAATCAGGCACAGTGAGGTACAGCTAGTTTGAAATGCGCTTGTTGAATCTGAAGTGGGGAGAGGGAAGGTACATGCTACACCGACATGCGAGATAATTCGTGTTCGTTAACAAAATTGATGTCTTAGTTATGTATATTTTTTCCCCACAGAAATTGTTAAAGAAAAAGGAAATTAGCAAAAAAAGAAGAAAAAAAAGTTGCTTAAATCTGAGTCTCTCTTTGGAAGAAAGAAACTTAAAAAAAAAAACAAGTTAAATATAAATTATTTTTTTTTTAAAGTCACTTATATTAAGTGAAATATCCTCAATTATTTGGAATCAATCAATGCCATTTATCATCCTCAGTAACATTGCTATGCTGCATTTTGAAAAGCAGTTTACACACACACACACACACAAGTCAGCTCGACTCGGAATATTCGAGACACCATGATGGAAGGCCAACGTGTTTTGTTGCCACTGAGCTTTGTGCTCGAGTTCTTTTAAAAATGGAAGGTTTTATTGTTAGTTTGAAATTTGTATCGAACGACCCAATTCTCTAAATTGATTAACTAATTAGTTAATCTTTTAAATTAATTCGTATGTTGTCATCGAACATGGATAATTGTAAACAGATTGAATTTGGAAATTTGTGGTGGTGGAAATACACTTTTTTTCGCAAACAAATATCAAATGTAAAGCTGGAAGAGAATAGCTTCTAGTAACGTGACTGGCGAAAAGCTATTGACAATGTAATTAGTAATATAGTATTGTTTCATACTCTAGATAAAGAATGGTAGTGCTTCGTGTATTGTTTTCAGTAATTTAACTTCGTGGAAATACTGCAGTGCTTATAGAATAACTTCCAGGTTTAATAAATTTACTGTGCAATGTTTACTGTAATGCATGCTTGCACTCTTCCTCTTTGAAGCCCACATCCAAAATGAGTCAAGTAAAGCTTTATAGTCTTGTTTGTTATTAAGAATTGAAACTATACAGCACACTCCACAGATAATAAGTCCTTTATTCATTCATTCATGAGAAGAAATAAGCAAAATAAAAAAAAAACTTTATAACAAAAGCTTGTATGGACACCATATTTAAAGCCACATATCATAACACTGAAGGATTTATTCACCTTTATTAACCCCAACTTACTTAGACTTACGTCCTCCCGCGCCGTTCGGCGCATTGGGCGGCAAGCTGTCTCCATAAAGATCTGTCACTGGCAATGTCTGAAGCCTCCTCCCACCTGGTGTCCACTGTTCTGAGGTCCTCCATGAAGGTGTATCGCCAAGTAATACGAGGACGTCCCTGTTTGCGCTTTCCTCGTTTTGGCTTCCTTGTTATCGCAACTCTTGGTGTGCGTAATTCATTTTGACGTAGAACATGTCCCGCAAACCTCACGCGCCGCTCAGTTTAACCCCAAACTAACCCCAAACTAAATTAATTATTAACTCCTAATTAATAAGTTAATTCGTTACTTTTTCGATTCATTCACGTTTTGTTAGGGGCAATACATAAATTCCACTGAATCCGAGTCATTCCGAGAATGTGCAAAAGTGTGCACAAAACGAGTTCGTTGCTTAAGAGGCAGACAGACAGACGGAATGAGCTGATATAGCCCTTGTAAAAAAGTACATGAGACCAATCTGTAAATAGAACGACACACCTAACATTATAGGCTACTGTTTCATTATGTGATGTGTTCACAATAGAGACATGCTCGGAGCTGAAGTTGAAGATGCTCAGGGGAGGTAATTGACACCGTAGAACTTTATTCTTATTTTTTATTTATCTGAAAGTGTATTACCATTATTCACACAAATCTCGTTTTTAAAGAGGCGATGGTTGGAAGAAAACAAATGTCGCCAGCTGTTGGCTGACTTAGAGTGAAATTACGTTTCACACAGTGCACTGGAATAAAAAAAAATATTTGCAGGCTAGGCAGAGGGTAAAGTGAAGAGGGTAAAGTGCAGAGGGTAAGGTGCAGAGGGCAAGTAGCAGTAAAAGAATCTTTTTTTTTCAAACAATGTATTTATTTTCTCATAGGCCTTTACTATGAGGCTCGAAAAACTATATAAGTATTAACAATTTAATACAATGCAGTATATTATAGAGGCTTTAATGTTAATTACCAAGCTTATACCGACTCACTCTGTCGGCCTGTTTGTCTGTAGATAGGGTAAAATGTTTGTACACGTTATTTCTCTCACACCCAGTATCACGTCGAATTGAAATTTTGCACAATTATTTCTTGAACCTGAGAAAACATGAACCCTCGAGCTTGAATTCAGGGCATACAACTTTTTTTAATAATTCATTTATAAAGCGACCACGATAGCATTCTCCCAGGTAGTTCCTTCTTCCTCCACCCCCCTCCCTCATTTTCGAACTGGTCCAGACAAGTGATAGGATCATAGTGCAGTAAGAAAGTGATAGGATCCTAGTGCAGTAAGAAAGTGATAGGATCCTAGTGCAGTAAGAAAGTGATACAATCAATTATAGTGCAGTAAGAAAGTGATACAATCAATTATAGTGCAGTAAGAAAGTGATACAATCAATTATAGTGCAGTAAGAAAGTGATACAATCAATTATAGTGCAGTAAGAAAGTGATACAATCAATTATAGTGCAGTAAGAAAGTGATACAATCAATTATAGTGCAGTAAGAAAGTGATACAATCAATTATAGTGCAGTAAGAAAGTGATACAATCAATTATAGTGCAGTAAGAAAGTGATACAATCAATTATAGTGCAGTAAGAAAGTGATACAATCAATTATAGTGCAGTAAGAAAGTGATACAATCAATTATAGTGCAGTAAGAAAGTGATACAATCAATTATAGTGCAGTAAGAAAGTGATACAATCAATTATAGTGCAGTAAGAAAGTGATACAATCAATTATAGTGCAGTAAGAAAGTGATACAATCAATTATAGTGCAGTAAGAAAGTGATACAATCAATTATAGTGCAGTGAGAAAGCGAAACAAAAACGGTACAAATATTTCTAATTACACAGATGTATTATTGTTTGTCTACATCTATAACAAATATAACTACATAACTGAACCAGACTAATTGATACAATTGCTTTGAATATATATTTTTTTTAGTGTATACCTGATGAACTATGTTTTAATTACTATGGATTTTGATATCACCTCTATGTAACATAATAGTATTATATGTACATTTGCACACTAGCGCGTCAGTGCAACACCGCTGGTGTTTACGGAATAAATGAGTTCCTAATATGTCTTTCCTCTTAAACACTAGTTTGTTTTTGTATAATACAAATATTCTATGGTGTCAGAAGTGAAACTTAAAAAGCTGTCCAGACAAAGGTTTTTATTAATCTAATAATGGCTTCTTTGTATTTTGAGCAACCAATCTTGAACTGGAATGCTAAAGATCTATATTAAGAGTTTTTAAGATTTCAACAGCAGGTGAGCTTTTGTTTCAAAGGACCGTTAGCTGGTGCCGATAGTAAACAAAAAGCCGGATGGCTGGGAATGTGGATAGGTTAACAAGGTCGTGAGGTTTACAAAACTCTAAATATTAATGATAGTGTAGAGGGAGATCCGCAATTGCTATTGAAGAAAATAGAAGACTACATAAGGCCAAGACAAAATAAAAGAGTGTCTAGATTTAGAGCACATCAGAGAAAGCAGGTAGAAAGAGAAAGTTTTGATAACTTTGTTAAAGACATAAAGCTTCTCATTATGGACTGTGAGGATGACGATATGCTTATTGATTTGAGTCATGCACGAAAAGGTACAATTAAGACTACTTGACCAGGGACAGAAGTTGACCCTTAGCAAGGCTATACAAATTGGACAACAATATGAGATATCGCAAAGCCAAGTGAAAATGCTTAGGGGCCAAGAATTTTTACAATCAAGAGACAGTCACACAATGTACTCAAGCAGAAGTCTAAAGACAACTCAGATAAATTATGTAGTAAATGCGGCAAGAACCACGAAAAGGGAAATGTCCAGCAATAGGAACAACATGCAATTTCTGCAAGAAGAAAAACCACTGGTTTCAAATGTGCAGAAAAAGACGCAATGTCAATATGGTAGAAGAAGACAGCCACAGTGATGAAAATATTATACCTGTTAGTACTGCAAGTAGCCAGTATAAAAAGGGTAAAATTGAGAATATCAATGTCGTTGAAGACAAGTGGACTGCAAAACTAGTCGTACATGGCAAGACATTAATTTTTCGAATAGAGACTGGTGCAAGATGTAATATTCTTGTCAAGTCAGAGTTTGAAAAGCTCAAAGACAAATAAAAGGCAGAAGACGAGTTACAAAGAGAATGTCCTGACATGCTGAAAACAACTGGAACACTGCCAGGAGAATACAAGATTCAGTTGGAGGAAAATGCTAAAGGAGTTATCCATCCACCACGTCACTTAGCAGCATCGCTACGCAATAAAGTTGGAGAAAAACTTAAAGAAATGCAAGCTGATGGATTTATTACTCCAGTACATGAACCTACTGAATGGGTTAGCTCCATGGTTGTTTCGTTCAGGAATGACAAAGTGAGAATATGTATTGATCCAAAAGATCTCAATAAAGCAATCAGACGGGAACATCACCCGATGAAAACTATTGAAGATGTGATCACTAATATTTCAGAGTCGAAGATATTCTCAGTTCACGATGCCAAGTCAGGGTTTATGCAAATAAAGCTTGAAAGAGAATCTTCATTTCTCACAACTTTCACACACCTCTGGGAAGATATAGATGGTTACTGTCAGGGTGGGATTTCAGATTAGCTAGGGTATGATATGATATTACGGTCCCGTATCCCCAGCCTGAACAGAGTAACACAAGAACCTAAAGATAATAGCATGTAAACTACAAACATTGCATAACAGTTATTCAACTGAACATTTAGTGAATAACAATAGTTGTCAACAGGAACAATATTTAATTAAACTTAATTGTAAGTTTCAAACATATTTGAATGTACATCAATATCCTTGAAGTTAGCATTTGATACTAATTAGTCTAATATCACACCAACAGGGTTCCGTAACACACCTTCACACTCACACGCCATCTCGGCGCCCAACAGAAGCTCAACTCCCTACACCTCAACACCGATAGTTGCTACACAACTCCAAGGGCAGAAAGACGACACACTTTCCCATAGCCCAAACCTTGTCAGAGAAAGGTTTAGAACCAGATTCAGCAAAGATAAAGGCAATTATTGACATGCCAGCTCCTCAAGATAAAGATGGAATCAGAAGATTTCTAGGTTTAATTCAGTACCTAGCAAAATTTACTCCGAATCTAAGTCAAGCAGATGCTCCAATACGAAAGCTTCTAAAAGATGATGTAGAATTTCAATGGAATCATGAACAAAACAAGAGTTTTGAAGAATTGAAACGTCTTTGTACAAACCCTCCAGTTTTGGCATATTATGATGTCAACAAAAACGTAGAGATAGAATGTGATGCAAGTAAAGATGGACTGGGAGCATTATTACTCCAGGAAGGTCGTATAATTGCATACACATCAAGAGCTCTCACGGATACAGAAACAAGATATGCTCTAATTGAGAAGGAAATGCTTTCAATTGTGTATAGTACAAGCAAATTTTACTGCTACATATTTGGTAAAGAAGTAATAGTTTATAACGATCACAAACCTCTGGAGCAAATCTTCAAGAAACCTCTATTGTCATCACTACAGTGGTATGATCTGAAAGTCTGTTACAGAAAAGGCAAGGAAATGTTTATCTCCGATACACTTTCTCGTGCACATCTACCAAATACTGATACACAGACATGTGAATTTACAGATGATTCAGTGCATATGATCTCTGTAAGTGATTCGAAATACAGTGAAATTAAAGACTGTACAAGCAAGGAACTTTCAATGCTTCTGGAAGTAATTATGACTGGTTGGCCAGACACAAGAAGCGAGACTCCAATTGAAGTCAGGCCAGATTGGGATTCAAGAGACAAGTTTTCAACTTCGGATGGTATTATATACAAAGGTCTGAGAATAGTCATGCCACCAAGTTTACGTAAATACATGTTAAATCTGTTTCACAAGTCTCATTTAGGAATAGTCAAGTGTAAGCAGAGAGCCAGAGAAGTCATGTATTGGCTAGGCATGAATGCAGACATTGAAGTGACAGTTAGGGATTGTAGCAGGTGTGCTGAACATCAGAATAAAAATGTGTCAGAACCGCTAATACCTACCAAGACACCAGGTCTAAAGGTGGTGAAGAAACACTTTGACTCCGAGAAACAGTCTCAGAAACATTATAATGATAAGTGGAAAGGAGTTAAGAGTTATAATCCACTACAAGACGTAACGGCAGTCAGAATGCAACTTAATTCTAAGTGGAAACCAGGAACAGTAGTTTCGAAGCATTCTTAGCCTAGATCATATAATGTCAAAAGTGGAAATAAGGTCTACAGAAGAAACAGAAAACACATCAGAAAGTTTTCTGAGAAAGCAAACTGATTTAACAATAATTATGACTTTCCAGATGACATCTCAGAACAACCAGAACCACTAGATCTAGAGAGTCCAGGATTACAAATTACACTAGATTTTGAGACGCCACCACACACTTCTTCTGCTAACACCTCTAGACCACATGAACCTTACGTAACACGCTCAGGCAGAATAGTTAACAAACCCAAGAGACTTGATTTGTGAACTTGATTTGTGAATTGACTTTTTAGTTGACTAGTTTAGTTTGTTAGTTATTCTGATAGATAGATTTTCTGAATTAAAGAAGAGAGATGTAACATAATAGTATTATATGTACATTTGCACACTAGCGCGTCAGTGCAACACCGCTGGTGTTTACGTAATAAATGAGTTCCTAATATGTCTTCCTTCTTCAACACTAGTTTTTCATTTGTATGATATATTTATTCTACACTCTATCCACTCTAATCAGAGCATATGCAACACTGTGCATGGATGAATGAACAAAGTAATTAAATTTTTACAAAATGTACGTTTTCATGCAATATTTAGAATTTTATTTAGAAAAAAAAGCCTATAACAAATATTTTTATTTTAAATAATAATAAAAGAATAATAAAATATTTCTTTCAATAAATGAAAGTTCTTGTGATCCCTTAACATTTCTTTCCAAAAATACTTTTAAATTCATTCCCCTTGATGTCCAAACCAAAAATAGACTAAAAATTTATTTTTTTCAAGTTATCTTTGTAAACATTAGAAAATGGAAAGGGGAATATTAGGCGAGAATACCACGTTTGCTAATATAAGCACAATAATTTGAGCTAGTGTTTGATACCGAGTGGAATTCCATTTTTTTTTGTGTGATTTTTAATTTTAAAATTAAAAACACAAATTTTAAGTAACCATCAACTTACAAGTCATAAGTGCTACAAAGCCAATAAAATGTAGCACTTTAGATAGGTAACACTAAAGGAGTCCAATATTTTAAATTGTACATACTACTATTGCACGAAAATTTAAAAACGTATTATGGTATCTATCAGACTTAACAACAAACAAAATATTAATATGTAAATATTCGAATATTCTAAATGTTAGATTATTGCTCTTACATTTCAAGCACGCGTAAAGAAAATGCCAACTGGCAAGCTTACAAGACAATAAGATAGAGATACAGAGGAACGTATTGCCAGATTCTGCACGAGTTTGTAGTTGCAAGTTTCAACTAAATTAACGACGTGCTTACGAGGCTGGCTCTCTGCAAACGAAATTTGTGCAGCTAATTATGTCTTAATTAACAACCAGAACGCAGCGAATTAAGGCATTAAGTACGAACAGGGATCTCCCTTATGCACTAAAGTACCAGGGAACTCCATTCGTTTAGATATCCAAATTTTCAAAAAGAATCAAAGATTTTGCTTAAAACATGCCAGATGTTCACAGCATTGCAGAATCTATCTAGATCTGGTATTTTGCAAGTTTTAGTATTATTTCACACTGTTAGGTAGCACATTCGAATTCGCAGTAATGATTCATGCACACAAATATCTATATCTGCATACACAGTGGTGTTTCATGTACACAAATAAACAACTGAAAACACAGCACATAATGATGTTAAGCCCATATATATTATAGGCCTATATATAAAAGATAAGATCGCCGTTGCATACGACATTGTAAAATATAGAAACTATAGACGCAAATGTAATGAAAAACAACAAGAGCCATTGTCCCAAATCGTCTGCAATCAAATCATCTTCTCTGATTCACCTTGAGAATATATTTCTTACGTCAACCTTTGTGACCAAATATAACACTGATTGAAACAGACACTTGCTGCATTCTGGGATTGAAGTCAAATGTACAGAAAGAAGAATGCCAAAGAGAATATTGCAATGTTTATTTTGAAACAAAACATAAGAAGCAAGAAGAAAGCTAATAACAATAATCAAGTAAGTGACACCGATGATTAAGTAAGTAATACCGATGATAAAGTAAGTATATTCTTACAGTTTATGCGTTACACCAAAATAAACATTATTAATTTGAAAGCACTAATGGCATGTCGCCACAGTGGGCGTCCTTCTTGAACTTAGCTATTCGCTAAGATCTAAAACTGAATAAAGTGATTCTCAAAGCCAAAGGACATAAAAGCAACTACCCTATATAACTTGTAACATAGAGAGTCTAGACAGAGAGCTTTATGTTTTTAAGTTTCTCCCTATGCAAACAAAAAATTGTTTCGTTTCTTTCGGTTATCTCAATCCCCCCCCCCCCTAAGAAATCCAATAGCTAGAGAAAGTTGTCTCTCCTTATCATTCGTATTATTTTATCGGGGAGTAGGACAGACGTAGACGGCGAAAAGAGAACCTAAATCGACCGCCGCTGTACAACGGTTATATCCGCGACGACAGCGGCAAAATATGTAGGTCGCAGCTGGGACTGCGTAGCCACCTGAAATACTGTACTCCTCATCTTGGGACTCGAGGCCTTATTACTATTAGACGTGTTGTGGGTAGAAGCAAGGGGATGAGCGGTTTAGCATTAAAAGCACCACAGGCTTGTTCTATGAATGTTTCTACAAAGCTTATTTCAAGTCTGTCTGTCTGTATGGTAAAAAGTTTGTTTACTTTATTTCTTTTACACCCATTCTCCGATAAAGTTGACACTTTGCACAATTATTCATTGGCACAGACAACACATGAATTGATACAAAAAATAATCACTTAGTCAATTAATTACTGGTTTTTACTGGTTATTAATTATTTTGTTTCATATCAACAAGGGAAATTAATCCTTCAGTATTAACAGATGCGGGGTTTCACCCCCTTACATAATTGAACACTCTATTTCTCGCACACCCATTCTCGAATCAAGTTGAAACTTGAAACATTTATTTATTGTATCTCGCAGAACATGATTCAATTAAAAAGTTTAACCAATTTGTCAATTAATTATTTGTAATTAGTTGTTTTGTGTGGATATCGAATAAGGGAAATAAAATAACGTCTACATTAATTTTTTAAAAGACATATTTGTAAGTCATAGATCACGCTCAATAGCAAGAATTACCAAATGTTTCAATCTATCTTTGAGAATTGTTGACCTCAAGTTATTCTTCATTAGTTTGAGGCGCGAGAAGCTTCTTTCACCAGATTACACAATTACGGCTAATGCATAACGCCGTTTTTATTTATCGCGCGAAGGATTAGTGTTTTCCATATTGAATGACACCCCAAAATGACAATTTTTTTTCTATATATTTCCGTATATCTTAAGGACTTTTTCGTATATTTTGTAATTTCGAGAGATTTCCAGGAGCTCCTGGTAAATTGACAGGAGGGAGCGGGAAATCTGTTTTAAGTTATCAAATGGCTTAATTTAATGATTTATACACCTAGAATTAGCTCGGGTCCTATGAAAGTGCTGGTCCTATGAATTTTTTTATATTTTACTTGCTGGTGTTTAGAGTTAAGACATGTTTGGTTAGTTATTTCTTTATGAAAATTCGTATTTAATTGAACTCAAATGAAAGAAAAAAATATGTCTGTCTGGTTTGTGTGCTAACAATACAAACATCTCGAAAGTCAATACATCCAAAACATTCCATTGACTTTATTAATAACTCAGAGACATTAATATTTGCCAGACACATTCTAGTTTCTACTTTTTGTTAATTTCTCCTGAATAGAACCAAAAATAGTTTTGCTGAGTGTCAAAGTTTGGATCAGGATAATGATGCATTCCAAACAGGCAGACTTCGGCCATGTTTTAATTTGACTGGGCCGTGCCAGGAACAAAACAGATGTCTCATTATGACGTGTGTGGGAGGAGGGCCATGGAGGGCTAGTGGTGAGACTGTGTCAATGCTCTTGTTAATGGCCTCTAGCTCAAATGGTTTATGGGAACGAGAATAAAGACAATACGGGGAGTGTAACTTTCTTTTTCGTGTAGTTTTTTTGACATATAAACGTGACAAACGGACAGACAGCATAAAATCAATATCTGCTCCATATAACATCTCTCACCTAAAAATCTCTTAAAGCGTTCTCTTTTTAGTATCGCACGGCTAGCGATTATTTGTCGGCCCATAATATTAATAAAAAGGTATTGCTTAATAAAAGGTATTGCTTAACTGATGACTACAATTTAGTACAACCATCATGTCATTATGACAGTCTTAACAGATAGGGAAATACATTGTAACAAAGTGACATCCACAGAAGACGTCAGGCAGTAAGTCTCAACTTAGAGAGTATGGTTACATGTGCTACAAGTTTGTTTTTTAGATGTGTGTCAGCACGGAGTGCTCTGACTTTAATAGAGACTATGCGATAAACCCGGGAAAAGGAAGGTTGAAAAACCTAGAAGAATTTTTTTTTTATGTAATAAACGAATCACATAAAAAATAAGTTTACTTAAGCTTATAGCATTTATAAGGCATTGTCTTCGATTATGAAGATTAAGGATTAAGTGCAGTATTTCACGTGACCACGCATATACACTTGCAATCTGCCTATTTTGCCAAACGTGATGCAGACTAAGCCGTTGTATGCCAGAGGTCTATTACAGATTTGTTTTTTTCGTCTTCTGCGCCTGTCTTTGTCAAAGGTTTTTCTTTGGCCCTCAAATATAATAGCATTTATTTACAATTGTTGTGACACGGTTACTATGTGTGGTAAACCGCGACACACGGTCAAATGTTGGGTATCGGAGAGTTAAGGGACTTGCGGGAAGTGAGGAGTGTGTAAACAAGAAGAAGGAAGTGATCTAGTGGAGTTGGTTATCTGTAGAAAATGTTCGCCTTGTAAATATGTTATGTTTGAATCCTTCACAATAAAAGGCAGTTTATACTTAAAAGCACTTGTTTCTTCACAACAACCTACAACTTAAAACAGAGGAATGAAACTAAATAGTGTTTAATGTAGACCTAGATACAAGGGTATAACTTCCTTGCTTGCTGGATGTGTGGCTGAGTGCGCAAACCACTTGGCTTCCTATCAAGGGGATCGAGTTTGAATCCCAGCTAGAGAAGAGTTTGTGCTTGTTGAAAAGCGAAAGCCTTCTACCTGACACCGCCTTCTCCCACGAAAGAGTTAAGACAAGAACGCACTGAGCATGCTATAGGAGGAAGTATAAAGAATTAGGACGCGCTTAACAAAAACAATCTTATAATTAATTAACATTCAAATTTAATCAATAAAAAAATAACCGCAATGTTTTTAGCAACAAATCTTAGAAAAAGGCACGTACCTAACTTCCATTGTAAGGATGAATATTACAAACTATCCTTGAGTGCTTCTGGGTTACGGGAAAACCTTTTTTTTTTAATATTACTTAAAAGCAACATTTAGCTTATGCTTCCTATAATAGAAAAGCGTTTGTATTCAAAAAGTAAATCTGTTATTTGCATATCTTTTTTAAATCGGTGGATACACTTCTTCCATAAGAAGAAAATTTAAAATAATAATTTGAATAAATATTTAAAAAATAAATTTAAAAAAAAACACAATAGGTTAAGATATTTAGACATGTTAGGTTTCTATCCTTTGATGTTTGCGAAAACGCACAGAATGAATAATAGAGTATATTTATGTTACTAACTTAAAAGATGTTCAGGAGACAGCCTGATCCTAACAAATCAAGGCCTGGTCCTGCTAATCAAGAATTAATTTGCTTATTTGGTAGAATACATTAACACAGTTTCGAAGTGAAAAGGGAGGTTAGCTAAATGCGTTATGGAACTATTAATATCGCTCACGGTGACCCCTATCGGTCCCTAATCTTTTGTTGATCATTGATCTGTCGAGATGAATGCCTGGGGCGCAAGCTACCGATGCACTGAACATGATATGCTGTTTGTAAGAGCCGAGTAAAAAAGAAGAGGAAACAAATTGGTATCTGTCTAATCACGTGATCCTGTCCACTATGAAACTCTGTACGAGTGCGCATGCTTGTGCATCAGCTGATTGTTTCTAGTGCTTGGCCTTTGGGCATCTGGGTTAGGGTTCTGAGGGGGGGGGGGGGATGATAAACCTAGGTTATATATTCTAATAATTCTGGTCATGTAAAAGTTTTGCTCGGATTTTTTTAAATGTTGATTAGGAAAAAAGATACTATACTTAGTCTATAGCAATAAAAAATGTTTTAGTCTGAACACTTTTGAAAATGGCGAACAAATTTTCTGAATGCCCAAATTATTCGTAAAAAAATCTTGACATGTAAGTTTATTTAAAAATCTGGTAATGCTTTACAGTATGTTCCTGATAAATACTTAAAAGGAGTTCAGTTGTAAAAAGTTATCTTGACAAAGGGTCATATGTGTGTTTTTGGGTTCCCGGTCATTTCATCCCCGGTCACTTCATCCCCGGTCATTTCATCCCCTGGTCACTTCATCCCCTGGTCACTTCTTCCCCCGGTAACTTCATCCCCGGTCATTTCATCCCCTGGTCAGTTCATCCCCGGTCATTTCATCCCCTGGTCAGTTCATCCCCGGTCATTTCATCCCCTGATATTTTCATAATCTGATCATTTTTATCTAACAAATTGTAATTTTAAAAATCATGAACTGAGCCAATATTTCATGTTTTCATTTTTTATTTAAAGGACAAAATTGTAACACGTTCATGTTTAAAAGGAATTAAAGCCAAACTTCTACAGGCGACACGATAGCACGAGGATTGGTGAACTCCGCCTTTAGTAGAACAAAATACAACCTTATTTCAAGGCTAAAAATGACGGGCCCATTTTCAAGAAAGAGCGATTGAAAAATAAACTAAAGTGAAACATGGTCGTACTTCCACCACAGCTTGGCCTTTGATGATAAGTTATCAGCGGCATGATCATAATTATTCTAATCGCACTTCTATCTCTCAAATGATTTTTTTACTACTTCCACCAAACCTTGGCCTTCGATCCGGATAATAATATGATATTACAACCCCCACATCCAATAGAAGCGCTATAGCTAAGTACACACCCAGATTTACAATATAAGATTTCTCATTAAGAAAACAAAGTGGAAGAGGAAACAATATAAACGCATTAGTAACAAGTCATAAAATGTCAAAAAGCATTCTACATAATCATATTTATATATAAAATATTTAATTGGGGATGAAAGACCGGGGATGAAGTGACCGGGGGATGAAGTGACCGGGGATGAAGTGACCGGTCACCGTGTTTCTGAAGTGATTAATTATGAGCAAAGATTATATTTTTAGAAAATTTGGAATTTCATTAGGTTTTTTTTTAAACTGCACGTGCACTGTTTGAACAAGAAGTGAAGGCTAATGAAAGTAGGGCCATGTGTGCTGTATATATGGTGACAGTTAGTATAGTGTTAAAATAGATTTTAAAATAGTTTGACCTCTTGTGTTTATATTTTTTTTAACACCAAACACTTAAGTCCGTAGATATTTATGAATAAATATTTGATTTTTTTTTTGATGGCTGCATGAATTGGATGTCATTTACAATGAGATTAAGCATACTCGTGCGGGGGACGTTGCATCGGCTGTCTCAGTGTCTGGAGCTAAATCATACCGATCAAGAGATAAACCTAATAAGCCATTTTTTAAATGCTGCTTTTCTATCTAGGTACATTGGGCAGATGGGGCGCGGTGGCTAATTTGTAAAGCGCTTGGTTTTCGAACCAAAGGGTCCCGGTTTAGAATCCTGATGAAGACTGAGATTTTCCATTTCGGGATCCTTAGGGCGCCCCTGAGTTCACCCAGCTCTAATGGGTACCTGACAATAGTTGGGGGAAATTAAAGGCGGTTGGTCGTTGTGCTGGCCACATGACACCCTCGTTATCTCCCCATTAGAACGCAAGGTCTGAAACGGGAACTATAATTTACTTTAACATTGGGCAGCCCCCATCATGAAAAAGAATGGCAAAATAATTTCCCAAGAGAGACCTCACTAAGATAAGATAAGATAAACAATATGTATTTGAGTATTGACGATTTCCTAAACGTTTATAAAATACACACTAAGACACAGTAAAAAAAAACACATCTTGTATTTCAATTGTTATGACTAACACATACTCCATATTTCGAAGCTATATACTAGCAGGGAACGGGTTAGCCTGCATCAGCCAGGAAAATCAAAAAGTTTATAAAGATTATATCTTGTCATTACACATTAGACAAAGATACGTGTTGATCTAAGACTAGGTTTCCACCATGTAATAAGCTCGGGCGTGACGTTATTATGACGCATTCTAAAGGTCACAGCCTTTGATATAAATAAATAATATTGCATGTAAGTAAAAACTAAAATGAAAACACCATTCTTGCAAATGTTAAACTGACATTATAGTGTCACATCGCTAATCCACATATAGTGAGAGAATAAGGTTGGGTCAGAAGTAAAAATTGTTTACAATTATTTAAATTTATCATAAATAAAATAAAATGGGGACACTATAAGACATAAAAGAGATCGGGAAAGGAGGCGAAAAAAAAAAGAAAATGTAAGAGTTTTAAAGTGTGTGAGTGTTTGTGTGTGTGTGTGTGTGAAGCAAAGAAATACAAACTCTCTCCCACACACACGTGTATATTGTACTTATGTAGGTAGGTGAATTGTTGTAGCATGACTTCAGAAAGTGAAAGGACTGTAGAGAAGGGGAGGGGCGACTCTGTCAAGTTGTTGAGATTCAGTCAAGCGTACATCACAGGTACAAAGTAAGAGGTAAATGAGCTTGTCAGGAGGGAAATGTTAAAAACAATAGGGACATTGAGGCTCAAGAAAAGACTGCAGTTCTCTTACGAAAGGAAGTATGTCATCCTTCAAGTTGAAATCATTCAAAGAATGACAACACATAATATCAAGCGATAAAACAGTTTATAATTCCAATTCTCTAGTACATTCACGAATTTAGGCTCAACAGAAAGCTTATAACTTATGGACTGAATAGATCTTCTCTACTATTTATACATTTTCCCCAGTTCAGTTACTAGAACAGTGGAAACCATTGATCTCCCCTTACATTATTTACTCTTTTGTGTAGAAACGCGAAGCAGCTAAAACCCGTGTAAAAAAAAATCCTGTTAATATTTCTGTGGCAACCCTGAAGCGCGCACCACGTGACAATGTTCTTGTTTGATCTCTAAACATTTCTTTTGATGAATTAAAATGCATTGTTCGATTTCTTAATTACCGGAACTCGACCAGCTACAAATAAATGTGAGTCATTGGGAATGGAAGGGGGTTTTGAAATGTCATTCATATTAGTCAACCCTCTAAATTATTGCGATTTTCTTTCCTCATAATTTACCCTCTTGTAGATGATTTTTATATACCACAATCACAGAGAAGAGATGAGTCACCGATAGCAAAGTCAGACACAAGAACTCTTTTGTTTCTTTGGCAAATAAGTCGTTGAACAAAATGTAATGTTTTAGAGAAACTGTGGTATAAATGTCTAGTTTTTGTGCTATGGTTCAAGTTGTTTGCTCTAATTAACCATCGTTATTTAAATGCACAATTGTAAAGCAATTAATAAAGATTATTTTTGGATTTCCCAATCAGCCCAGATATCGTTGTCTTAGAAATTAAAATATTTTTAAAAAATTATTTAAAAACAAGTAATATATTTTTTTTTTAATTTGTACTACATCTTCAAATATTATAGTAATAGTAAACTAAACATTCGCATTTTATTTTAGAAAAAAAAAGAGACAAAAATTGACCAGCATGGGGATCGAACCCAAAACATTCGTGTTATAAGCAATGCCCACTCTATCAACTGAGCAGGACAATAAAAGATAACGTGAAATTTCAACTTCAAAAAATGTCAAAATTTTTACTTGCTTGTTGTTCCGACAAACTTTTAACTAAGCTTACACATCTTCGTTACAAAGCTTGTATTAACTCACTCTGTCTGTCATTCTGTCTGTCTGCTAAAAAGTCTGTACACTTTATTTCTCCCACACCCATTCTCGATTCAAGTTGAAACTTTCTACAATTACATTGCTCCAAACAAAACATGAATAAAAAAAAATCAATTACTTAATTAACTAGTGGCAATTAATTTTTTTATATCAAAAAGGGGAACAAATATTACAGTATTGAGATATATGCCTGTAAATGTGAAGTTTTTTTCCCCTAAGATAACCTTGTTTTATTTTTTTCTTGTTTTACATCTCCATTCTTAAGGAAAGTGTCAGCTGATAGAAGTTATTGTAAAAAAAGACATAGGCCTAACGCTATAGTTCTCTTACATATTGTTTTGACTACATGATATTGACTACATGTTTTGATACATCTTCACCTCCACTAAAGAAGGCAATCATGTTTACGACACTCGCCACATTTTGGGTTTACTCCCTTGTTTTGTCCTCAACATTTATCCCGAATCAAGGGGCCACCACCGAGATCTCGCCAACACTCGGTATCGAAGAAAAGATGGACGTCAATCTTACACGTCACTGAGGTCAGATAAACGGCCAGCCGCTGGACGCTGAGTGTCTCCGGAGTAAACAAGATAGCCATACTTGTGAAAGCCATCTCCCAGCAACGGGTCAAAGGTCCGTTATAAATAGTAAAAAGCAATCAGCCATCAGCCTAGAGCCCATCCTCGCCATGAGTAGGTCAATGAATGGAATGTGGCGAATGGCACCAAGAACATTTCGAATTTTTGTGATAAAATAAATTTTTTTCCCCAATGGCTCCATAAACATGGGGCAGAAGCCAATTTGAACTATGAGTCTATAAATCCGAGATTGTATCTTCAAAATAGGAGTAAGAAGTTAATACTGATGAGCTATTTTCATTCTTTGAGTGAAGACAAATAACTCTTGTAAAATGCAATATCCAAGATCATTTGTCCCAAATGTTACATGTCTTACGTTTAAATCCACTCATTAGTGTACAAATGTTATTTTATTATTATTATTTTGGTCTTGTTTTGCTCAATATTGTATTATCTATCTGTTTATTTACTTACTTTTTAAACGCTCTTAAATAGCGCATCTTTCATGCTTTAGCAAACCCAGTTCTCTCTGGTTCAATCTCCTTTGAGGAGGAAAGGGGGGGGGGTTATCTGGGAGAAGGATTCCGTGCTGTCTTTAGTCATTCAGTCATTCAGCAAACAAAACTCTGCTCGAGTCGGGATTCCAACTCAAGCCTCCTTGATAGATAGCCGAGCGGCTTATACCTCTCAGTCACGCATGAAACGATTTCGGATTTAAAGTTCGAGTCGCGACACGTTTTTGTAAACTTTTTCTATGGTATATAGGAATTATAGTATGTTTGTCTGTCACCTAGTGTACATCTAAATAATTATCCGTAATTTAACTTTTCTGTAATTGTCTCTGTAATTATCACTCGACAATTAAAGTTCACCTCTTCCACGACTCTTAAAAAAAAAACTGAATAAAAAATGAAGGCTGTTCCCTCCTACAACTCTCTTCTTTTATCAAAAAGTTACACTGACATTATGGGCTAACCTTCTGTGGTACCGACATGATTGTTTCAAATAGCATTCTTACAATGTAAGCCAGTTTATACCAGCTCTGCTGAATTATCCAAAGTGAAGACATAACTAAATAAACCCTAGTAGTTGTTAACTACGTAAAAAATAATTGATGTCATTACTAGCTGTCGTGTAATGGAACATGTGGTGGGAAGAGGTTAGTGATGCAACATTGGCGGCGTTGTCGTCATTTGGTCTTAGTTAGGAAAACATGAGACTGAAAGGTTGTGTTATTGTGGTGAATTAGATTTTGTTAAAAGATATTATTACTAAAGTGTACTACATTTATTTTATTTATCACAAGTTGATATTGTTTATATTATTTTTAAAAAGTTATATTTAGCATTGTTCACATGGAAGCTTTTCAAGTTTATGAGTCAAGATATATTCCGCATACAATGGTTTAGTTGTCTACCAGTAGTTTGGTGCTATAAGTCAACGACCGGTAACGACAAAAGTGACTTATAGAATAAATATACAGGAATGTAACTGTTGGGAAAAGATGTCATCTATTTTTAATTTATATACGTGTCACTAGGGACTTAGAATTTTGATGGTCAACCGCATAAAACATTAGTTTGTTTCTTTTATCGATATTGTTTTAAATCATAAATAATGTTTTAATTTGTATAAATTCCAATATTTTAAAGAAATAATTGATTAGAATATTAGTGCAGAAAAAATGTGCAGATTAAACGTTCCACAAGAAAATGTAATTTTATTATGTTTAAATAATCTCGATTTGACCGTGTTATATTGGCCTTGTGGCTAAGTGTTGAATGTTTCTAGAGTCAAAGGTACAAGGTTCATATTCTCAGACAGGGCATAATTTGTTTTTTTATAAACTTTGTATACATTTTTTGTAATAAATGAAAATGTGGAATATGATAGCTTAAAAAAATGATAATTCTATTTTAATATATATATTCGTAGCAGAAAATCGTTTATAGTGTTCTACATTTTTTATCTAATAGCTTTCTTTGTCATTTCATTCCTTCTGTATCTTCTTCTTCTTCCTCGTTCTCATTATTATGTTGGAGCATACTTGAATGATGAGTTTGACAATGAGCCTTGTCATGTCCCTTACAGTACTGAGGAGTTCCTCCTTTTTTGACAAACAACATTATTTCCACTATCAATTTAATACTTTTTTTTTTAGTTTGTGTTTTCAACTGTCGTTTATGTTTACATGTTATCAAAGCGCCTTGAACCTACTTTGACATTTGTTGTAATTTAAATTAAAAATAATTTTGTTTATCTTCATTGATTAGATAGAGTTTTCAAAAAGTTATTTCTAGGATTTTTATCAAGAGATGTTCAAGATGTTTGCATACTTCATTAAACGTCTTTATTTTATAAGATAAGATAAGATATATTTAAGTAAACTGCGAGTCATTAGTTATAATGGTGCCTTCCTAAGAACTGGATAGCACAACAGCAATTTTAAGTCATTCAGGCCTGACTTCAATCAAAGCAGTCGCTTGGCTGCAAGGGGGAAAAGTAATACATAAAAAGTAATACAGTCACAAAAGTGCACACATATCAAGAAATATTCACAGCTTGCAGAGTGGAATAGAGTTGAACATTGTCAATCGTGTATTGTGCTTTTTTTTTTCCACACTGCCGCTGTGGATTTGTTATACAAATCTATTTATATTATATCTTTCTACTTGAAGTATTGCGTGTGCTTATTGATTGTTTGCTTTGAGTCTGTGATTAATTTTTCAGATGTGGGTTTGTATTTATTTAATACTACAGTAGGCCTATTATTCCGCTACTATGCTTAAATATTGTATCATTATAATCAAAAATAGGAAATAGTGGCATTGAACTGTTTTTTTTCTTCTGAATATGTTTTTCTTTTTTCCCTACCTTCTTTAATTTCTTACTTTTTATATCTATGCTAAACCTTTCAAAGTCCAGTGCCCGGTTTCCATTCGGATTATAAAACAGAATATTAATATCGCATCTGTAATTTTGTAAAACCATAATTCGTTCTTCTCTACATTAACGCGAACACACACACGCAAGCGCTGGCGACCATGAGCATTATGAAAATGGGAACCTTTCACGCGCAATCAACCCACACAATCAATCAACCCACACGCTATTATAATTTTCCACAGACGTTTTTTTGCTGTAGGAGCCTCGTTTGCATCGATCAGTGTTTCCCAAACTGAGTTCCGCGTAACCCTAGTGTTCCGTGAGGTCTGAATAGGTGTTCCACGAACTACTATAATAGTTAGCTAGTAGGTCACCACATGAATTAATGTCTCTAAAAAATAAGCAAACTGTTTCGCTAAATACTTAGAATGTGCGAAGTGTTCGTTAAAAAAAAAATCTGGGAAACACTGGCATAGAGTATTGCCCATGTTTTAAGATGGAGATCGCCGTCTGCATTTCTGAAGGTGGGGGAGGGAATTCTCTAGGGTTGTGAAGAGCGCTACATTACAAAGGCATCCTCTGTAAAATGAGAAGGCAGTATCACTTGTGCTATTTATCAATGTACATCTAAAGATCTATTGATGAAGTGGAAGCTGGGAATGGAAGACATTCTTTTCAGATTTAGAGATTTAATTGTCTGACATTTCTGGGCTACGGTAATAACAAAATTTCGGATGTATTTTAAATTATTAAGTTCCCCTTTCAGATCTTTGTAATCTATAGGGCAGATGATGTGAAGGTCATCTGCTTCTATGGCAAAGGGTTAACGATGGTGCCATGTAGCCAGCACAACGACCAACCGCCTTTACTTTCACAACTAATGTCAGGTACCCATTAGAGTTGCGTAGACTAAGGGGCGCCCTAAAAATCCCGATCTTAAAAAAATCCTACGCTTAACGTAGATTCAAACCCCGGATAAATATATATCATGGGCGTAGTCAGGATTTTTTTGGGGGCGGGGAGGGATTTTTTTTTTAGTCCCCCCCCCCCCACGCAAAAAAATATGTGTGTACATAATTAACCTTTATTACATTCTGACCCGTTATTCTATAATCCGGTATTGAA
Organism: Biomphalaria pfeifferi; assembly: GCA_030265305.1. Lineage (NCBI taxonomy): Eukaryota > Metazoa > Mollusca > Gastropoda > Planorbidae > Biomphalaria > Biomphalaria pfeifferi. Next base: position 372,385 of record JASAOG010000023.1, read on the forward strand.
AGCCAACAAAATGCATATCCTGAGGTATCTACAGCGCATTATCCTGCTATTAAAAAGTTTTATTTTAAAAACCTTATGTGCTATTCTTACTGACTTATATCCTTCCGCGTCGTTCGGCGCATTAGGCAATGTCTGAAGCCTCTTCCCATCTCCTCTGAAGACCTACATGAAAGTGTGGCGCCAAGTTGTACTAGCATGTCCCTGTTTGCGCTTTCCTCGTAATGGCCTCCATGTTATAGCAACTCTTATTATGCATAATTCATTTTGTCGGAGAACATGTCCCCAAAAACCTCATGCGACGCTCTGTCACAACCTTACTAAGGGGTCGAGTCCCAGTTCGGCTTGGTATTTCCTTGATTGAGACCCGATCTCTATAACTTGCTCCTAAAATCTCTTAGCCATCTTTGTTGAGCCACATTTAGTCTTTTTCAATTTCGGTGGATGACTATTCACTGCACTTTATTAATGGAGCCCAGCCACTGGTAGAAATGTGTAACCTCTCTTGGCTACGCTCTTGGAATTAGGTGACTATACTTGTAGTTTGTTTTAGATTTTATCGAAAAGCGAAATTTTATCATCAAAATAATTTTTTTTAAACTCAGAATTTGGTAACTAGTTTGCTTTAGAATAAAATTGAAGAGAGAGGTTTTCAATCTCAAAACTCTCTGTATTGGGGTATTTAAACTCAAAACCATCAAGAGAGGTTTTAAACTTTTAAAAAGAAGCTCTCTGGAGGAGGGCGTTTAAACTCATAACCCTCTTGGCTTGGCTACGATCATAGAATTTTTATTGTGTAATTTGCTTTTTATATATTGAAGAGGAATTTTTTTTTAAGATCAAACCCCGCTGAAAGGGGTGGGGGTTAAACTCGAACCTTTTTGGCTACGCTCATAGATTTTTAAGTGTGCAATTTGCTTTTTTTTTATATTGAAGAGGTATTTTTTTTTAGCTTCAAACCCCCCTGAAGGGGGGTTTAAACTCTAAACCCTTTGGCTACATTCATAGATTTTTGAGTGTGTAATTTGCTTTTTTTATATTGAAAAGGTGGTTTTTAGCTCTTTACCCTGCTGGAGGGGGGTTTTAAACACAAAATCTCTCTTGGCTACGCTCATAGAATCTGTTGACTGATGTATGGATAGATTTATCGTAAATTTCGGATGGAGTTTTGAAATCGAAATCTACTTTAGCCATGCTCTTGGAATTTGGGAATTGTCGTTTGCATTTTTTTTTTTTGGTTTTGTTTTATAGAAGTGAAGGATTTGACTGCCGAACCCCCTGGTAGGGAGTTTTAAATTCAAAAACCCCCTTGGCTGCGCTGGGGCAAGTGATGATTTAGTATTAAAATCTCACCTAAAATAAACAAAATCAAAGCAAAATATCAGTCACTAAATTCCGTCCCCCTCCCCGGCTACGCCCATGACATTCTATATGTTCTTTACAAAAACAAATCGAAGCAAAAAATCAGTCACTAAATTCCGACCCCCCCCCCCCCCCCCCCCATCATGGGGGGAGATTTCATTTCGGAAGGGGGGGGGGGGTATATTTACTCCAGATTCTGTCCCGTCTCAAGACGAAACCCCTTGCCAGTGACTCATCTAATCCCATCCATCGTCTTCCGAGACAGAAGGAGCCATTTATATATAGGCGTATAGGATTGTATAACATGTATTTAAAAAAAGCTTTAATGTGCAGTATTTTAGTTTTATCTGACGCTGCAATATCGTGGCCAAAAACTCTTTAGACAGTTGACCAAAGGGAAGGACTGATCGTGTAGTTTGTATGTAGAAGGTGTAAGTTATTTTAGTTTCATATTGAGTTGTACAATGAAGACCCATGAGTTTCTTTTTCAAGAAGATGATTCTTCAACTAATACTTTGACGTTAAGTGACTTTTTTAAAAGCGTATAGGATTATCCTGGCATCTGTGTCAAAGGTCAGAGAAGAACATTAGTACTCTCCTTTCGCTTGTACTATTCAGATTCTGGGATAGGAAACACAAGGTGAGGGTTGCAAGTAGAGGGTTGGGTTAGAGGTGACTATTTCAAAGCAGATTTAAATAGTTAATTAAGCGCATCTCATCAGGTAGCATAAGACCAGTCCAGGTTGCTTGCATCGCAAGGAAGAGATTGCCAGCTTTTGAATATTTGTTAGACAAGTTGTTTTCACAGGAAGTTAAAATCTTGGATATTAAGAGACTATAGGAATTGAATAAGATAGTAATATATGCTAAATTGCATTCAGGGCTGGAGTTACTGAACCTCGCAAACATTTTCTTGGCCCTAAATATATATTCGTATGCCTATTGTTTTGTAAAGGGTCACTCTCTTATTTAAAGCCTCAAGAAAAAGAAAAATTCCTTTAGTTAACTGTCCCATGTGTATGGTGCCGCTGTGCAGTACACGAGATAATATGAATAACTACTTATTAATTATTGTTTTGAATTATATTCCACTTGGAAGCATTTGAAATTAGATTTTTTCTCTTTAAAAAAAAAGTTAACATTTTTTTCTTGAAAATGTAGTAAACAGTATGACAGAACTTATTTAGCTTAGCAATACATTTGTAAAAAAAAAAGAAAAAATTTGACAAAGAAATCTAAAACCGTTTGCATAAATGTGTTACTTCAAAGACAGTAATATGATGACTTTTACTAAATAGCCTTCCGTGTTTGTTACTGTGAATAGTGAATTGTTGTAAAAATGGTGTATTTTTATGAAAAACTGCTTGTATAGTTGATCTGAAAATAATTTTTTTCGTTTTCAGAAAAGACAAAAAGTATCAGAACTTTGAAAGGTCTAAAATATCATGATGTTGGATTTTCAATATCTTTTCTAGTTTACGAGATCTAAACGGGACGGGCGGACAGACAGACCACACAAAACTAATAGCGTCTATTCCCATTTCGGGGGCCACCAAAATGGAATCTACATTGCTGAAATAACACAAACAATTTTATATTTATGGGTTCACCTCCACATATGAAAGTCTCCTATCACTACGTTGTTAACCTACCTGTTGCGTTCAACTCTACATACCCATGGAAACAATTTTGAGTTGAGTTTGATTCAGTTTGAGACACTACTTCAAGTCCTGAGAATGTTGTTTCACTTACTGGCATGGTGTCCGAGTGACAATCCAAAGAGTGGTACAGCTTGCCAGACACTCCTCACGTTAACCCGTGAAAGAAATAAAAGCGAAATGGATAATTGAACGGTTGCCGCAGTCGTTGAGTAGATGAGACAGTGGTTAGTAAAGTCTTCCCTAGACACCGTGCTCACAAAGTGATGAGTGTGTTAGCCGGAACACACAACCAGGGAACATAATTGATACCACTTGCTAACTAAGGCTTAGAGCTATCCAAATTTAGTTAAAGAAGAAGGGGTAGATCGAAGTGGTATTCAAGTAGTTTTAATCATCCATTCATAATAATAATACCGTCAGAGGGCGGTACTTCTGCAGACCTGCCACATCACCAGAAAATTCCTCGGTGGAAACTGATAAAGGAACTACGGTGAATTTTGTTTCCCTTTAACGAAACTCGACCCTGGCAGCGCCAGAGATTGAATACTCGCTCTTTTAAAATAATAATAATAAAATTCCTCAGTGGAACCTGTTAAAGGACTACGATGAATTTTGTTTCAAAGAAACTCGACCCTGGCTTCGCCAGAGAACGAATACTCGTTCTTTTATTATAATAATAATAATACGACACTGTCTTTGAGACTGAATGTACTATTTAAGTAAACAGCTAAATGTGCGAGTACATGTGTGTGATAGAGAGACAGACACACAGAATATTTTGCCCTACAGCAAATAGCAGTATTGTGATACTACGCTACAATCTTCTACCCAACCTATCCATCCTTAATGTCAGTATTGGAGTCAGTATTGGAGTCAGTATTTAGAACGCCTCATCCTTTTTGTTCTCCCGCTCCACGCTAACAATTAGCAACACCCTTCACTCCCGCTAAGACGATCACCTCAGGTAATCATCTCTCCCCAAAGACCGCTGGTGCAAAACATAGTCATTACAGTGAGATAGTCAGAATTACCATTTAGACCAGACAGTGTGGAAGACATCAGTCATCAACCTCCACAACTACTACTGACATAGTGTATATGAAGTCTTAGTGCTTGCAGTACTTTTGAAGACTTAGTGCTTGCAGTACTTTTGAAGACCAAATTTGAAATAAACGTTTTAAACATTGCTGTCTCTTTCATTCCTTAGGTCTGAGACTAGTTGAGAATCTGATTTATTAAAGAGAGAAAAGAAGCCTATGAATTTTGATATTTATATTACGTCATTATTTATAGTTGATGTTTTGTGAAAAATGAGAGTTCGTATTGGGCAAATATGCCAGAAAGCAGGTGTCGTAGACAAAAAACATTCGTCACCCAGATCCTAAGACAAACGAAGGAATAGCCTAAAGATGAAATCAACGATTTTTATGTAAGACTTTTGACGAAGACATCTCTAAGTACTACGATAGAGATGAAGACACTGAACAACCAACTGTTAGAACTGAAAGCGTTGTAGACCTACGTCTAGAGAACTTGGCGTGCCAGTCAAAGACTTTTAGATACATGCAGCACATAAATAATAATACCAAAGACTTCGAAATGCTTACTTGTTGAAAGTGTTGGCTATTTAGCACGATAGATATTATATTGCAGGGAGAAATAAGCTTGTTAAAGAAATATTTATTAAGATGTTTCTTTTTTAGTTTCTGTAATATGAATCTCAATGGATTTATTGAATTCGATTTTTTTCATACTAAGAATCAATATGGAAACAGAATTTCAAAAACAAAACCCAAATACTCAGAAAAACAAAAAGATAAAGGCATATTTCTTATTACATTTGTTAGGACAGGTTTTTACAAGTGCTCTTTCTTCCCTACCGCCATTAGAGCATGGATTGGGTTGCCTGAATCAGTCTGGAGAACAATTGACTTAGCAGAGTTTTAGTCACTGAATAAAATACAATAATAGATTGGTACACAAAATGGGTAGAACTTTTGAATTAACGTCTGTAATTTATAAGATAAGATTTATAAGATAAGATAGGAATTTCAAACCGAAGTTAGAACCAAGAAGATGATCAGCCCTATTTAATATTCAACACTCTTTATATTTCAGTCAAAAGTCCATGACACGGAGTAGAACTACTCTTGTTACTAAAATTATATTTCAAATAAATACAGATGTGTCAGGAAAACAATACAGATGTATGCATGACTATTTGAATAACAGACTTTCTTACCTTATCGCCTGATAGAAATGCGGTCTAATCAGTTCATTCCCTAGAACAAAGTAGTTCATGTCTAACGTGTTGGCAGCCAAGTTTTTTTCCTGATATCCTTGGCCGAGACGTAGACCAAACAAAAGTCAGGGGAAACAACCAAATAATTTTAAAAAAAACGGAACAATGTACCAAAGCTAATTCTAAATCTGAGCTACAGTGCCAGAACAAAACACAACAAACACATAACTCATGAAAGAATAGCGAGCTAAACAATTAAGAGTTGCAACGCATATCGGTTTTGCAGAGGCGGTGCCAACGAAGGGTTCACTTTTTAACGCCTGGTGTCGGGACCAGAATTCTAGCCCCTCCCCCACCCCTCTCTACTCCATATACCTGCACTACTTATCACCTATTATTATCTCAACCACACCTCCCACTGAATGTAGAGCAAATGAAAAAACAGGAACGATATATTTTTTTTTTATTATTCTCTGAGGCATTATATATTAAAACTTTTGTATTCTATAGTTGTTTGGCTATGAATTTCTACACATCCTACTCTAGGCAGAGGCGTAGTGAGTGGGTGGGGGGGCAAGGGGGCACAATGCCCCCGGCGCCATTCTCAGGAGGGTGCCACACGCAGCAAATATTTCTAAGTGATGCTCATTCAAAATGGGGGGAGGGTGGTGCCAATAATGTACGTTTTGCTCACTACGCTTCTCACTCTTAAGTGTTTGAAAAAGTAAGCATCTGATGAATGATCATACTAGTTTCTAGTACTACTATTTAACTAGTTTTTAGTGGCATGCAGATGATTTTACACTATTTTTTTTTTACTATTTCTTCTCACACACTGCTGGGAGTGATGAGCAGTTGGGCCGCTCCTACGCCATTACAGCTGCGACCAAAATTAAAAAGATAACCTGAAACGTACTTGTAGGAGTAGCAAGCGTACGGGCCTATTACATAACGGGCCTATAACAGTACGAGACTATTACATTACGGGCCTATCACATTACGGGCATATCACATTACGAGACTATTACATTACGGGCCTATCACATTACGGGCCTATCACATTACGGGCATATCACATTACGGACCTATTACATTACGGGCCTGTTACATTATGGGCATATTACATTACGAGACTATTACATTACGGGCCTATTACATTACGAGACTATTATATTACGGGCCTATTACATTATGGGCATATTACATAACGAGACTTATACATTATGGGCATATTAAATTACGGGCATATTACATTACGGGCCTATTACATTACGGACCTATTACAATATCAGTTGGCACAAATATTGAACTGAGCTCTAGGTCAACTCAAACTTTATATGACTGGCGCCCATAGTTCATCGCCCCCTAACTCCATCCACCCCCAGCTAAAAAAAAATTAATTTATATAGCACTGTTAACATTCATAATGTAGGCTCAAGGCGCTGTGATAATATAACAGACATAGCCACGAGAGGAGTTCAAATGACAAACTATTCTAAAAATAAATTTTTAAAAGAGAAGTCTCTAATGTCTTCACCAGTTTACGCCCCTGGTAAAAGTACGAAGTATTTTCTCTTGTCGCTGTTTTGTAAATTTTCTTGCCTCTCTGCTGTATCCAAACATTCATTATTGTTCGACATGATTGGTTCTGACTTAAACACTAAACACTGGATATCGTATTACAATGTTTGTTTCTTAAGCCAGGCGCATTTTCCTTCTTAGTTCATTACCAGCTGAAGAATGACTATTAGTTATATATTTGCCCTGCAGCTATTAGTATTTTGATACTACGCAGTACATATAGTAACGGACAAACTAATTCCTTTCCATATATTATTTACAGTTTTAAAAATCTTTGTATCATTGGACTCTATACAAAATAAAGTTAGTTAATAATTGATCATCATGGAATATCTGTCTTGTTCCTTTTTAACGAATACAAAATAAAACTTAAAATCCGTGGCTGGTGTATGACACAATATGGAGATCCGTTTGATTTGCTTCCTGTAGCACGAAACTTTTTCTCAAGCCTTGTTAAGATCTGCACCTGACGGAACTTCAACGCAACTTGTCTCAGTACTGTTGTACATCTATAAGTGTCATATACCAGTTTTAGAACCCTTGCAATATTAGGTGACTAGTAATCACTTAACTATTCCGTGCAGTTTGCACGAGATTTTTCCTGGTTGGGAACTGACCACGAGGTGGACACTTCAGTTGATCTTAGACTCTTGTAGAGAGAGGAATGTTATGGATATTTTTGACAAGCAGATTTATGTATAAGTATTGAAGTTATTATAATTGATTTCTATTCCGGACACATTTCCTCGGATGTAATTTGTGATGGCTGAAGTCGCCAATATCTTTTGTGATTTATTATTATGTGAATAAAATCCATGTCTGCTAACCTAGAGTCTATTAATAATTCTAAATGTTGTGGTCGTAGAGCTCAGTATGTTAGTGTTCTCGCGCACCAGCAAATCTAGTGCGTGTGAGAAAGTATTTAGTTAAGAAGACAAAGAACATTATTGTAATACCAGAAGAGGTATCTACAACGTACAGAGACATTCGGGTCATCACGCCTAAAATAAGAACCAAGCTGTGACAATAAGGCATTTTCATTTTACTTCAAATCACCACAACGGTGGATTTTATTCGCCATGATCTGCTGTTCATTGACAAAAAAGAAAAAAAATCGCTACCATCATTGACATCGCCGTACTACAATAAGAAAAACTGAAATGGGAAAAACAAAGAAAATATAGGAACCTAAGCTTGGAAATGAAGCGTTTACTGAAGTTATCCAATAAAATAAAATAAACTCCATTGTTATATCAACCGAGGGGATAATAGTGACAACTGACCTCATAGATACCTTCAAGTCCCTTAACATTCCTAGGAAGATTCTCGTTGCCTGTCAGAGGGCAGTATTGCTGCTGACCTGTCACATCACTAGAAAATTGCTAAGTGGAAACTGCTAAAGGGATTACAATGAATTGTGTTTCTCTTTAACGAAACTCGACCCTGGCGGTGCCAGAGAATGAATACTCATTCATTACTAACACAATAATAATAATACGACACTATCTTTGAGACTGAATGCGCTATTTAAGTATACAGCTAAATGTATATATCTATGTGTATGATAGAGAGACAGACCGTCACAGAGGGATATTAATCAATGCAAAAATGTACGTTTCTTGAATTTTATTGGAAAACAATATTTACATTGCTATTCTCTCCCTTAGGAAAAAAAATTCAGTAAATACAATATTCAAAAGGTGGAATCTAATACTATAAAATTTTCATCTCTCGGTCTTTAACAGTGACTAAGTGATTTTATGCAAATTAATATGTATGGACTCAAGTGACTAAGAGGTTCGGGGGACATAAAATGACAAAAATGGGCAAATAAGTAAAAGCAAGGAACCCATTCCAGATGACCTTTACATCATCTGCCCTATAGATCACAGGTCTGAAAGGTGAACTTTACTTTTTTTTTTTCATTAAACATTTCAGACCATGCGATCTATAGGGTAAATAGTAGATGATGATATATGGGCTAATATTAAAGGTGTAACTTACATCCCTTTTACAGTATACGATGAGCAACTTTCAGACCTCAGTACATTTTTTGTTATATTATTTCAATAAATCTTATTCCGACAGTTTTCAAAATGCTAATGAATATGAATATACGAATTGTTTTAATTTGGTTCTATAATTCAAAAACATTCCCCTTTCAGACCCTGCGATACATTGGGCAGATGATGTTAAGGTCATTTGTTTCTTTGGCCAACAGTTAACGAGCAGGGTGACATGTCAACGACCAAACGCCCTTATTTTCGCAAACTAAAGGCAGGTACCCATTAGAATTGAGTGGACTCACAGGCACCCTAAAAAATCAAGAAATTCAAAATCCCGGTCTTCACCAAGCTTCGAACGATATCAGATTCAGAAGCCAAGCTTAACCATTCAGCCATCTCTATACCTTTTATCATTACCATATGGCATACATTTATATATGTTTGCCTAAACCGATCTATCTATCTATTTATTTATCTATCTATTCATCGATAGATATTGATAGATAGATGCAGATATAGATAATTAGATATAGATTTGGATATTTATATATAAAGAGAGAGAGAAACTGCTTGTTAAAGCTCCATGCCGGCGGAGTTGAACAAATCATTAAATAGTAAACACTGACCACTCTGTTTAGCTGTTTGTGAGCTGTTGTATCAACGGCAATCATTAATTATGTAACGGGCGTTTGGGACGATGGATTAGACTGCTATAAATATCGATACCATTGATCAGAGCGATATTAAGATCTGGCGGTGTGGCATGTTTAAATAGGAGATATTACACGAGGAACATTAAACAATTGAAAAGTATTCGACTATTTATAAATATAATTGGCCTTTTTCAAGCCTTGGCATTTTCTAATCCACATAGTTTGGATGGTTCTGCAAACTAACACAATCAAAAGGCGGTACAATAATCTATCCTACATGGTACGCATCCAGGTGGAAGAAGGTTAGCTTTTGACGTGTTTCACAGTAATGTACTTTTGTTTATTACATGAAATTACAACCAGTAAGAGGCCTAAGCATTGTTTTCATTCATACATTTTGACTCTAAACTGTGGTCTCACTAGCGTTAATTGTAAAACAAGCAAAGTATAAAAAATTATTTTAAAAAATCCACAAAGCTTATAAAAGGGAAAAACGACACACCTACAGTCATATCTCTCGATACAGTAATACTTATTTCCCCTTGCTATATCAAACAAAATTAATAAATTACCACTAATTACTGAAGTAATTTTTGTTCATTTTATTTTTTGTTAGGGAAATGAATAATTGAGCAAAGTTGCAATATGATCCGAGAATTAGAAGTGGTAAAATAACGTGTACAAGGAGACACACAGACGGAGTGATGAGTAAATAACAAAGTTCTACTTGGAGACACACAGACGGAGTGATGAGTAAATAACAAAGTTCTACTTGGAGACACACAGACGGAGTGATGAGTAAATAACAAAGTTCTACTTGGAGACACACAGACGGAGTGATGAGTAAATAACAAAGTTCTACTTGGAGACACACAGACGGAGTGATGAGTAAATAACAAAGTTCTACTTGGAGACACACAGACGGAGTGATGAGTAAATAACAAAGTTCTACTTGGAGACACACAGACGGAGTGATGAGTAAATAACAAAGTTCTACTTGGAGACACACAGACGGAGTGATGAGTAAATAACAAAGTTCTACTTGGAGACACACAGACGGAGTGATGAGTAAATAACAAAGTTCTACTTGGAGACACACAGACGGAGTGATGAGTAAATAACAAAGTTCTACTTGGAGACACACAGACGGAGTGATGAGTAAATAACAAAGTTCTACTTGGAGACACACAGACGGAGTGATGAGTAAATAACAAAGTTCTACTTGGAGACACACAGACGGAGTGATGAGTAAATAACAAAGTTCTACTTGGAGACACACAGACGGAGTGATGAGTAAATAACAAAGTTCTACTTGGAGACACACAGACGGAGTGATGAGTAAATAACAAAGTTCTACTTGGAGACACACAGACGGAGTGATGAGTAAATAACAAAGTTCTACTTGGAGACACACAGACGGAGTGATGAGTAAATAACAAAGTTCTACTTGGAGACACACAGACGGAGTGATGAGTAAATAACAAAGTTCTACTTGGAGACACACAGACGGAGTGATGAGTAAATAACAATGTTCTACTTGGAGATAAACAGACGGAGGGATTAGTAAATAACACAGTTCTACTTGGGTATTAGAAACAGCTCACACATCCCTTTATGCAACATTCCACTCAAATTAATTCTAAGTTATGATGGTCAAGGAGGGTGGTTCAAATTCCGAAGCATGCCAGAAAGCTATTCAGTATAACATACAGAGAGCATTAATCTTCGAATTCGAAGACAAGCATTATTATTATTATTATTATATGTATGTTTCTTCTGTCAATTTTAAATTTTTTTGACTATCGATAGAATATGGGTAGTCTGACTAGTCTCTACTGTTGGGTTTCTGTTATAATGTAGCTCTAGGATATTTACGACTTCATTAGTAAGTCTAGCAATGCTCTCTGTTGTAGGTCTGACCAAGTGAGGGTGAACATTTTTACGACATATGAAACACGTTTCCTATTCAAGAGAGGGTGGGATGGGACCGGAGTATGATTTTTTTTTCAGGAAGTTACGGAACGTGGTAAACGCTAGACATAAACAGAAGATAAAGTCAATTTATTTTAATGCAATAACACGTGTGGAGCAGAAGTTTGCACTGAACTTGTAGCCCGCGAATGAGAACTTGTCAATTGTATGTTGCTGCCATTGCACTTGTATGAGCAAGCAGTCAGACCTTAGGTCGAAACAGAAAAAGATCGCAATTCATCTTAATATTAGGTACAATTAATTGCATTAAATTCAAAAGAATATATGATAACTTATTAATTTTTTACCTATCTTCGAGAATTGTTAATTTCAAGTAATTCTTCATTAGTTTGAGGCGTGTGAGGCGTGCCTTTTTTTTTTTTTATCTCGCGTAGGATCTACGTTTTCTACAGTTAGTATGTCTATATTAGTATCTCACAATTGTCCTTCTTTCTCTGCCTCTCTCCATCTCTCTTTTACTCTCTCTCTCTCTCTCTCTCTCTCTCTCTCTCTCTCTCTCTCTCTCCTTCTACACCCTCTCATTACCACAAACGTCTATTTAACCCAAACATATGGGTAAAATTTGGCAGTAAGATCTAGGTTGTTGTTTTTTTTTAGGCTGGTGAGGGCAGAGGGCTTTGGCTGGAGGATATAGGGATATTTCCATAAAAAAATTTGGTTAAAAAAGTCTTTACCTTACTCCCACCAGGGTGCCCTACCAGCGCCACAGATAAGGCAGATAATAATCCAGTCAACAGTATCTGTAATCTCTACAGAGAACGATTGACTGTGTTAAAGGCGCGGTAGTACCAATTCCAACGGATAGGTCATTAGTGATGCGGCATTACTATGCCTTCGGACTAATACCCATGGTACTAATGTTGACTCCCCGGGGATCATTAGTCATAGAAAATCGTGTACTGGGTCGTAGGGAAGTTGTGTTTGTCGTACTTGAGTATCCTTGCAAACGTAATTAGCTTAGGGCTTCAGATTAATAGTTACAATTTACTAATACATTCTATCATACATGTAATCACATTTGAAACAAAACGTTTAGGGATCCAGAATTTTATAGATGGCTGCCTGGTCATTTCGGTATGGCGATCTCGATGGTCTCAATGGCAGGAGTTCGAGCCCCGTACGCTGCCACCCTCCGTCGTCACGTGGTCGTCACGTGGTATCCTTGGACTAGGAAGTAATAATATTCAATTGTGAAGGAATGTCCGAAACATGTCAACAAAAACAAATTTCATTCTTTTATTTCTCTTACAAAATTATTTAAGAAAGTTAAAAAAAAATGTAATTCTCACTGAAGGTACCGTCTTGAAGTCTCACCTACCTCTGTTGAACATTTGGGCACCACACATGATATGTCTTTCTCCATTCATCTCTGTCCAGTGGCTTGATTAGAGTTTCTTTCAATGACAAGCCCATTCCTTTATGTTTTGTCTTCCCATCGCTTTCACTGCCCACCTCTTCTTCTTTTTCCCTGATACTGTGTCCTGCAAGAAGGTCTTTGCGAGCCCTGAGGAGATCGTAATATGGCCATACAGTTTAAGTGTTTGTTTTTCACATGTTATCAGCTGGTCAATATGGCGCCCAATAGTCACCGTGACCCTGTTTCGAATCATAGCAACCATGTATATTGCATGACTGCTACCCTATATTGTTGCCAGAATTGTCTTGCTGTGCTAAGCACAAGCTGACATGACCTACATCCTTACAGCAGGGCCGGCCTTAGTTGGTAATTGGAGGCCCTAGGCGAAGCGAATAGGGGGCCATAGGAGAAGATAATGGGGTGGCCCCAAATGAAAAACAAAAACAAAAAATTAAGACCAAAAAATATGCAATTAATTATAAACCGTCCCGTGTCAATAAATAAATTAAATTCCTTTAGCGCCTATAGCACTGGGAGAAGGTTTTTTAGGCGCTCAGTAAACAGAGCTCTGCTCAAGTCGGGTGTCGAACCTCGAGCCCCATTCATAGGTGGCCAAACCATGCCAAGTTCAAGCGTACATAGCCTCTCGACAACGCTTCCGACAATATACTTCAAGAAGAATATACATTAATATACATTAAGAAGTGTTTAACTTTACCCCTAGAAGTCTCGTTTATTTCGTGTACATCTACCATTGTTACATTAATCAAGTCAGAATAAAGCTTCTACATCAGTGATGCCCAACCTATTTCAATCTGAGGGCCATTTTAATTTCCAACACTAGTGTCGCGGGCCACATGATGGAAAAGATACACAAAAAAAAACCTTAATGAAATTGACCTGAAACTATTTTATTTCAAACCCGGGGATCTAGTATTTACATTGAATTATTGAGTTATTTGAATTTTCTATTTACATTTCTAAAATGGCGTAGGTTCTGTTTATATTTTGTTATTCTTGTTTTTTTTTAAAAAACAGCCAGACTTTCTTTTTCAAAACAAACATTTTGGCCAGCAATGGTATCATGTTCTACAAAAAGTAAAGATCCGTTCACTTTTCCTAGTAGATTCTATAGTCGTATTTCATGAACGCACAAATGTTAAATGCTTTGGTAGTAATCAATTAGAAAAAAGTAAAAGTCCTAACGTATGTAAAGATACATTTTGGCCCTTTTGGGGGGGGGGGGGGGATTTTCTATATTTTGTGTCGACTTTTCGGCGGGCCGGATGGAAGCACGTCGCGGGCCGGATGTAGCCCGCGGGCCGTATTTTGGGCATCACTGTTCTACATCATTCTGGTAAAATGACAAGAAATTAAGCACGTGTCACTCTGTATTTCTTTATTCACAAACTCGTTAGTAAGAATTGAAATTCGGCTTTATCCGAATCTTTGCGCATTGGAAATCTTTCTCTTGGAAAATAGACAACCGTAGTAGTAAATATACAACACGCTAAGAGCGAATGTCTTGAGTCCTTTATTGTTTTGTTTTTTTTTGGTACTCTAACACTCTTTCTCTATCTCTCGTTCTCTTTTTCTCTCGGTTCTCTCTTCAATTTTTGCCTCTCTTTCCAACTCTCACCCATCTTCCTTTTTTTTTGAATGTCTCTTTCTCTATCTATCTATCTTTCTATCAGTCTCTCTTTCTCTCTACGCCATTGTGTCCCTAAAACCTACTCTCAAATCCTCTCTAATCTCCATTTCCCATTCGCGCTCAAAATTACGAAAGATAAACATCAATGGATAAACGTTGGGCATTCTATTTCCTCACCAAGTGATGCAGACATTAATAGAACTACATTGGAAGTCATTTGTGAATGATCTGGACTTGAATTACAGCTCCCGAGAGAAAGGGAAGTAATGCACAACAAGGATTTATGCGTTGCTACTTTCTCTGGTTGCATTATCCTCCTTGGTACTGTGGCTCTTGCAAGGACAGAAAATCAATCTATTGTATCTCATCTAAGGGGGGGGTAAAATAAAACGAATGAACGATATTGAATAGAATGGATTTGGACAGAGACTTAAGTATATAATGTAAATGTATAAATAGATATATATGTTTAAATAGAGAGAGAAATAGAGCTAGAACAAAAAGAGACCAAACAGAGTGAGAGAAAGAGACCAAACAGAGTGAGAGAAAGAGACCAAACAGAGTGAGAGAAAGAGACAAAACAGAGTGAGAGAAAGAGACAAAACAGAGTGAGAGAAAGAGACAAAACAGAGTGAGAGAAAGAGACAAAACAGAGTGAGAGAAAGAGACAAAACAGAGTGAGAGAAAGAGACAAAACAGAGTGAGAGAAAGAGACAAAACAGAGTGAGAGAAAGAGACAAAACAGAGTGAGAGAAAGCGAAAGAGGAGAAAGAAAAAAGGAACAATGGCTTTTGCTAGGATGTATTTTATTTTGAAAGAACAACCTCAAACCTCAACAGGTAAAAAAAAACAACAAGAAAATCCACTTCCGAGGACTGATGTAGACGGCGAAAAGAGAATCTAAATCGACCACCGGCGGACAATGGCTATGTCTGCGTTGGATGTGACAAAATATGCAGGTCGCAGTTGGTGCTGCATAGCCACTTGAAATACTGAATTCCTAATTAAACTTTGGACTCGAAGACAAGCTTTATGCTAGGACGAATTCGTACAAGGCTTCTTCTTACCTAGTGCCATTAGAGTGCGGAATGGGTTGCCTGAATCAGCCAGAAAAAACAACGAATTAGCAGAATCTGAGTCCTTAATTAACATGTAAGACCACATTTATACATGTAATGTGTAGGACGTAAGTATCTTCTCTTTTAAAGCAAAGTCGCACACAAAATAATAATTAGACGATGCAAAAAAAAAGGTATTGGATGCTAAATTTTGTTAAATGTTCACTTTTGTTCATGTGATAGCTACTGAGGAGAGGAGGTTTGTGAGAAGTATTTATATGTAGAGTACATGTAAGCTCTTCAATTACACTTCTGAATCCCGATCTCCAGGCCACCCAGGTTTATAATGAGTTGCTTAAATTTGAATATTAAAAATGTAACGCTTTGAAAAATTTACAAAGTGACCTTTTTCCGACAAAATATTTCATTAGTGTTGCACAGTCACCCATGTATGTATACACTGTCAGTATACATCTTTGAGATGTCATGGATTTATCATACGTCGCAGAAATGCCTCACAATGATTTGAAACAGACTTTATCTTATTCAACTTGCTTTAGAAACTATTATCTGATCAATGATTCGCTGTGTGCGGAAGAGCAATTATAATGCTTCTAGTAGGCAAAGTGAAGACGTCAGGTCGATACGTCACTGTGTTGCAGTTCTGTCTTTCGTAAATCCAGAAACACATTGTTACCAAAGGTATTCCTGCCACTGTATGCTTATTTTATTTATTCTGTCTGGAGAGGAATCAAAGCGGTAACTGAGTTAACTCAACCAAACACATACAAAACCAAAAAAGTATGTTGGCGGTACGATGCAATGTGAGTTTATCTACAAAGATGTTCATGAAACAGTTTGTTTAATATCATTTTTGTTTACAACTTGGAAAATGCCATTTTCTTTGCTGTTAATAAAAATCGCTAATGTCAAGGAGAGAGCCGGGGCGTACAAATCAGCACATCTGTATCGTGATTTGTTGTAAATTCAATTAGATTGAAGGCAAGGTGGTTTAGATAAGACAGTGATATTCACCTGTGATCTCTGCATGGTGCAGTCCTCCTCCAGACATGAAGTTCTTAAGTCTGTGTTGTAAGTATCTCAAAGAACATCTTCGTTTTCTGACACCAATTGTAACAACATAGTTAATGATTTCTTTCAGATATTGACATTTTATTGTGCATTCCAGATTGAATTCATTCGTGTTAATAACATTCGGTAGACCTTGGTCCTCTTTGCTTAGTTTTTAGTTTTCAACTCACAATGTGTACACTATATTTAGATCTAGTTCTAAAACATTAAGACCTCAGGTTTTTAGTTTTGAACTATCAATGTTGTTTTTTAATAAACAGTTTATTGAGAATGTAAACTGATCTCAAGAGAATAGTGTTTACAAAACTGGACGTTGATAGGACTTGAGAGATACCGGTATCAAAAGTCTCTTCAGTATAATATACTGAATACTAGAGAATTGAATAATATTCTGAACAAATGGTTTACTGTAATACTCAGAATGGAATTCTGAATATAACGAATTAGCAATCCGAACGTAATGAGATTTTTTTTTCTTTATTCTCTTTTCAACTTTGGCAGTAAATTGTTTAAAAATGATATCAAATGAGTAAAATTGACACATTTATATGAATAATATAATATGTGGTTTATTTTTTTCATTTTATTGACATCTTAAATTAATCTAGGTCACCAGTTCAACTATTCATTTAGAGTCACCGTTACCTGACCATCACCATTGACTGAACACAGGTCCAATCATTTACATAAGTACATCTATTAGCTGAATGATATAGTTAAATTTTAATGACGGTGAATAATGATTACATATGAGTATTGTCTGAATATTTTCATGGTTAAACCTTCTCATATGACTGAATGTCATTAACTGTGTATCTATGTCTGTATCATTTATGTATTGACTTTGTATCTGTGTCTGTATGTATCTATTGACTGTGTATCTATGTATGTATGTATCTATTGACAGTGTATCTATGTCTTATTGTTATTAACTATGTATCTATGTATGTATCTATCTAATAACTGTGTATCTATGTTTGTATGTATCTATTAACTGTGTATCTATCTATGTATGTATACAAAGGCAACTGTGTATCTATGTATGTCTGTATGTATCTATTAACTGTGTATCTGTGTATGTATCTATTAACTGTGTATCTATGTCTGTATGTATCTATTAACTGTGTATCTGTGTATGTATCTATTAACTGTGTATCTATGTCTGTATGTATCTATTATCTATGTCTGTATGCATCTATTAACTGTGTATCTATGTCTGTATGTATCCATTACATGTGTATCCCCTCACTTTTCAGACATTCAGTGGAGTGGTCATTGCAAGAAACTGTTCTTCGCGCTTACTTTTGTTTTTACTTTGGTTGCCGTCTGCTTACACATGTCCTTGAACCCTGTGAATACCAAGGCCGTATGTGACAACACCAAGACAGACGTGTATCAGTGGGCCCTGCAAACATCGCAAGTATCCAAAGAAACCAAAGATTTCACGTTTCATCCTGGCATCCAAAAAATAAACATCTCGTACGCCTATGAGAGACAATGGGTTGGCTTTCCAAATGTGGCAAGAATCGACTGCGAATACTCACTGAAATACAGGGCTATCAACAAAAGCTATCCTAAAACAGTCAAACGAATTCTTCCAATACTTTTTATAGAAGACTCCCGGAACTGTTCCACGTTTCTTGACAAGTATGGCTACCGAAGATATCCGCAAGCGTCTATTGAAGAGAGAAATTTCCCTATAGCTTTTGTTCTGTTGTCTCACAAGGATATTGATCAGGTCAGATTTTGTCAAACAAATTGGAAATTGTTCATTTATGTATTTATTATGTAGCCAAATTGTCTTTATGAACTGCCCATGAAAGATTTATATTTCCCAATCTTCTATGTTTTCACTTCTGACTTTCAGGTTCACTTTCTCCTTCGCGCCATCTACCGTCCCCACAATGTGTATTGTCTTTCAGTAGATATCAAGTCTTCTGTTGAGTTTTTGGCAGCGACAAAGTCAGTACCGAAAAGTGAATTTTGTTGTACATTCTAATGCCCATAGAATTATATTATAAGTGGTTTCTGTTATTGTTAATTAGTCGTTATTAACGTTCATAGTTCAATTAACGTAACGTAAACAAAGAAAACTAATTTTGCGAGTGTACTTTTTACTGCAGTATCCTATGTGGTGTCATTTTTTACTGCACTATATCGTGTAATGTATTTTTTAATGCACTATATCATGTGGTGTACTTTTTTACTGCACTATATCATGTGGTGTACTTTTACTTCACTTTATCATGGGATGTACTTTTTACTGCAGTATCCCATGCTGTGTACTTTTTACTGCACTATATCATGCTATGTACTTTTTACTGCACTATATCATGTGGTGTAGTTTTTTACTGCACTATATCATGTGGTGTACTTTTTACTACACTATATCCTGTGATGTACTTTTACGGCACTATATCATGTGATGTACTTTCACTGCACTATATCATGTTATGTACTTTTTACTGCACTATATCATGTGATGTATTTTTTCTGCATTATATCATGTGATGTACTTTTACTGCAGTATATTATATGATGTACATTTTACTGCAGTTTATGATATGATGTACTTTTTACTGCAGTATATCATGTGATGTACTTTTTACTGCAGTATATCGTGTGATGTACTTTTTACTGCACTATATCATGTTATGTACTTTTATTGCACTATAGCCTTTGAAACACTTTTTATTGGGGTGTGGCTGAGTGAAAAAAAATCATTTGGCTGCCTATCAAGGGAGTTCATATCCCGAGCTTGCTGAGTGTCTAAAGACAGCACTGAAACCATCTCTTCCCACCCCCCTCGACCACAAAGGCAATTTTCAACAAAAGTGTAGGCTTTCTATAGTTATTTCATTGATACTTAGGCACTAAATAAACTTACGAAAGTGTTGAAATATATTATTACTTTTTTCATAACTCCAGAAATGTATTTCAAAGTATTTGATAGAATATTGTGTTTTAGTTTCGAGCCATTCATTATGAGTATTTTCTTTCTGAGTAATAGTTACCTAAGGGAATTGTCATCATCATGTAGTGACACACTGTGAATCTCTAAACTCGTTTAATGTCACATTAGGATCTCTAGCTCCTACATTTGTTTTTCCTTCTCTAATTCTATACAGGTCGCTGGCCAAGTGTCTTCCTAACGTCTTTGTGTCCAGTAAACTTGAGAACATTGTCTACGGGGGATACTCACGTCTAATGGCGGACATTAACTGCTTTCAGGACTTGGTGAAACATCCGGTGCCATGGAGATACGTCATTAACAGTCCAGGACAACAGTTTCCTCTTAGGCAAGAATCAAAGTCCGTAGACAGACAAAAATAGTTTCTAGCCAAATTATTTTGTCTTTCATTTCTGTTAAGTATAGCACAGAGAACTGAATTAGAATGCTAATATTAATGACTAAGAATGAGACAATTGAGGGCTATGTATTTTTGGGATTGTTAGTGTCAAGAGACAACTGATTGCTTATATTTAGGGCTAAGTAATGTCTCCATCTTCGCATTGCCTGCTTTGAATATAGATTTCCGCAATACGGATGTAAATTTTAAAGTACTAACACATCTGGACAAGGACAGTTAGATCTTTGGGGCATATCTTTTCCTCTTATGACTCACTACTCCATATCAGTTTATATACAATGTTTTTGAGCTTCAGTATCTACGACAGACAAAAGTAAAGGGTTGCCTCAAATATTGGTGATCTCTCACACTGCCTCTTAGCCACGCTTATATTCCTCTAGGAACTGTTTCATCTCACAGAACGTGCGTGATAATTTAATAAATATTGAGTGCGCATATTTGTTAGTGTTTAATGTTTAATCTAACTCTGTTATTTGATATACATGATATAATATTAATACCCTTAGTCTTTTTTTTTAAGATAAAATATCTGAGATGTTCATTTTGGCGGATAGCTATAAATAGCTAGCTTATTGGTGCATCCTGTGTATAGAATGTAGGAAGCTTAGCAATATTGCTTTATCATTGTTTTGTAATGTATAATCAAACTTGGCGAAAAGAAAATCTTAATCGACTACCGAAGGACAATGGTTGTGCTTGCCCTGGATGTGGCAAAATATTAGGTCACAGATGGGGCTGCGTATCCACCGGAAATACTGCAGTCCTCGTTTATCTTGGGACTATAAGACAAGCCTGATTATAATCAAACGTATAATTCCCTCGCTTGTAGCATAAACTAATTAGTATTATTGTGTTGGTGGCAGTGATCTTTCAATATGGGGTCTTTGACATTGTCTGTTTTAAGATATCTTCCAATCTTCACCTTTGTAATTTTGTTCCGTTTGTCTTGAGGTTTCCCTACCAGTATAATAAGACCTCCACATTTCCCCTTATCGCTTTATCTTCTCTTTCTGTTAATGTATATTTTGGCAACATGGCTTAATAAATGTAGCTCGAATCTTAAAACTCAATGTGCAAACAAAAGCAGATTCCTGTGTGTAAAATATATCTATTTCTTTTCACTTTGTAGAACAAACCTCGAACTGGTAAAAATTCTGAAATTGCTGAACGGAACAAATGACGTGCTTGGAGTCACTGGGGAATCCAGGAACATTGAAAGATTCATGACCAAATGGAAATACATCACCAACGAAACCTCAGGTGAGGGCAAACAGGTGTGACAGAAGGCAGGAATGAATGTTCCACTCGACCAATTACTTAGTTCAATGCATGAGATACAATCAATGGATGCACTTAAAAGGGTTCACAAAATTCGTCAGAGTATCCCAGTAGTTTTGATGGCGCGGAAAAAAAAAGAAATGCCAATGTGATCAAGGAGTTTTTTTCAACATAGATTGATGAGAGGTGAAAGGTCAAATATCAATGAAGTAGTAAGCAAAACTATGTCATTCATGTAAAGGTTCATTCAGTGCACATACACAGATACACAGTCAAGAAAGCAGGGCAAAGGTCATTAAGACACACGCCTACACGGACAGTACAGAAAAGGATTGGGGTTGGAGAGCAAAAGGTGGCTGGGAGCGTTTTGGCTAAGGTCATTTGTTAACTAGACCAGAGAAGGCAAGCCAGTAATGGAAATTATTCTACCAGGAAGTGTACCACAAAAAAAATCAATATTGGAGTGATTTCTAGAACTCAGCTAACTCCACATAAATACGCGGCACTGCATTTTTAAAAGTATCTGAATGGTTATTCTATGAGGAATTATCAATAAGGCGTGATAATATTGAATTTCGCAAACTTTTTCTTCCATCCAAAAACCTAATAAGAAGACTTCTTAGACTTGTCTTCCAGTGGCTCCTTCCTATCCACATCTCTACTCATTGTTGGACATGAAACGTATATAATAAAAAAAATTGCAATTAAAACAAGAAAACTTTGTATTTATTTGTTATCTATAGAAAAATACAAATGCGTTCAGTATGATCACAGAGTACATAGAAAATTTCATTGGCTGTGATTGTGTCACAGAGAACAGTTAAGGGGAGACTATCAAACAATAAGAGAAACATATTACTTACAGACTTAATGGCCCTAGTCATGGCATTTAGGTCTGATTAGTTTTAAGAGAATTAACAAGAAAATTCAAAGACAATTCCTCCTTTATGATGTTCACTTCTTTTGTTAAGAGCAAGTATTTTTCTATTAATGTATAATGAATTACAGATTTTTTAAAGAAATGGAACATTTTCCCCCCGCCCGTAGTTCTATCCCTCCCCCCCCCCCTCCCCCAAACACATCATGGTTAAGGAAGTGCATATGTCTACTTAGAGTATATATAATTCTATGAGAACCCTACCATCCAGATTTACAAGACCATACTCAAAATGTTACTGAACTTCTATTTCTTTATTTTACTCTTTACTGAATACAAGCGAAAGGACCCGCTGTCATATGATTGTATAACATGTACAATGGTTAGATCACGGACCTATACTTTAATATATATGGGTCAGTGGTTTCGATCCCCACCAACCCACACTTTACCCATGGAGAGTTTGCAAGCTGAAGGGAGAAATTGTATAGAAGATATGGCTACAAACGAGAGAGAATGAGAGAAAAAAAGAGAGCTAATACATGGATAAATAAAAGTGCGTCAGACCCAAAAAGGATAGGAAAGATAGTAAGAAAGGAACAAAGGAAGATAGAAAAGAAAGAAACATTGATAGATTTTTTTTAAAAAGAAATAAAAGTGAACCATAAATTTCTAAAATATTTCACTAAATGTTTCCGCTACATACTCCCCACAGGAGACGTTTACCTGATGCCCACCTCTGACAAGAACGACCCTCCGCCTCACAACCTGGACGTTGTTAAGTGTAGCGCGTACGGTGCCTTCAGCAGGGCGTTTGTCCACTTTGTGCTGACCAGCCCGATTTCCAGGGATCTCTTGAACTGGTCCAGAGCCGTCTACAGTCCTGACGAAATGTTTTGGGCAACCCTCAACTACAACACTATCTCCCCTGCACCTGGGGGTTTTAAAGGTACAAGATTGAAATGCCAAAGCACTGCTCCATAAATGTTCAGTAATACTTTATTGAACTGTTGTTTGTTCTGCATTTGGTGTAAACGTATTTGTAAAGATAACAATTTGAGCACCTTCTAGTGAAGGGGTAATGTAAAAAAAAACAACTTCCAGACAAAATCACCTTCATCTATCCCTAGTCAGTTGCACTGTTGGGGCACCACACAAGATCTGTTGATCGTCTTTCTCCATTTCTCTCTGTCATTTGCCTTGGATTGAATCTCCGTCAATGGTAGGCCCGTCCATTTTTTTTTTTTGTATGTTGTCTTCCCATCACTTTCTCTGTCTGCCCCTTTTTTTTCCTGGTACTGTTCCCTGAAGGAAGGTCTTTGCCTCCCCTGAGGACCTTGTGATACGGTCATATGGTTTTTTTTTCCGGTTTGTTTGTTTTTGACAGTAGTTAGCAGGTTGTCTTGGTGTCCACTCGCTGTATTAATCTTGTTTCTAATCACTTCGCGCCCCAACGCACGAGGTCTAGCTTGATGCCATTCTAATATCTGTCTGAAAAATTAGATTGAAAAATTATTAAAAAAAAGGAAAAAGTCTGCTTCTCCCTAGAGATAAACTGTTCGGGTCTGTATTACAAGCTACATCTAAATCCATTCATAACTCCATTGACGTACACGAAGCAAGTAAACGTTTTCATTCAGTGCCTTTGTTTTTTGTTGTTGTTTTTTTTTGCTGAGGGAAGTAACTCATTTTTTCACGTTTTATTAGGATAAAAATTAAAATGGAGTTAAGTATCTTCGTTCTGTGTCAATATTTTAAGAACTGAAGACTATTAACTCTTTCTCTCCGTAATTATTATCATTGTTTCGATAGTATTATTTCTTTTGCTCGTTTGCATTTCACTATCCTGTTGTCATTAAACTTGTTTGTTATCAGAAAATGTTTATATTAAACTATAGGAGAATGCATGCTCTTTTCACAGAATACAAATTAAAGTTTATTAATCAAAAAAAACAATTTAGTTTGATGGGGGGGGGGGGGGGGGGGTCAAATCACCGTTGGCATCGTCAATAAGGCGAGAAAGAGTTAAATAACATCTATTTAGAGTAGTTGACATTGTTGTTGTTTTTTTAATTCAATAAACTTTTTTAAAAAAGATGTCGAAAATGTTCAGTTGATCTTGTCACTATTCCCTCTGCTCTCTGTTCTACCACTCTCCACCTTATAGGCTAGACCTTAATTTCATGAACTCTTTATGATCTCTTATCCAAACTGGGTCTTTATTCTTTTTTTATGATCACTAAATCACTAAATTTAGAAAGCCTTCAGGACAGAAGGCGCAAAAGTAAAGTAGCAATTATACATAAAACACTGAACCATAATCTTCAAATACAAAAACAAAATTTAATAAAATACTTAGAAAGACACAAAGATAAAGGCTCATTCCTCATTCCATATGCTAGGACAAATTTGTACAAATGCTCCTTCTTCCCTAGTGCTATTAGAGCATGGAA
The DNA here is from genome assembly GCA_030265305.1 of Biomphalaria pfeifferi. NCBI lineage: Eukaryota > Metazoa > Mollusca > Gastropoda > Planorbidae > Biomphalaria > Biomphalaria pfeifferi. The sequence continues at coordinate 397,016 of JASAOG010000023.1, forward strand.
TGGGTTGCCTGAGCTAGCCAGGAAAACCAGTGACTTGGCAGAATTTATGTCATTGGTTAATGCATGACTGAATGCATGACGCGTAGGACGTAATCATCTTCTTTTTTGAAGTAACGTCTGTATTATATGAGATAAGATAATCTATATTTAGAAGTCTAGAACTGTTTATCATGTTACTAAACCATGTTTATATTTGATCACATTAGGTCTAGTCTGATTCAGATTTGTGACTTATTTTATATTATCAGGTGTTCCAACCAACAGACCATGGCTCGCATCCTTTTCACTCTGGCCTTGGGATAATCTCCCTTGTCATTCCAAATTTGTCCGACAGGTTAGTCCAACTGTATAGCTACAAAATACTGAATTGAGTGGTGATGTATAAAACGGATGAATTCACGCAAAGAAAATCTATAAATAGATTTTTAAAATAATGATCTAATGTTTTTTGACGTATAGATCTGTATATTCGGTATTGATGATCTACCATTGCTGATGTCCACGCATGCGCTGTTTGCCAATAAGTTCTACATCAACCATGAGCCAATGGCGTTGCATTGTCTTGACCAGTTCCTATATAATTTAACAATGTTAGGTGAACCTAGAGATACTTCTTATTACCAGAATCATTTTATGACTAAATAAAAGTGTTGACAAGATTATCTTCTATGTCCCGGTGTTCTTCTTTAGTGAGCAGGTCTACGTAGTTTTTGTGTGTGTGTGTGTGTGTGTGTGTATAAGTTTTGGTCTTCAGACTATAGATTTGATATTTAAAAAATACTCTTAAAAAACAAAGCTTATAGGAAGTAAAATTTTGTAAAGCTATTTCTTTCCCTGACAACACAAGAATCAATTTTAAAAATCCAATTAGTTAACTCTTTCTCTTCGTAATTATTTACCACATTCTGGTTGAATCAACGTTGGTATCGTCAGTTAGGAGAGAAAGAGTTAACTAACTATTCGTAAATAATCACAAGGCGCAGAGAAAACCAAACAATAACCTCGCGACGCAGTGTACTGGATGAAGCCGAGAGGACAGGAAAGAGCTGGGAAGTCAGTAAAAAATCTAACAAGAAAGTGGCGGTTTTATTTCAACATAGGCCCAATGTTACACGAGGAACGCGAAGATAAGATGATGATGATGATAAATTAATCATTTTGTTTGGTATCTCGAACAATGGAAAGAAATTATACTTTACTGAAGTGATAGTACAAGGTGAAATAGTCCCCTTTGTAGGTATGTTTGTAACAAATAATAGATAACTATACATCTTCCATTTTCATATTCATCTGCCTAGCAGAGTGGTTAGTAGGTCGGCTTCAGGAGACGTGAGCCATGAGTTCGACTTCAGGTCGTTCCCTCCCTTTTTTTTTCTTTTTATAAATGACTTTAAAAAGTCATTACGGTAAAATTCACCTTTCTTTCTCTCCCCCCCCCTCCCCCAAATTTTCCCAACAGGTCCAGACAAGTGCTAGGATCACAGCGTAGTGAGACAAGTGCTAGGATCACAGCGTAATGAGACAAGTGCTAGGATCACAGCGTAATGAGACAAGTGCTAGGATCATAGCGTAGTGAGACAAGTGCTAGGATCACAGGGTAGTGAGACAAGTGCTAGGATCACAGCGTAATGAGACAAGTGCTAGGATCATAGCGTAATGAGACAAGTGCTAGGATCACAGCGTAATGAGACAAGTGCTAGGATCACAGCGTAATGAGACAAGTGCTAGGATCACAGCGTAATGAGACAAGTGCTAGGATCACAGCGTAATGAGACAAGTGCTAGGATCACAGCGTAGTGAGACAAGTGCTAGGATCACAGCGTAGTGAGAAAGTTAAAAGCATGAAATAACGCTAAACAAAAACAATTGGTACAATGATTTCTAATCGCACAGATTTATTGTTATTGGTCTAGATCTATTACACATTTAATTACATGACTTATCCATTTAATTGATACAATTATACTTTATATAATATTTGGTTGTTTTTTAAAGTATTTTTTAATTTATTTCTTGTTTTATTGTACTTTTGAGAAATTTAACAATATTTGATTACTAGATTAAAGTTATTTAATTACCTCAGAGCTATCTTTAGAGATGAAACATTTTGTGGTTTGAAATACATTTTTCTTAATAAATAAATTTAGAAAGATTTGAATAAGTATGAAGCATTGTTGCATATCCAGTTTGAAGAAGAGGTCATGGAGAGGTCATGAAAGTCTATAAGTAGGAAGGTCTGTCTTCAATAGACTTGGAGGAAATAGTGAAAAAGGCAAAAAAAATAGAAAGAAAAAAAAAAAAAGGTGGTAAATATGTAGAGAAGGACTATATTAAAAGTTAAAGCTATGCATCAATGAGGATTGTACCAGTCTAATTGAAATATCTATATATATAATTCTTTTCATGGCTCAAGAGTTTGGACGAGAAGAATTAAAGGAAAAATCACGCTTTTATTTCTGCGGATAGAGTTACCCCACGAAAAAAACAAGAGGGAGGAGAACAAGTAGTATTCACCCGTCACTACGGATGGCTGCCTGGTCGTGCGGTTTGCGTGCTGGACTGTCGTTTGGATTTATCGATAGTCCCGGGTTCAAACCCTGCCCGCTCTCATCCCCCTTCGTCCTGCGGGAGGTTTGGACTATGAAGTAAACTATTTTCAACTCTGAAGGAACATCAGAAACATGTAAAACATTTTACAAACACTAAAAAGCAGCGCCGGACTTAACCATTGTGACCAACAAGTCGTGGAAAGAGAGCAAGTAATTTACTATGTATATTCACCCGTCACTAAATAGCAGGGCATTAAGTAATTCTTCATTAGTTTGAGGCGCGAAAAGCTTCTTTTATCAGATTCCACAGTTAGGGCTAATGCATAAAAAGTGAAAGAAAGTGCGGGGCCTACGAAAGTGCGGGGCCCACTGCGGTCGCATAGGTTGCAGTGGCCTAAGGCGGCCCTGCAAAATAGCGGCGTATGCTACGCCGCCGGTCGACTGGTAAAGAGACATTTGACTTGTTAAAACATCTGCTACGCGGTGAGTCAAGTTGTTAATGTCTGCTGCACAGCAAACAACAAAGCTGTAAATTTCGCCATCTTCACAAACACAGTATAGTATCTTGTTAGTTTTTTTTTTCGAAAGACTTTCTGATAAATATGTATAAAGCATTCAGAAGATTAAAGGAAGCGATAACATTGTCGGTTTAGAATGACAAGGTCAATATTAGGACATTCCTATTGATCCCGTGAGATTTTTTTTTTTGAAAAAAGTTTCCTAGGAACTCCTGTACAACAGTATAAATATTTACATTTAAACGATTAATAAAGTACAATATAGTACACATAAACAGTAAACATCGATATTGCTTTAACATTTAACTGAACAAAAAGTAAAGTATAGTTCCCTTTGAGACCTTGCGATCCATAGGGCAGATGATGTAAAGGTCATCTGTTTCTAACTTTCTAACGGTTAACTAGGGTGTCATGTGGCTAGCACAACGACCAACCACCTCTATCTTTAATTTCCCCCCAACTAATGTCAGGTATTCATTAGAGCTGGATGGACTCAGAGGCGCCCTTAAGATCCCGAAATTAAAAATCACACTCTTCACAAGGATTTGAACCCTGTACCCTTCGGTTCGGAAGCCAAGCGCTGTATCAGTCACCTTTCTCAACATAAGTCTTCTCTTTAGTTTTAGGTCCTTTAGTGTCTTGTTTCAGTATCTTAAAAGTGTTTTATAATTTTTCATTGTTTTTTTATGATTATAAAATGTTTTCTAAACATGTTTTTATTTAGGCCTAGTGCTTTTTTAGCGGCCCCCGAAAGTGGAAAAGACGCTATTAGTTTTGTGTGGAATGTCTGTCCGTCCGTCCGTCCGTCCCGTTTAGATCTCGTAAACTAGAAAAGATATTGAAAATCCAACATCTTAATATTTTAGACCAATCAAAAATCTGATGCAACGGCTACTTTTTTTATTTTCTGAAAGCGAAAAATCTAATTTTTTAAATCACTTATGCAAGCAGTTTTTTCATAAAAATACACCACTTATACAACTATAAGTATAAGTATTAATAGTAACAAACACGGAAGGCTCTTTAGTAGGGAAGATTACCATTTATCATGTTTTGAACACATTTATGCAAATGGTTTTAGATTTCTTTTGCCAAAAAATATTTGTTTTTACATTTGTATTGATAAGTTGAGTAAGTTCTGTCGTGTTAACTACTACATTTACACACACACACAAATGTTTACTTTTTTTTTAGAAAGAAAAATACTGTAATAATACACTCAACTAAAGGAAAAAAAAATTTCGAAATGTTTTGTTTTTTTCTTGAGGATTTGAATAAGAGATTGACGCTTTACAAAACAATTACATCAATTAGATTTTCATAATAAGACATTAGTTAGGCCAGGTTCACATCTCACTTCACATTCACTTTTACCATTCTTTGGTCTGTGGACCGCTGGGGCGCCACACAAGATCTGTCAACCTTCTGTCTCCATTCTTCTCTTATCTTCTTTGATAGAACTTCATTCCTGCCTTTTTTCCTGCCTGGGTGGACCACTTCGGGGGCCGATTTTGAGTTTGTGTTTCAAACAAACTGTCTTTGTAACAGTTTTCTCTTGTGTTAGCAATTTTATTTCAAGTCAAACGGCTAACAAGTATGTGGGTAAGAGCTGACTCTTCATGAATGAGAAAATGATTTCTGACTCAGCTGAAGAGATACGTTTAACTGATAAAAACTGTGAACTCTCTCTCATGCTGATGAACTGCTAATAGACTTTTAATGGATTTTGCTGTGGACGTTAAGATGATTATTTCGTAGTTTGTTATAAATAGGGAACGTGACAGCCCCCGCAAACATCAGACATTGGGCTGTCACTAGAGAACGTTTTTGACTTCAAAGCTGAAATTCCTACCAACGATGTTGCACGTTCTACAAGCGTTCACCTTATGTTGCTGTTTGGCTGCAGGTAAAGTGATGCCAGTTCTCCGTTTGTTGTTTCAAGAAAGACTCTAGATAGTTCTACGTCTCTGGGAGCGGGGTAGAAGGATGGGGTCGGATTACCGAACACTTCAGATGACCAAAGGTTAGCTGTACTTCAATTCAATCAACCATACAGGAATTTTCAGAATTATTTTTTACGTGGTAAGAAGTCTCTCAGGGGTATAAAAAAAGGAAAATATTTTAAAAATACTTTTACGAAAAAAAACAACAAAAGCTTAAATTAATTGTAATTTACCAATTAGTTTGGATCACTCGTATAATAGATTGCGACGTATCAATGTCACGTATTAATTTAAAATATTAAATAATTTAATAAACCCAAGTCTACGTTAAAGTCAACCTCGGGTTTTCCAATCACGTAGCAGACACCTGCCTATCACGCGCATGACATTTGATAGAAAAATTATTAAATTGGTTGTAGAAAATGTTTTCATTGGCTAAAGACAAGTGTCATGACCGAAGGTCAAGGAAAGACGCGAGAGCGAGAATAAAGAAAAAGTCAGTCGTGTTGAGAGTTTCAGATAGATAAGACGTACATTAGTTTTGAGTTAGACTTGATAGAGATCAGTCTTGCATTATCTTATCTTATCTTATGTAATTCAAAAAAAGAAGATGATTACGTCCTACGCGTCATGCATTCAGTCATGCATATTAACCAATGACTTAAACTCTGCCAAGTCACTGGTTTTCCTGATAGTCTTGTATTTGTATTGAAACTAGTAGTCAATTTAAATATATTTTATTTGATACAGTGTACTATTGTAATTACTGTACATTGCAGTGATTCCTAGTTTTTTAATTAAAATTCTGTATTTGTTTTAAAAGGATCTTCACTTATTCAACATCTAAGATAGTATTTAGATCTAGAGATAAACATCTATAGAATCCTCGGCATCACGGTTACAAGATATCAGCACCTCTGACGATTCGGCAAAGATCAACTAACAAGAGAAAAAATTACAAACCGCAACATCCAGTTTTTAAACATCAAGATCCCATGATCATTAACCGTGATATAGATCCAGACTAAAAACAATAAATCTGTGTGATCAGAGATATTTTTAACCACTAGTTTTTGTTTAGCGCAATTTCGTGCTTTAAAGCTTTCTCAATACGCTATGATCTTATCACTCATCTGGACCAGCTGGGAAAGGGGAAGAGAGAGAGAATGCGATATCTGGGTCAAGGTTGTTGTGATCACTTTTGAAATGTATTTTTTTTACGTTGTTCGACTTGGATTCGAAGTCGAGGGCTCAAGACAATACACTAACCATTGTGCGAGCGAGATGCCTATTAAAATATAATGATACATAGTTATCTATTGTTAGTCTCAAACTTTTAAGCAACGACCTAATGCTTAACACAAAGTATAAAGGGGACTAATTCAACGTATACCTTCATACCTATCAAGTACAATTTCTTTCCCTTGTTCGATACCAAACTAAATAATAAATTACCAATAATTAATTAACTAACCGTTGTTGTTGTTTTTTTATTATTGATTCCAGTTTTGTCAGGTACAAGAAATGATTGTGCAAAATTTCAACTTGATCCGAGATTGGGTGTGAGAGAACTAACGTGTACAAGCTTTTTACCAGCCAGACAGGATTGATAACAGCTTCGTAAAAAAGAATAGTTTATTGATCTTAAAAAAAAACAACAAGATTTCAGCTTTCACATATGGTGCTAAATTCATTTCCTTTTGGTTCATTGAATATTTTTTATATTCTGTGTACGTCGAATATTGAGCCAAGAGAATTAGTTCAATAAAACAATATTTAAAGCATAAGTTGGTGAACGATAGAAAAAAATGTTTTATTTCTTGACCTTGTTATGATTTTGTCATTTCTGTAATGCTTGCTATTTCTATAGTTTTTACAATATAATGTAATTATATGTACCTACTAATTGAAGAGTTACAATATATTAATAAACTCAAACCCAAATGTGTTATACCAAAACTGGACACGCCGATTTCTTAACACTTCACAAACAATATCATGAAACAGGGTGTTGATTTTTAAAGTAGTTATAGGAAGTAATTTTTTCTCGAACCTAACATATATAACATATAATGCATGATATAGATCTAATTTGTGTTAAAACTATAATGCCTTTCAATTAGTAGTTCCAGAATCTAGATTTAGATATAAAAAGATATATTTGAATGTACGACCTACAATCATAAGATTATTAAAATCAACGGGCTTTAAATATTTCGATCTGGGATTGTCGAAATGCGAAATATTTTGTTATCTCCATAGAAACGAAAAGAAATAAAGTTCATATCAGATGTTCGTGACTATGTAGTTCTTTGATAAATAGCCTTTTCTATTTAAAATCTGGGAAATAGGATTCTATTATTTCTAAACTTTGCAAACTAAAGATCAGTATTTTTCTGAGACATAAGTGGGATTTCTAAGGCCAATTGCCTTACAGCTTGAAAAAGAGTTTCACACCTAACAATATGATGTCTTAATATTCTTAATTATTACGATTTAAATCACAAATAGATCTACTTGTTTTTCAACAGTGACAAACATAGTGAGATCTGAAGAGGCTGAGAGTGACCCATAGCCGACCTGCTCACCAATAATGTGTCTCATAAATTGCCCTAATGGCTTTGAAACAAATGAGCACGGTTGCAACATTTGTCATTGTAAAGCGGCTAAAAAAGAATGTTCCCCAGTCAGATGTAAAAAGCTTTGTGTAAACGGCTTCGACAAAGACAAAAACGGCTGCGAAATCTGCAGATGTAAGGAATGTCCCAAAGTTGTATGCAAATTAGGTTGTCCAAACGGATGGGCCAAAAATAAAGAGGGCTGTGACATCTGCCACTGTAAAGATCAGTGATTCCTCAGTGTAACTGAAGATCAGGGTCTCAATGTTTAACTAGAGAAACAAGGTGACCAAGTTGTGAATGTATTCTCTAGGGTTGTTGTTTGTTATTGTTGTTTGTTTGTTTGATGCTTTTCGTTTTCTACCTTCCAATTGTTTTGGGATAAAGTAAATACTAGTAAAAATCTGTGAAATAAATTTTGGTTATTCTGTCAAACTTAAACTGAATTTCTTTGTTTCTGTGTTATTGTAAAGTGTGTGAGCGTTTGAATTGGCTGATGCTTGCAGATAAATACTTCAAGTTAATGTGAGACAGAAGAGCGTACAAGGGGAGTGAACAATGATAGTATAGCTTATAGTTTTAACGTGATTGTTCGATAGTTTATTTCATTGTGTTTTCTACATATAGCTAAAGTGAAATTGAAAACTGAAGACTTGTATATTGTCAATAAAGGTTAAGCTCAATTAGTTGAAAAAGAAGTTTTTAATGATTATTCAGGAGGTGTTTTTTTTTATTAATAAAGCAATATGTCTACAAAAGTTTAGTTAGTCTTAATGTCTGAAGCTACAAACCGAAAGCAAGCGTACATTACACGCTTATATAAAATAAGCTACCGGATAAAATTTGAACAACTAGAACAAAAATATTGAAGTCGGTCATTGCAAACAGCGTACCAAAGCAGATACTTCTCGAGTTTATTCGTTTTTCAATAACTAATACCTAACTACATGTAGCCTGATTTAGTGATTAATCTTAATGAATCCATTTATGGAGACTTAAAATCTGTCCAATTATAAATAAAAATTCTCCTTGTGTTAATTTGTCATTTCCGTGTTACAAGAATTTCACTTTAAGAACTAAATACCTGGTAGCTTTCAATGTGGACGATGCATTCTCGCATGTCTGGAAGAATAAGCACATTTCTCTTTAACCCTTTCTCTTCTTTTTCTCTATTAGTGTATTGTATTGCTTTAAGTAGGCAAACCGGAACAAAAAAATTAAAAGGTTAACAAAGAGCAGGTTACTGTGAATTTTAGGATGCCAATCGCCCCAAAAATACTGCCTTTTAAAAACATCCTTTTTTTTCAATATATTTTAACAATGGACCTCATTCACCAATCGTAAACAAACAACATTTAGTCACGTGATCTTATTGATAAAAGAACGGAAAAAAACTGTCACGTGACAACCATCATGAATTAAACATGAGATCGTAAATTATATAGAAGAGATAGAGCACCACGTGGCTAAATGTTGTTTGTTTACGATTGGTGAATGAGGTCCATTGTCAAAAGGTGAAAAAAAGTTGCTTTCTTTTTATGCAATAATTTGGCGGTTTTTTATTTGAGTCGCAATGAACATTTAGTAAAAGTTTTTTTAACCATCAAAACTTAACACAGAATGTGTGACCCATAAGATGTGGCTCACGGTCTGTGTTCATAGCTCACAGTCTGTGTTCATATATCGTTTTCATATTAGGTCCGTGTTCAGAAACCAAGTGCTGTACCGAGCCAACCACTGACGCATCGTCGTAATTTTCTTTTGGATCTTATTTGTTTACAAACATGTTTTCTAGACTTTGTTTTAGTAGTTCTTGACCTGGCCTGACCTCCGACCCCTTCTTGTCCACTTCTATTTGAGATACTAGTCCCCTCATCCCGTGCTAAATGTGTCAATCACTACCAGTATCGTCTGCCTTAAATCTACCTGTACTGACTGCAGTCTATGTAAAAGTAAATAAAACATCCAGGCGATACATTTGGAGGGAGGTTCAATTGATTTGGGTTTTTTCGTTTTATTTATTTTTTGTCTAACTTACTTTTGGCTTTGGATTCCGTTTGAGTCAAGTTCATCTCCATTCACAAGCCAATGTTTTTGATTGGTTTCAACTGTATCTTCTGGTACAAACTTCCTGATGTGCTTTTCTTCCCCTGCTCCCTGATCTCATTGACAATTGGAGCCGCTAAGGCAGTACAATAAATGAGGTGCGCAACGTTACAGACCCGTGAGAGGAAAAACTAGTCCCACACATATATACATGTCATGTACAGACGCATAGTCCCACACATATATACATGTCATGTACAGACGCATAGTCCCACACATATATACATGTCATGTACAGACGCATAGTCCCAAACATATACATGTCATTTACAGACGCATAGTCCTACATATACATGTCATTTGCAGAGGTATAGTCCTAATTTCCTATAATTTAATTATGGCTTTTATATAGCGCTACTTTCATGCTTATAGCATGCTCAGAGCGCTTTGGTCCAATCTCTGATCTCAGTTGTGGACCAGTGGGGGGAGGGGTTATCAAAGAGAAGGTTTTTCCGTGCTGCCTTTAGGCGCTCAGTCGGGTGTCGAACCCCTTCATAGGTAGCCAAACCAAGCTAAGTTCAAGCGCACTTAGCCTTTCGACCACGCTTCCCTATACACGCATATATACACGTCATGTACAGACGTATTTTCCTACACACATATATATGCATGTCATGTACACACGCATAGTCCTACACAAGAGATCACTTAGACGCTTTAGCTTTTTTTTTAGAGCAGCTTTGTTTTTCTTTTATGTAAATGTAAATCAAATATAAGCTGGCCATATAATACCATAATTAGTATTTATTCAAAGGCATCAGTCTAGATGAGACATTTTTTAAAGTAGTTCTTGACCTGACCTCATCCCCTACACCTGCCTGTACACTTCTACCAAAAGAAATTTGTCCTCTCAGCCTTTGCTACAGATGTCTTCACCTATCAGTTTCGTCAGCTTCAATATAACTGTACTGGCGGCACTTACATCCAAGTGCTGGTAATGTAAACATCCAGGTGATACATTTTGATTAAGGTTTTGAGCTGGCTTCGCTTTTTTGTTTTTAATTTGTGTCTTTTTTTTTTGTTTGTTTCAATTAGTTCTACGTTTGGGTCAAGTTGTTTCACATCACATTGGGTTCTGACAGACTTAAAGTGTATCTTTCAGTCCAAACTTCCCAACCAATTTCCCCCCCCCCCACACACACACTTTTTCACTTGTATCACATAGATATAATAGAGAATGTGAGCCACAATATGCAAAACAATGGATCAAAGGCGCTTCAGTTCAGACACATGAGGCCATGGCGTAGCTTGGGATTTGGGGGCCCGGGGAATTGACCTCTTTTTGGGCCTCTGCATCAAATCATTCGACATCATGATATGAGATAATGACGTAATATTTGACGTAAAAATCAAATTTCGGACATTCATTAGGGGGGGGTCCTCAAGTGGGGGCCCGGGGAAATTTTAAAATTTGGAACCCTCTCCCCCTACCCTATCTACGCCACTGCATAAGAATAGATACTAGAATTTAACACGCGAAAAGTGCTCTGAAGTCTAGTTTCTTAACTGCACACATACATGTACACACATAGACGAGATAAAATAAATACATTATAGCTTTTAAAAAAGCTTTGTTCTGAATCTAAAACCATAATCTTGCTGGTTGCCCTGGCCACAAAACAATAACATTTGAACATGGTTATAGTAATTTGGTGCATCGTCACATCTCAGGCCATGTCGTGGCCATGTCGAGGTCATGTAATGAAGTGAACATCTTTAACTCAAGATGACGTCTTTATTTTACTAACACACACTTTAGATAAGATAAGATAACTTTTATTGATCCAATCAAACAGAAATTCGGTTTGACTACAATTGACAACCTCAGCGTAACTACTGTACAATAACAATATAGATGCACAATATAGATGCACATACGAACCAAACATTGCTGAGAATTTCAGACATACAATTTATTGGCAAAAGCAAAGTTTCCTTGCAGTTAATGCAACAAAATAGATCATAAAGAAGAGCCTCAGGGGAGCATATGGCCACAACCACTCCTCTGTTCTAAGCAGCTTACTTCTGTTAACCCCCAGCGGAGCATATGGCCACAACCACTCCTCTGTTCTAAGCAGCTTACTTCTGTTAACCCCCAGGGGAGCATATGGCCACAACCACTCCTCTGTTCTAAGCAGCTTACTTCTGTTAACCCCCAGGGGAGCATATGGCCTCAACCACTCCTCTGTTCTAAACAGCTTACTTCTGTTAATCCCCAGGGGAGCATATGGCCATATGATTTCTCATATATTCGTCCAGGTCCGGCTTTAAGCATAGACAAACTAGGCAGCCACCTAGGGCTTCCGATTGGATTAAACAAAAAATATGAGAATAAAACATGAAACTTGGATCAAATTTGAAACATAGCAGAACTCTATGCCTCGTCTACTAGCCAAGCTCTAAGTCTCTACAAGGATTCAAAATGCCATAAGAAATGCAACGGGAATAGTGCTATATGAATTTATTTTTTTTGTTAATTTAGATATAGTATAGATGCAGGAAGGTTTTAGTTACTTGCATAATTTTAATTTTCGGACATTTTATTTTTCTGTTTCATTGAGGCCACCTAATTCACTTGGGCTAGGCCTCCTATTACCTAAAGCTGGCTCTGTTTCATCAGTCTTTGCTAACAGTCAGTGTTGGTATATTATAAACAAATTGTTGATATAACCTTTGCAAACAACACACAACAAACTTAAATCTATATATATATACAAAGTAAATATTATATTGACTAAAAAGCAAATTTCAAAAGTCAGCTTTGAAAAACGTTTATTTGCTTCAAAAATGTGCCAGACATTAATCGTAGTTAATGCTAAATAAAGAAATCAATATTTTTTTTTTACTCTCTCTTTTAGATAAGCCTACAATAATTTACATATCTAAACAAAATTCTATGAAAATGCCGAAAGTTTACACACAAAAAGATTCAAACAATTTTCAGTCAAACAGTTTCAAAGTTTTACATAATGTATTTAAACTACATTTACATTTTAAAAAATAACACCAAGTGAATGAAACAAGAATCAAAGGCTGACATCTGGAATTGTACATATGATATGTTGTAATATCGGTGATCATTGAGATTCTTTCAACAGCATTCAACATGTGATCATTGGATTTCAATCATAAAGTAACAAGAAAAATATTTTAAAAATCATAAAAAAAATAAAAAAAAAGATTAATTAAGGAGAAAGAACTTCGCCCTTGAAATATATATATATCAATAATGTGTAAGCTATTTCCCTTATTCAACATCAAAAAAATAATTACCACTAACTAAATGACTAATTGTATTTTTTTAAATTGACTCATGTTTTCTTAAATACAATAAATAAATGATTAAAGTATCAACTTCTTCGGAGAATGCGTGAAGGAGAAATAGCGTTAACAATTATTTAAGGGGACTTAACCCAACAAATTTAGCCATATAAGTGAATACTGAAGGTTTAGTTTCCCTTGTTGACATCAAACAAAATAATTAATCTTCAGTAATTAATTGACTAATTAGTTACTTTTTTGATGTGATTCATGTCTTGTCTATGTCAATGAATAATTTTGCGAAGTTTAAACTTGATCCAAGAATGGGTGTGGGTGAAATAATGTCTGCACACTTTTTACCAGACCGACTGACAGAGTGAGTTGATTTAAGCTTTGTATTAATTGGAGAATATTTCACATTTCCCAAACATAAAGTATGTCACGAGTTTGTCTTACAATTTTTTTCATTGGTCGTTCTGTATCAACGTATTCTTTTTTACTCTACTTCTGTTTCTTTCTTTATTTCATCTGTCTGTCTCACTCTCTCTCTCTCTCTCTTTCATATTCTTTTACACACACTATTAGTGTTATGTAACAAATTTAGCAACCTGCTTCAACTGATAAGCAAAACTAGTTTTCTAATGTAAATAAAAAAAAACATATTGAAAACTGTCACAAAACCAAAATTGAAGAGTAGTAATAACGCGGAAACAGGGAAACCAGACTATCAAATGTATCAAGACGTAATTATATAATGACAACTGCATTAAGGTTTAAAAACAGTTATCCTTAATGTGAAAAATTCAGAAATTTGAAAGATTTATTTAGGCAAGTGCAATACCATAAAGCGTTTTACGATACTAAAAATGGAGCTCCTGGCTTACAGCTACACGTGGGACAACCTTGATCGTCTAGAACATTTCCGTTGGGGCAGAAGATTTCACAGACCGGTCCACAGTCGACTGGTGGAGCTACAGGAGATTTGTTACATCGGCAGGTAGGGCAGCCTCTTTTATCCAAGACATTTCCGTAAAGACAAGCTATCGTGCAAACAGGACCACAATCTGTTGGGATCTTGGGACGTTCTGTGGTAGAAGCGCTCTTACATTGACAAGTTGGACACCCGTCGTTGTCAAACACTCTACCGTATGGACATTTGTTTTTGCAAACTGCTTGGCATTGTTTAGGAGCCTCCTTGCATTTGCAGATCTCACATCCGCTTTCATCTTTTGCCCATCCGTAAGGGCACGCCATTTTACAGATAACAGGAGGACATGCTTTCTTAGCCTTACATTTGCAGATTTCGCAGCCGTTGAAATCGATTTCAAAACCATTTAAGCAAAACATTTCGCACATAACTGGTGAACATGTTGTTGGGGCTTTGCACTTGCAGATTTCACAGCCATTGTCATCCTTTTCAAAACCGTTGGGACAACCTAATTTGCATCTTACTGGCGAGCAGACAGGTGATTTTTTGCACTTGCAGATTTCACAGCCATTGTCATCCTTTTCAAAACCGTTGGGGCAACCTAATTTGCATCTTACTGTCGAGCAGACAGGTGATTTTTTGCACTTGCAGATTTCACAGCCATTGTCATCCTTTTCAAAACCGTTGGGACAACCTAATTTGCATCTTACTGGCGAGCAGACAGGTGATTTTTTGCACTTGCAGATTTCACAGCCATTGTCATCCTTTTCAAAACCGTTCGGGCAACGCATTTTGCACAACACTTTGGGGCAATCAGAAGGAAGCTTACATTTGCATATATCACAGCCGCTTTCGTCTTTTGCCCACCCATTGGGGCAAAACATTTTGCATCTAACTGGTGTGCAGACCTTCTCCTCTCGTTTGCACTGGCAAATGTCGCAGCCATTTTCATCTTGAGCCCATCCATTGGGACAGAACATCTTGCAGACGACAGGTGCACACACGGGTGCCTCCTTACAAGTACATATGTCACATCCGCTCTCGTCCTTGGCCCAGCCGTTCGGACAATACTTTCTGCATATCACTGGCTGGCATGGGGATTGTATTCCACTGGAGTCTGGCTCAACACATTGACACCGGATTGTATCTAAAAGTTTTCCTTCCGGGCATGCAATTGTACATTGTGGGCTGAGCAGATCTGGGAATAGAGAAGAAAATATATTTCTAGTGGCAGGCTACTAACTAAAATAATTTGTTTCATTAATTTTTTTCATAAAAAACGTATTCCTTTGTTATGAATCTGTATGTTCTAAGTTTCTGAAATTTTCACTATTTATTTATTTTAGGTAACTTTTACATTTCTTTTTCATACAAAAAAATTTTGGTTAGTTAATGCAAAAAAAAATAATATTTTGGAAGGACAATTGTGCTGGATGTTACGTGCAAAATCTAATTAGTAATTCTCTTAAGATTAAAAAAAGGTTTTACTCGTATATTTTAATATAAAAGGGTTATTCTGTATGATTATTTTTTTTTAGTGATTTAGATTTATAGTGAGATGTAAGATAAGTTTGAACATGTTGACACATTGTCCCCTTATGTAAAACACCTGCGGCCTAAGTCAGCCTTCAAGGGGAGTGAACTCCAATTGCGTTCATAAAAGCTGCTGACAAGCAGGTAATATAAGGAGCTTGACATGTAATGTTTACTTATCACTTAGTATATTTAGAACAAATCGCCTGAATAGTGGATTTGACTGATTGTATTTTTTTAAACTATAAATATGTAACATTAACGGGACGTATGTAAAATATATCGTGGAGATACTGTATAGTAGTACAACAGTACACATCATCACTTACATTAAAAGATAGACAGGCATAATTTTTCCATTGTCATTCAATTGAAAACTAACAAATTTAAACAGCTGGTAGATCCTTAGGAATAAATAGTTCTCAAAACATTTTTTTAAAATGTTCCAGCTTATGCGGATTTTCTTGACATTTTTTTTTACAGCTATGTTTCCTTTGAAAAGATCCGTAGCACTTTCTTCAAGTCATAAAATACAATAACAGAAAGAAAAGAACAAAACTATATGGGGAAGTGTGGAGGAAAAATAATGAAAAAAAATAATTTAAAAAAGGAAAATTGTGAGCGATTTGAAGATACATGAAACAATGCCAGAATATTCAAAAATAAGTTGTTGCCATCCAAGAAATAAAATTATTTGTGCTATAAATGAAAGGGCATAGAAATGTGATTAAACAGTTACAACGACAGTTTGTATGGAAACACAAACTCAAAATCAGCCCCCGGCAGGTAAAAAGGCAGGTTTCGAATATTTTCAGAAAGAATATCAAAATGAAATTCTATCAAAGGCAAATGACATAGAAGAATGGAAAAAGAAGGTTGACAGATCTTGTGCGGTGTCCCAACGGTCTAGCAGGTTAAAGAGCATGTAAAGGTATATGTGAACCTGGCCTAACTGATATCTAGTAATGATTATCCAATTGATCTAATTATTTTGTAAAGGGTCAATCTCTTACACAAAGCCTCAAAAAAAAAAAAAAACTTTCCGTAAAAAAAGCAAATTCCTTTAGTTAACTGAAGTATACTTTTGTCATAGTGTCACACTACAGCACACGTGATGATGACAACTGCTTACTAATTGTTGTTTTAAATAATGTTCCACTTATATGTATATTTAAATAGATTTTTTTTCTCTTTAAAAAAAAGTATTTTTTTTTGTAAATGTAGATCTAGCAGTTTGTATGAGAGAACGTATTTAACTTAGCAATACAATTGTAAAAAAAAAATATCTAAAACCGTGTGTTAAAATGCGATTAAAAAAATGGGGAATATTATTCTCCCTTACTAAATAGCCTCCCTTGTTTGTGAATAGTTAATAGGGAATAGTTGTAAAAATGGCGTATTTTATGAATAAACTGCTTGCATAGTTGATTTTTTTTAATATAATTTTTTGCTTATAGAAAAGAAAAAGTAGCAGTTGCATCAGGACTTTGAAAGGTCTAAAATATCATGATGTCTGATTTTCACTATCTTTTCTAGTTTACGAGATCTAAACGGGACGGACAGACCACACAAAACTAATAGCGTTCGGGGGCCGCTAAAATAGTGCACAAAAAAAATTATAGTAAAACTTACAAAGATGTAGATAATCAACGCTTCCTATATTCTATACATCGGATACACCACAAATTTATCCGCCATAGATTAAAATTTCCATGTATCCATATTCTATACTCTCATACGAGCTGTTCTTGTATGTAGGTATATATATTTTAAAAAATTGTAGTTTAAAAACGTCTTTAACGATTGTCATTAAAAATTCAAGGTATATGTATATAAATAAGAAAAAAAAATTCATACTTTTTTGGCCACATGGGGAAAACTCGAAGTCGACCGACAGTTTAGATTGAAAATGTTTTAATTATCGTAAAATTGATTTTGGCTCCACATCTTTTTATGAATGAGAGTGTTACGAATGACGTCAAGGGGAAAAAAACTTCACACCGCCGTCTTTTCGCGGACTTCATAGGCTTATAGCACTATACTAAAACATTTCTTTAACATGACAAGGTTTTACTGAACCAATAATTATATTATGTCAAAGTACCTTTCAACGTCCATTAACCCCAAGTCAAGCTTGTTTTAAATGATTTAACTGTATGGAATTTAGCTCTTGTAAAGGAGAGTAATCCTTGAAGGATTACGGGCACGACATGACCTAAATTGTGCCGATGTGCCAAAAACTCAAAACTCAAACTCAAGCCTGTTAAAACTCAAACTCAAACAAAGAGAATAAGCTTAAATGGCGTTATGTATAGATATACCCTCCTAAAAAAAAACCTGGAAGCAGTGAAGTAGGCCCTACAAAACCGATGACGACTATTTTACCTGACATGTAACTTCACACGCCACACCCCCTTTTTGTTTTTTCTAAATATAGAACTATGCTTAAGTATGGTGTTTAAGTATGAGTTTCTCTTGTAATGGTGTTTTAAAGTGCGCTAGATTAACAAAGATGTGTGACGTATTACGTAAACATGGGCCTTGACCCCTCGGTTAATTTCTCTGTGGTATTTAAAGCATAATCCATGTTCTAGTTGTATGGCTGTACAAGTAGACTTTTATTACCGGTTCAAACTTGTTTCAAGCCAATGTACGCCTACATGGTTTGTCGCTGTAAATGTCACCACTCTTAAACCTAACGTTAGAGCGAACTGCTGTAACCTTATAGTCTTTACTAACTCCCACTTCATGTCTTGATCAAACAGTAGGCCCAAAAAAAATACAAATAGGAGAAGAATTTTTCAGGTACAAACAAAAGTCGAATCTTTATCTCCCTTGAAATGTAAAAAACAAAATCGTATAATTTCTATTTATTTCCGATATCCCAGAACTGTCTTCGTGGTACTTTCAAAAACAAGCCTTATATTATCTTCTGTCTCACTCTTTCTTAGACTTACAAAATGTCGTTTTATTATCTTTCTTCATCAAAGCCTTTAAATTTCTTCTTTTTAAATTTCAAAGACAAAGACTTAAACGTTTCTCAATCTTAAAATCAACTGCTAAAAACTTTATTTTATGTCCAAATCTTAGGATATTACTTCTGACACCAAGTCAAGGAGGTATAGGCATGAAAAGAAGGTGGTATATAATAAAAAAAAAAAAAATTTTTTTTTTTTTTTGCTGTCTCAAACCGCTTTGATATTAATGGGATCCTAGTCAGTTTGAAATAATGTTTCTGCACCAAGCAAAGGGTCCTGACCCTTTATAACTATACAACGCTATGCTACACGCCTGTAGAGTCTATAAAATTATGAGAAACTAAAATGTAAGTAATTTCTCAAGCATACTCCCAATCAAATTATATTTTCAATTTAGAGAATACAATTATTCAGCTCGCTTAGTGCTTTAAAAAGTATGTTAACATCATATTTAGTTTTTTCTAGCAGTTGCTAAATAAAAACATTATCTTTCCCTTCCCCAGCCAAAAAAAAAAAATACGGAAGATAAGGAGGTGTCCCAAACTTTGCTCACACATGCAGATGGAGTCAATTACCCCAATTTTTAACATCCAGGATCAATGACAGAGAAAAACGCCTTTGGCTTGACATAATGAAGAGATTTAATCGAGACGGAAAAGCTCTATCGATCCTACAAATGTCTCAGCTGTCAAAAGTAAACATTTTAAACATAGATCTTAATAGCTTACGTAACTCTATATGTATTTATATATATTTTCAGAGTTTTCTTAATCTACCCTTTCGTAGTTTGTCACGAGTTAATTACAGTTTAAAGCTTTTAGACTGAAAAAAAACAACAACTAAAACTTAAAAGTAATTCATAACTTTATGTAGGGGGCGCGGTGGCCGAGTGGTTAAGCGCTTCGAATCTTGATTAAGGCTGGTATTTTGATTTTTGTGATTTTTAGGGCGTCCATGAGTCAACCCAACTCTAATAAGTACCTGACTTAAGTTGGGGAAAGTAAAGGCGGTTGGTCGTTGTCTTAAACATCATATGATCTGCCCCATAGATCGCAAGGTCTGAAAGGGAAACTTTACTTTACTGTATACTTTATGTTGTTGTTCATATATTTTCACATTTCACAAATGAATTGTCACGGCCACAAGTCTGTGGATCCCTGTTGGCAGTTGCGTAGCTAGGGTGAAGGAGGAGGAGGTTGGAGAATTTGAAAATCCCCTCTGGCCCCCACTTGAGAGGTCCCCCACTAATGAGTGTTTTTTTTTTACATTAAATATTACGCAAAATGTGGTCAAGCCCCCCGGGCCTTCAAATGATGGGAAATTTCTAGCTACGCCCTGCCTGTTGGGAGGATTCGTGTTAAGACTAAAGAGATCTAGATTTATTTATACAAAACTGCCATTAATTAGAAAACTAAAAAAAAAAGAGATAATAATTATCTTTAAAGACTTCAAAGCCTTACCAGCAATGGTTGATCCACTAAGAGCAACTAGAACTAGAAACTTGTAGAGCATAGTGAAGGGCTCGATGTTAGAAACTTTGGCGAGAAATATTTCAGTAAAATGATGATTTGATCTTGAGCCAGACAAGATAGGTAAATCTTCATACTGTCCCCTCAGCAAGGGCTGCAACTTATATAGTATTTCAACCAATGGGAATGCTCCCACGCGTGGTGAAAAAAATCCATAATTAGGTTGGGAAACCAGGATGTGCCCGTTATTACGTCACGGTAAGGTCACACAATAAGTTCGTTTGTTTTTTTTTTAATGGCTGTTTCCGTAAAGAAGCTTTAAGTATTTTTGTTTTCTTCTGTTGTTATTTAAAATTTAACAAAACTTTCCAAGGCATGCACTAGACTTACAGACTCTGAATTATGACTTGCTATCATTGTTGTGCTATGCAGTAGGAAATGTTGAGAAAGGAGAAAGTATGAGATAGGGAAAGGGGAGGAGAGCGTGAGACTTACTTCAAATAAAGAGTACTAAATAAGTTCACTGAGAGAGAGAGAGAGAGAGAGAAATTTTTTAAAAAATGGGGAGGGGGGAGTATTAAGATGTTGCTTAAAATATTTAAAGCATAAGATCATTCATACGAAACAAAAAGCATGTCAAAATATGCTTTTGACAGAATGTAAAAAGATTAGCTTTTAGACATTTTTAGTTGTTGTTGTTTTCCGTTACTTTTGACAGTTTTCTTTTTTTAATAATTCTGTTTGCAAAAAGTACAATGGGGGGGGGGGGGGGCATGCTATTAATTTGACATCCATATCAAGTAGAATTTTTTGCTGCTCTATTGAATTCGGAGGGAGGGTAGGAATCAATCTATTGATACGAGCACAATGTTTATTGGGTCTTTGGGTTAATTAACTTTTACAAAGCTTAAATCAACTCACTATGTTTGTCTGTCTGGTTAAAAGACTGAAGACGTTATTTCTCCCACACTCAATCTTGGATGAAGTTGAAATTTTGCACAATTATTCCTTGTATCTGACAATGTAAGAATCAATAGAAAAAAATAACCAATTAGTTAATTAACTATTGGTATTGATAGTTTTGTTTGGTGTCGAAAAAAGGGAAAGAAATTGTACTTGACAAATCAAAATCTACCCAGATACCCTTCTTTCTTTCCCCCACCCCTTCTCACAACTGGTCCAGATCACTGATAAGATCACAGCGCATTGAGAAATCTAATGAATGAAATTGCGATAGGCCTAAACAAAAACTATTGTTACAAATATTTCAAATCGCACATACTTATTATTGTTAGTCTAGATTCTAGATGAAAAAAATCTATTACAAATGTGATTACATGACTGATCCAAACTAATTGATACAAATACAATTTATATAATCTTTCTTTTAAAAAAAAAAGGTTATTATTTCTATTTGTCTTGTTTAATGATGGTGAATCACGGTGTTCATATACAATTTCCTTCGTGATAATTTAGCGTATAATTTCGCTTCTTTCAAGCTCATTTAATAACGAATTTTGAGTCTTCGTCCCACACAATTCTTCTCAGCTTTATCTTTGCGCCGGGTAGAAACAGTCGTTAGAGGAGAAGATTAGGCCAACACGAAAGTAAAACAGATCCCACGTTGGGGTGCCTAAGCATCGAGCCCTTAGCACTGGCTAGGATGGAAAAGAGACCCAACAGCCATTTCACTATCCACACAAGGTTCCTTAAGTGATTCAGAGAAGAAAAATGGAGGAGTTATGTGATCGGCATTCAGCCTTGTCTCTAACCCGGGCACCATGGGATAGGAGCCTTCGGTAACAGGGATGTCACAAATTATATCTGCCTGCATCCCTCCCAGACAAAGAAGCTGTCCAGAAAGACCACTAGAGTATCACGAGTATTCGACTCGATTCTTAGGACAATTAAAAAGAGGTCTTTATTGCATTCGAATTAGACCATCTTGATAGAACAGTGAAAACATAACAGTTAAGTCAATAAGGAAAGAGTGAATTCGAACAGGAAATACATGTATTTAATATGACACTAGTCGGTATTTGATTTGCGATTGTTTGGTTGTTGTTTTTTTGTGAATATCGTTATCTCTATACCTACGACGAACAAAAAGAACAATCTCGGCCTGTTTGTTGGCGTAAGCGGTGAATATAGACCTAATTTTGGTCCAATATTTACCATTTCGACATCACTGATAGGTAACAGGTGAACGTACATAATTAGTACATATACAGACAATGAGGGGTTGATCTGCGTGGCCGATGGAAGATGTG
Organism: Biomphalaria pfeifferi; assembly: GCA_030265305.1. NCBI lineage: Eukaryota > Metazoa > Mollusca > Gastropoda > Planorbidae > Biomphalaria > Biomphalaria pfeifferi. The sequence goes on from JASAOG010000023.1 coordinate 419,189, forward strand.
AAAAGATGGAAGATTAATACAGCTTTATGTCATGACTAAATGACGTTAAACAGTCAAAGATGGAGTTTGACTAAACTGGCGTTTAAAAGGCAACACAGATGTAAGGCTCAAATCTCTCTTTAGTTCTTCATTCATTTTCAAAGCTGCATATTATATCAAGAGAACAAGACACTAGCCTCGAAACAAAACAAAAAAAAATATATGGAGAACTGACTGATCTGGAAACAACTGCACAGTTTATATCAGATATGGACTTACTAGTCTGGACCTTCCAACATTACAAATGAGAAGGAAGAAGAAAAACATGAGTATGGCTCATATCTCGGTGTATTTAATTCTTCATTCTTCTTCATTTCTTCTTGTAGAAAACTGATCATGAAAGCTGATCATGAAAACTGATCATGCCATGTATTTTTGGGGCGTGGTGGCTGAGTCGTAACGCTCTTTGCTTCCGAACCTAAGAGTTTTGGGTTTGAATCTCGGTGAAGACCGGATTTTAATTTCAGGACCTTTAGTCCACCCAACTCTAATGGGTACCTCTCAGTAGTCTGGTGGTAGTTGGTCGTTGTGTTGGCCACGTGACACCCTCGTTACCGTTGTACATACAAAATATGTAACCTTAAAGTCATCTACCTTATAGATCGCAAGGTCTGAAATGGGTACTCTTTTATAATATGCTTTAAGATTCCCTGAAATAAAAAACAAAATATAAAAATCCTTTTTAAAAATGTTTTTATTTATGGTGAAGAACTCCGCACTTACTGCTACATATCTCAATAATGTAGAAGCTACTTCTCTTAATCGATATCTTAATCGATATCAAACAAAATAATTAATCACAATTTTTTTTATTGATTGAAGTTTTGCTAAGTACAAGAAATAATTGTTTTGTTTGGTAGAATAAATAATTGTTTGACGTTTCAACTTGATCGGAGAATGGGTGTGGGAGAAATCACGAATACAATTATTTAAGGGAACCAACCATACATATTTAGCCATATATGTGAATACTACAGGTATAATATTCCTTATTGGTATCGCAAAAAATAATTATTTACCTAATTGACTAATTGGTTTGTTTTTTTATTCGAGTCTTGTCTATGCCTATCAATAACTGTGCTAAATTTCAACTTGATCTAAGAATGGCTGTGGGAGAAATAACGTGTACAACCTTTTTAGCAGATAGACAAGAGTGAGTTGATATTAACTTTGCAAGTATAATAATTTATTATGTCATTCTAAACATTAATTTGAGGCGCGGTGGCCACGTGGTAAAGCGCTTGGCTTCCGAAACGTGGGTTCCCGGGTTCGAATCCAGGTGAAAACTGAGATTTTTTAATTTCGGGATCTTTCGGGCGGCTCTGAGTCCAGCCAGCTCTAATGAGTACCTGACATTAGTTGGGGAAAAGTAATAGTGGTTGGTCGTTGTGCTGGCCACATGACACCCTCGTTAACCGCGGTCCACAGAAACAGATGACCTTTACATCCTCAGCTCTATAGACCGCATGGCCTGAAAGGGAAACTACTTTTTTTAAAAACACTAATAGAAAAGAAATGATAAAGAAAAATGTTGAAATGTTTAGCGGAAGAAATGTTTTGGGACCCACAAACTATGCTAGTTTACTGTGCACTTTGTACAAGTTCACTAGGTGTGCAGTTTAACGGGGTCGACCTATCGGATAATTTCACTTCACACGCTGGTCTACGTGAGTCGTTTGACGTGACCTCGAGCTGCTTGATGCTCCGTCAAGTGTCACTTCAGGAAACCGAGCCGGATATAATCCGCCACTGCGCCCTAAGGAACAAGAATGTCTTAATTGTACGACAGCAATTTAAAAAAATGAAAACCCAAGTGCTGCCGACATTAAAATTTTGAGAAGTTTTAAGTTTAATTGGTATCTAAGTAAGTTGACTATGACGCCATCCATCGTCATTTTCCCACGAGCCATAAGGTGAAGGAGTAGCATTTAGTAAAGATTGGTCTTTCTTTATTCAATATATAACGTTTTAAAATAATGTAAAACTGCTAAGAACTTTGTTGTCAAGTTCATTACGTTTAAACACAATAAGACATTTTCTCCTAGCTTAGCCTAAATTCACAAAACCGTCGGAACTTGAGTCGGCTCCAAACTTAACTCTCCCTCGTGTAATTATTTTCCATGTTCCATTGGAATTATTCATATTGCTCATGTGTATTTCACTATCCTGGTTTGATTAAACTTCAATAACTTGTTTGTTTGTTATAAGAAAATGTTATATTTGGTATAGAAGTAAAGAGGATTGCATGCTCTTTTTACACATTGCAAATTAATGTTCATAAACCAAAATTAATTTAATTTAATGGGGTCTAATCGACGTTGTCATCCTCAATTAGGAGAGAAAGAGTTAAAGAAAGCACACTTCTTGTTAACATCTAAGTAATGTGTTGATGATACAACTAATGAAGTCAGTATTTAGTTAAAATCTTCTGGAGGCTCCAAGCATTTATAGCACTTATAAAAAGATTATGGTCAGGTGACTCAGATCTAGTCTACAATGTCAGAATATTGTCAAATACAAAGTGCTTTTTACAAAAAAAAAGGTAAATAAGAATAATACAAAATCATGAATGTATTCTTCTTTTTATAGCAATGTAGGTTTATATAAGTCTGAATTTATTTAACTTATAATTCGGCCTACTCATAGAGAAGAAAAAACGTATGGTTGGAGATATATGGTATGGTTGATTGTGTTTTATTGTCGCAATTTATGCTATCCATTGCTATCTTTTAGAAACCCTTCGGATAGAAGACTTTAAAGTAGCAATTATACATTAAACACTGAACCATTATCTTCAAATACAAAAACAAAACCTAATAAATTACTCAGAAAGACACAAATATAAAGGCACATTCCTTGTTCCATATGCTGCTAAGGCAAATGTGTACAAAAGCTCCTTCTTCCCTAGTGCTATTAGAGCATGGAATGGGTTGCCTTAGTCAGCCAGGAAAACCAATAACTTGTCAGAATTTAAGTCATTGAATAAAATGCATGATTAGATTGACCTGGGAATTGGAACAAAAGTAGGAAGTAACGTCTGTATTTTATAAGATAAGATAATATCTTAAGCTTGTTTAATGGACAGTCGTGACAAAGGCAGAGGTTTCTTGGCTGTTTAAAGGTTATCCACAAACACGAATCCAGTAAAGATAAAAGCTACAATATTTTTTATTGGATTCAAACTCGACACCCTAAGTTAGACGGCCAAGCGTTTTATCAACCAAGCCACATCGTTATTTATATAGTACCACTTTGGTTATAATGATTAGGCTTAGACCAAACGTTTTAATCTTATGACAGTAATCCTTATCAGCCTCTTTTAATAATAAATGATATACATTTTTAAAAAGCATCCAATCGGACTAGTGCCCCGATGAAAGTATCGCAATAAAATTGATCAACATAAGTAGTTCAATCAGCCCAGTATTGCAAATAAAAAGTCTCGCAATAAGCCTTAGATTGATAAATAAGGCTTTCTCCATACAGAAGGAATGGTTTTCTTTGTGTAAGCCAAATAAACTGCTTTTTTAAAAATTGACGCCATTACCGAAAATGTGGAATCGATGTTCATACATTTTTAAGTTTCTGCCAATGGTCAACAAGGATGCTATGTGGCCAGCACACTGACATTCCGACTTACCTCAGGTACTCACTATGTTTTCGAGTCTGAGGCCATCAGTTCGGAAGCTGACGACATTTTCACTCGGCCACCACGCCCTTCTGTTCGATGTAGGTCTAAGTTCCCAACCTCATCCCAGTTTATAGCGACTAAAGAATGTGCGCCAAAGTACAAAAGAACACAAAATGCAAGAAATCACCGTCCATAGGTTAAAGGTAGAATAGTGACACGCGAAATTGTTTACCTTAGTCATCATATCCTAAATCCTGGAGATTAGAGAGAGTCGCAAAAAAAAGTTATTTTGTTTGAACTTATGATGCGATATATCTAATTTTAATGTTGTTTACTGGTTTTCGCAAGTCAATAACTTGAAAGAATAGCAAATGCATTAACTGTCAACATTGTTGATTATTCCTAAAAAGTGATCTGCATAAATTACGAGTCACTGTTTCTTTTAGTTCGCTCAAAGCAACAATGCGTAGGCGTATATCTCTTTTGTCTCGGAAGAAAGTTCGACATGTATCCAGCTTCTCATAATTCTAAACAGCGTTTTTTCTTTCAGTGGAGGGTAAACTAATAATTAGAAAAAAAAAACAATGAATCAAAACCGTTAATTTAGATTCATTATTACAAAGATTATATCAACTCATTCAGTCTGTCTTTCAAGCAAAAAGTTTGTACACGTTATTTCTGCCACACCCAATCTCGGATCAAGTGGCAATTTTGCAACATTATTTATTTTACCTGACAAGAATCAATTTTTTAAAATTAGTTAAATAACTATTGGTAATTAATTATTTGGTTTGGTATCGAACAAGGGAAAGAAATCGTACTTGACAGAGGTGGTGGTATAAGTTGAATTAGTCCCCTTGAGGAGGCTTTAGCCCTGTGCTTGAATGAAAATCGTGCAAGTTTTTTTCTGCATTTAATAAACGGCCATTGTAACATTTACACAGCTACCCTCCCCTTTCCGGTCTGGTTTAGACAAGTGATAAGATCATAGCGCATTGAGAAAAGTAAAAGCCTGAAATTGCGCTAAATAAAAACCATTGGTGAAAATATTTCTAATTGCGCAGATTTATATTGTTAGTCTGGATCTATTACAAATTTAATTACATGACTGATCAAAACGAACTAATAAGTTTTTATAAACTCTTATAAGTTTTTTTTTTAAAGCATTTTTTTTATTTATTCGCTACAACTATTTTTATTGCTTAACCAACAAAATATCATTAAAGGGATGTAATTTGAATTAATATTCGAAAGCTATATATGAATTTGTGAATCCTGGATATTTCAATGTACGATTTTCTTCCCATAACAATAGTCTATGTGGACCTATTAATATGTGACCTAAACGTAAGATTACAGATTGACAAAACTAAATTCTTATTACAAAATTTCAGATATTTAAACCCAGAAAAATGTTTTTAGATCAAGTTTGCAACGTATTGGATGTTAATGACATATAAATCTGCTTACAAATAAAAATTAAATTTTATATATAGATCCAAATGTCTTCAAGAAGCAAAGAAATCTGTTTAATATGTCCGTCATTTTTTTAACCTTCAATGTTTTAAAAATTTGACAAAGCTTGACATAAAAATCACTTCCTGCATATCTTTGGTCTTGTTCTATCATTAACAATGTAGTATCATTGACCATGTCTTATCATTGATCAAGGCTTATCATCGACCTTGTCATATCATTGACCTTGTCCTATCACTGACATCGTTTTATCAGTAGCTTTGTGTTATCATTAACATTGTCTTTCTTATCCTTTACTCTATCTTGTTAAAGATATTGGCTTATCATTAACGTTGTATTATTGTTAGCCCTGTGCTATCATCAACACTGGCTTATCCTTGGCGTTGTATTATCGTTAGCCCTGTGCTATAATTGACATTGTTCTATCATCAACACTGGCTTATCATTGGCGTTGTCTGTTGGACTGGGAAGGATCCAAAGAGGCTACATACTCTCAGAGTCTGAAAAGCTTTGAGTTTCAAGTTATCTCCCTGTAATATATCATTTGATCTGTTCAACCACACGTTCAGCTTTCGCTTTTTAATCAACGTCAAAATCTTTTGCACGTTAGTTCTCCCCCTTGCCATTCTCGGGTCAAATTGAAACTTTGCACAATTATTCATTGTCGATGACAATACATGAATCCATCAAAAATATTCATTAGTCGTAATTAGTTTTGTTTCATATGGACTATTGTCCAGGTTAGTGTAGGGAATTGGGTCATTCGCTAAAACTTTTAAACAAATAGTATACTAATAAAAACGTCTATCTTTATAAGTTCCCTTATTAGACCGTTGAGGCACCACGCAAGATTTGTCGACCGTCTTTTTTTATAAGTTCCCCGGTACATGAATACCTCAGTAGCATAAAACGTCAGCCTCCCATCCTGTAGGCTCACGTTGAAATTCTGACCACAACAACTGTTGTTTTTTGGTAAGTTGCTTTTGAATAGACAAACAATGAAACACTCTATCACCTCCTCCAACAAGTCCACAAAAGTGATTGGACCTTGCACACTGAAAGCTTCGCTAAACAAAAAAAATTAATAAAAACATTTCGAATCTCACAAATTGACTATTGTTAATCAGGGGCGTAGCTAGGAATTAGTTATCATTTGGGGGCCCGGGGGCTTGACCTCTTTGGGGGCCTCTACATTTTGCGTAATATTTAATATTCAATGTAAAAAACACTCATTTGGCGCCCCCTCAAGTGGGGGCCGGGGAAATTTTCCAATTCTCCCCCCTCACCCTAGCTACGCCGCTGTTGTTAGTCTAGCTCTATTTAAAATTATTACATGATTAATTCATTCAATAATAGCGGGTTTTAAAAAAATAATATTTAACTTTTTACCAAATAAATTAAGTGCATTTTCATTGAAGTCTTCGAAAGATGGTGGCGGGCTGCACAAAAAATTACTGACCAGAGCCTCGACTTACTTGAATCCAGCTCAGACAGGTATACGTGTGAACGAGAGCTAGGGATTGCTTGCTTCTGCAAAGCGATCTAAACAAATAGGAAATGGGAAATCCTGATGACACTTTTGTGTTATTTGCTCAAGGACGTCCCTAACGTTATTTATAGCCCTATGTGATGTACCCACAATTCTCTTTAGAATAAAATCGTTAAAAAGAGAGGGGGGATGGGGAGGCGGGACTCGCCCCGTATCTTTATTTTCGTTGGGGGAAAATACCCGACTAGACTCGCTGCTGTGTTATATTTTATTACAAAGTTTATATCAACTCATTCTGTGTCTTTCTCAAGTACACATTTTTTTTACAAGTTATTTCTTCCATTTTCCATTCTCAGATCAAGAAGAAACTTTTGCACAATTATTCATTGTCGCTAACAAAACATGAATCACTAGAAAAATGAATCAATTTATTAATTGATAAGGAGTAATAATAAATTTTCTTTATTTAAAAAAGGGGAAATAAACCTAAAAGTATAAAAATATTTGTTGCAAATGTCTAGTTTTGCTTTTTTTTTTAAAAAAAATAATGTTATATATTTTGTTTTTTTTATTGTTAGAGCTAAATATTAATATTCCCAGACCAATCACGCCCACATTAACTCTGCCCATACTTCACATCCAGTCTCACCCCTCGTCGTCAACTTCATTATTAACTTTTTTTGAAAGTCTTACGTTATTGGATACCAAGCTTCCCAAATATGGAAAGTGGTCTAGCACGTTGAGGGGGTGTCCATTCACGGTATCTTTGGGATTGAAAGGATTTTATTGGGTGACCTGTGAGTGTCGGTGTTAGCTTATTTCAAGGTGCAACCTATCATCTGCCAGACTATATATGGAAGGCCAAGAAATGAAAGACAAATCAAGATCACGTCAATTCATTTCATTTAATTGCATAATTTCAATAAATTTAATATATATAGTTCGTCCATCGTGGTCCAATGATAACCACTTTTGTCATCCAGGGGGATGACGACACTGGGCTTTTGTGCCTCCTCCTGTGGCTGGTGAGACCTATGTGATTCCGGAATGATCGGCTGCACACTGGGCAGGTTATTCCAGCTGGAGCTAGTGTCGTGGGCCTTGCTTTTCTTCTGCCAGCGCTGCTCTCTTTTCCTCAGCAATTTGTGTGCCAGTTTCCACAGCGCGACGCCATGATGCTGTCATGTGCTTCTGTCTCCCAGGTGGCTTGGTTTATGCTGAACGCTTTCAAAGAAGCTTTGAGGGTATCCCTAAATCGTTTTCTTTGTCCACCTTGTGAGCGCTTTCTTTCCCAGAGAATATAAATATTCATTACTGGTAGAAGATTTCTTCTTCGTCCAACAAGTTACTCAAACATAGAAATGGAAAATAATTTATCGTTTAAAAAAAAACAATAGTGAAACTTAAAGGGGAAAAAAGAGCGATTAAAAATAATTTGGGATTTTCCCCGCCTCATGCACCGGATAGCGCATATAAAAATGTAGTGCGGCTTGGAGAAAAATAAACAATAACAAAAATTCCTGGAAGATTTATCATCTCTTCCAACCCCACCCCAACATAAATAAAACCATAACAACTATTATGGTCGAAACAAATTATATGAAATAAAAAATAACTTCATTCAAGGTCTGTATTAGAGTATCATAAAGTAAAAACAAACAAGTTTGAGGAAGGAATAAGAGAATGTAAACAACCAATTCATAGCCTAGATTCTAGATTCTACATCTAGATCTTCAATCTAGAATTTATCTAGTCTAGAAACTAGATTATTTTTAACTGATGAATATGTTTGAATTAAACTAGTAATAGTCTTTACGGATTCCGAAGATAACATTTTACTTAGGAATTGACAGCTACGACCTGGGGTCACCTAACACTTTGCCGCCTAAATCCCGAAACAGTAATTATTTGAGTTTTGACTAATACTAAAAATTAAAAAAATGTCCAAAGTCAGTTCTTCAGAAAATATTGTAAATGATAAAGAAAAAAATATGCAGGTCAAGGCAGTCAAACAGATTTTCGAGAAAGGTAAATGCAATGATGGAAGTGAAGCCCCTGCCTCAGAGAGGCGGCGAGTAAGGATGTCAGCTAATATTGAGCTTCTCCAAAAGAAGCTGGCTCCCAATGAAGAGAATGAACAAGCCAAATCAAGTAAATCCAACGATAGCAAACAATTAAAGCTTCAAAATGCAAGATCCAAATGCACATGGACTCCAGGTGTTATGCCAGGAATCGCGCGAAAAAGAAGTCGATCGCGCTTCCCTGCAGCAACCAAGAAAACGGTCGCTACAGGTCAGTCAGTTAAGAAAGAGCGACCTTATAGACAATGGCTGGGTGTTTCCCCTTTTGTTACCTATGATAGCAAATACATTATTTCCTCGAAACCTTCACGTCATAGTCTTGAAATGAATGCAGTTGATTCATCGCATACTTGCAGAAAGACAAAGGGCAACGCCAATCGACCTAATAAGGCTGTATGCGACCACTGCAACAGTCCAGAGCGTTTAGTGGACACGATGCCATCCACACAAAGAACGTGCGTCTGCGCGCATCAGGTCCAGGCTGAACAGATACCTGGTACAAAAACTGGTCAAGACGTAGAAGCCACCAGTCAGTCTCAGGTAAACAAACATAAAAGTTCAGACGAAGATGGAATCGTTTCGACTAGTTTGAGTGATGAGGATTGCAAGTCGGTATCAAAATCGTACACTATATCCGAATTAACGAGGTTGTTAGAAAAAGACAGTAGAAAAAACAGTCAGCAGTCAATGAACGGCGAGGTCTTCAATCAACATTCATCGATGGATTTAGATTCCCCCAATGGGACTTCATTACCTACTCAAAACGAAAATGTAATAGGGTCCCCACAAGATCATGGAATTATTAAAACTTCCAAAGCAGAAACCGAAGTGTCTCAGACCAAAAACTCTGAAGCTAAATTAATAAACACAAAATCCTATATAATTGCCTCTTCACTTGAAAATGTTTCTACCAAAAACTTGGAAAATGATATTGATTTGGAAACTTCCAGTGAAAAGGATAGCCAGTTACACGACTTACAGGAGTCTCGAAACGAAACACAACAGGAGAACACATCATCTTCAGATGCTGTTACACTGGCTGAAACGCCTTCCTTTAAGAGGGGCGATTCGTCAACTGTAGTAAACATTGTTCAAAGCGATGATCAATCGGATATTATTTTCTCCAACGTCCGATCTTCAAATGAAGAAAAAAAGCCGTCTTTGTTGGAAACTGTTGAGGCTGGCAAAGAAAAGAAACATTCAGTTGAAAATACAAGCAATATGGACACGTCTGAAATATTATGGTCGGATCTATCTTGGCAAGAATTCACTGATGATGAATCGCTTGAGTCTGAATCATGCTTTAAATTTAACGTCGCTGCTAGAGTCAAAGAGCGCAATCATCCGGGATACAAACGTATGACTTGGCGTTCGAGAATGGAGAAATCCTCCTCTCTCAAGTCAAATCTATACCCCAGGTTTGAAGATGGGTATTGCTGGGCTGACTTTAACACAAAGAAACGCGAAATTAACAGAGTGATTAAAAAGAAAAGCGTACAGGAAGCTCCCTTTGTGAAGCAGAACAAAATAACTGCACATCATTCAACAACAGAGTCCAGTCACATCAAGGGTCTCAGTACACCTGAGATCAAACGAAAGCCTAGTTCTCTAAGCCCAGGTGTGTCAGGGGCTCCGTCAAGTAAAAGACCAATGCTCCGTACGGCTGCTAGAGCAAGTCAGCGTTCAAGACAGGAAAGTCCGTGTACAAAATACGCGGATACAACGCCGTATCCAAAATGGACGCCAGTGTGCACTCCAAAAGATGGAAGACTTGAGTATATGAACAAAGTGTCGGGGAAAAAATTAGATACAGTTGCATTAAGCATCTGCAATGATATAGAGCGAGGACAGCCTGGATATCTTATGACGATGTCAGCTATCCAAGGACCACCCAACGAATTTCATAAAGCCGATAAGTATAACTCTGAAACAGTTGAGAAGTCAGAAAATCATACTGACCATGTCCACTTACCCAAACATAACAAATATAAGTCAGTAGGAGCAAGACAGCTTTTGCAAAAAATCAATTGGACCAGCAAACATGATCAAAAACAAGGCTACAAATTAGTACAGGTCAGGAGATTTTTAATTCTTAGATCTTAGAAGTTATGTTTTTATTTAATTAACGTTTAATTATTTGTGTGTGTGTGTGTATTTTATTAGGAACAGAATATACATTTTTGTCATTAAAATAATTGTTCGTTTGGAACAAAACACAGGCTGTTATGGACTTCAGAGGAACTCTACCTGGGCAGCTAAGCTTCCGAAAGGGGCAAATCATTCGGCAACGCTGTGAAACAGAAACGCAGGCAAGCGATTTGTGTTATGGCAGCTACAGTGTTGGAAGACTCAAGAAAAAGAGAAAAGGATTATTCCCGGCCTATTGTGTTGCAGAATACACTTCCCCTAGTTGAACCACGAAACTTTAACTTATAATTTTGAAATGTTTCATTAAACTAATTCAAAAATGCTTAAAATTTTATTTCTATACATGTCATGTCCAAAAGTTTATGATTTTTTAACGTTCCTTTGTTGTTGTTTCTTTAAATTATTATTGTTATTATTGTATAATCCTAGATCTATTTCTGAAATATCTTTTTCCTAAATTTTAAAAGAAAAAAATCATGCCTTTTTAGATAAACATAAGGGTTTTTTTTTATTTCTTTTTAATTTTATCAAAATAAGCAACAGTACAAATATTTTTTATGTCTAAAAAAACCATACGTGCTTTCTTTATATGAATTATTTAAGCAATATATATATATATATATATATATATATATATATATATATATATATATATATAAAGTGTGAAAAGTGTATGATAGATTCTATTGAATATTTCTGTATGAAATTGAGAAGTCAAAGAAAAGTCTTACATTGTACGTAGTACTAACTTTTTTTGCACCTGATTGCATGCGGCCTCAGAACGAGACAGCTGAAGGTCGCTCACAAAGGCCTCAGGATACACACTTGAGACCAAAATGAAATCCGCTACCCAGGACAGACGCAGACCACGAAAAGAAAATGTTAATCGACCACCAGCGGACAATGGTTATGCTTGCCATGAATATGGCAAAATATGTAGGTAATAGCTGGGGCTACGTATCCACAGGAAATATTGCATTCCTCATTAATCTTCGAACTCGAAGACAAGCCTTATTATGTCATGTGCGGAGCTTAAAAAAACAATTTTGGGAGAGAGAGGGAGAGAGAAGGAGAAAAAGATGGTGGACCGTTTCATTTCATTGCAAGATAAACTAATTTACTGGCTAAAAAAAAAGTATATTAGGGGAAATTAAAAAGTGGCCCGTTTATTGGACCTTTAAAAAAATTAGATGCTCTGGCCATACTTAGTAATATAAAGGTGTAGCCGGAGTGTAAAACTAGTATTTACATATTTATATATAGGCCTACATAAATTTGAGTTGGCCTACTAGTTAAATGATAGGTTAAACAAAACTTAGCAACGCTATAGGTCAAACAGCTATAGAATATAGTAGAAATAGGCCAACGTGCAATCTGACTTGAGTTAAGAATTTGGATTAATATCACATGACTTGAAGTCTCCAAAAATCACATGTTTATAAATGTTAAGAAAATGTTTTACAGAATTGTTTCGGGTGTTCCTTCAGATTTTAAAGAAAATTATTCTACATCCTTGTCCCAACTTCCCGAAGAAGGACTGCAGCGAACAGGCCTCGAACTCTGGACCTTTGAGAAACCGAACAACAGCCTGAACAGCTCATGCCACACAACCAGGCATACTGTCCCTTTTACATCTCAAAATCTAGAAAAGTTATTGAAATTTGTTATCGGCTATTTTTGTCTTCTGGTGTTAAACCCTTTTGTTTTAAAATTAAATACGCTAGCCATTCCTCCTGCGGGGGATTTGGGCTAGGCAGTAACAATCTTCACTACTGAAGGAATTTCCAAAACCCGTAAAACAGACAAAAGTCTAAATGTAATAATAGTAATACTATTATAATAACTTAGTACTTAGATTAATTAGAAAAACAATTTGTAAAAGCCAAAGCTCAAGAAGAAGAGGCAGATAGAGAAAGATAACATCAAAGAATGGAATGGCCTGTCATTGAGAGAGATTCAAGTCAGGGCGAATAGGTGATAAAGGTGATCTAATTTATAGTTTTCTAGAAAAGACTGCTTTAAAAGTAAACTTTTCATTATTATGCTTTCAACATTTTTGTTTTGGTATTTAGACTTACTGCTTGTACAGTTCACACCCCTCTTCCGGTAAGTGAAATCAATGAAATGTGCATCGTACGATCTATATGATTGGATAAAGTATATCAATGTTACATATTGCAACCAACCATAAGTTATAATTTAGAGTTCTCTGTTACTAACAATGAAGTATGGCCGCTTTTGTGTATCTTTCCAGAGAGGTGCTATCAGGTTTTGATAATTATAAAGTACGTTGCATATGTTTAATACTTTATTACTGTTATTTTAGATACTAACGCGCTAGATCTGTAATTTTTGTACATTTGAATCTAGATCTAAATTCTCTACGTCTTGAAATAGCCAGAAATTTTTGCTCCGGCATTCTCTTACGACTTGATTCTGAAATTCAATGATCCCTGGCCCTGTCAGGTCTGCGTCAGCGTGATTATGACACTGCCACAGTGACTGGTCACACACTAAGTTTCTGTGTAGCTGTAAAGTGCTAGTCTGTTGGCAATTAGTTTTAAGGTTTTGACCCTTGAACTGACAGACTGCTACATTTTATCATTAAAATTGAATTATAATTAAAATAATTTCTTAAGTTTAGTCTTACTACTCTTAGTCTTTACTGTCTTTAGTTTTTCTTTTAGTCATTTTCATTAGTGAATGATAGTGCCATTGTTGTTTTTAGCCATTAGTCATGATTAGTCAACGAATTTCCCAAGATCTGTAAAGTCTCATATTTTATTTTACTAAATCTAGATCTGGTGATCTTTGTAAGTTTGTTTTGGTCATGACAATAGATCTATTTTTTTAAAAATACTTAGAAAAACACCTTTTCCGCACACCCATAAGCCAGGCCAAGTTGATGCTATTATAGAAAAAAAATGAAAGTATCCTCATTCAATGGTCTATAAAAATAAATACGATGTGATATATTCCTATGCATAGTTTTAAAAAAATCTGATGTCAAAAGAGGGTAGGGTCAGTATCAGCAATGTGAAACTGCAGAGTTTTTTCCCTGACCATTGTACCGCATACAGCGTGAAACACTGACCAGACTTTTTTTGTTTAATTTGCTTTTAAAATGGTGGGAAGCGTGGTCAAGAGGCCAAGTTTATGTGTCCTTGGCTTGGCTTAGTTACTTATGAAGGGGCTTGGGGTTTGACTCCCGACTCAAGCAGAGTTGTGTTTGTAGCTGGCAGGTTAAGCAAGTTAACTATGTGTAGTGATACATTTGTTGCCCATGTGTATCCCCATCCTGTGAGAAATGTGGGTTAGGATGTAAATGTTATATTTTTTAAAATTTTATTTTCAGTATAGTGCCATAGATTCAAGTCCTGTTAGTAACTACATTTGTCATCCATTTTGGAATTTTTGTGTCAAGGTATGCCTGTCTTAGAATAAGATTTATAATTATACAATAACAAAGCAATTATTGGGATTGTAGTATTCTTGCTTGAGAGTTGATGTATGTCACATGTGTTATTATAGTCTCTCCCCTGCACAACTACACGCATGCTGGTAAACAGTTACACACTGATACACTGTAATAATTTATATAGACTGAATGAAAGTTAAACTGGTAGAATATTGATACATTTAATTGATGGACTTGAAGACTTGAGTGAATGGCATCGGTACACATACTGGTCTACCTTTTATAATATTTAAATATACATTTAAAGAAGCCACAGTGACTATCAAACATTTCTTAGAAGGTCCCTCATGCAGGCCTGTGAAACTTGTTTATCATTGCATAAATTTAGTTTTTAAAACAAAAGTGTGCACTTTTAGAAGACCATAACTCTTATGAACACAAATTTCAATGGAAAGTTTTTCTTCTTGTTACATTTGTATTTCACAACCTACTATCACTACAGCCCAACATATCCAACCAGCAAAGTTAGTTAAATCCTAACTAAACCTTCTGCAGGTCAACAGGGGATGACAGTAGGTGGCGTTAGAATAGCCATCATGGTGATTGTCGGTGCATACCAAATGGAGCTGCAAAACTTATGTTTACATTTTTACAACAGTGAAAGAAAATGTTGAAGAAGTTTTCAACTTCAAAAGCCCAATGAATAATAATAACAAAAAAAATAGGAAGGAAAATACCATGGATCATGCAGTTTCTTGGGAACTACGATTATACATGATTTCATAGCTGTATTAACATAGTTTTTACAAATCAAACTAAGGGTGCATTAAACATTTTTCATTTTAGTAAAATTAATTATAAGTAGTATAAACTAAAATTTTGAGTATTAGTGTTTAACTGACTTCTAACACTATTTTCTATGTTACAGTTTGTTCCATTATGGATAGCACCCAACGTTTTGACATTGACAGGGTTCCTTCTCCTGCTAGTAAATTTTATTGTTATGACCTATTATGATCCACACTTCTACGCAGGATGTAGGGATCACCCAGAACATCCACCAATACCTAACTGGGTTTGGTTAATGGGAGCCATCAACACATTTTTGGCACATACTTTAGGTAAATGGTGTTATAGATTTGAATTCTTTGTTTCCTCACAAATGTTTGTTTTTATGTATTGGTGTGAGATCAATGGCTTTTAATGGCATTTCCTATCAAATTAAATTTTAAAAATTAATCTACTGCTGCTTTGCTGTTTAATTCGCATATGAAATTCCAAATTTTTAGAAATATCTTTTTATTTCTGAAAATAATAGAAACTGCCACAGCTTGAATCAAAACAAAGATTGAATGTGGCAATTTTATTGAATGGTTGATTATTTATTGACTATTTTTTTTTTAGAAAAAAATCTAAAAATATTTTTATGTACTCTTCTTTCTTCTTCTTCGTTCTCATTGTTATGTTGGAGCATTCGTATGACTAGACTAATACATGAGATGAACTGCGCAGTGGTTTCCAAATCAGGGAGCTCTCCATATAGTTTTCTTTCTATTGGGGTGTTTTGGGGCCAGTGTCTTATACGGGCATCTTGGTAAAGAGAGCAGTTTTGGAGGACGTGGTCAGCATTTTCTGGTGATACTCCACATGGGCAAATTTCACTGCTTCCGGTACATGTGTTTTATGTACTCTAATTTCAATGTAAAATAGATAGCTGAAATGGAATATTCATTAGCTATTAAAATATAATTTATTTTACTAAGCCATTCTAAAGAATTAAGGTCATAAGATAAGCTTACCTTAACTCCAATTGCTCAATGTTGGTTAACTAATTATGATAGCTGCTAAAAGTAAATCGATAAGTAGATATAATATTGAAACACTAAATAAATATTTACCTGGGACCTTTTCAAGTAGGCATTGTATATATTTGTTTATCAGGTTGACCTAAGTTTGGTAGTCTTCATAACTAGTTTGAAAAAAATATGCACCATTTAAATTAAACTGTTAGAATTTCTTTAAAATCTAGCATGGATAATTTTAGCTACCAAAATTGCATTGTAATTAAATATAATGTTAATATATAGACTAAACACTTCTCTTCAATACATTAGCTAGGTTTCATTTATGTATGGAGACTAGAACTAAATAGAATTTACATTTTTACTACATCTAGAATCATCTAAACTAGTTTGTTTTTATTTATAGTATAGTAGTGAACAGTTATCTATAAAATAATTATATTTTTTACATTTGCGACTAAACTGATATTTAACTGTCAATATGATCAATAATAATTACAGGAAATAGATGTAAACACATATTTATAAGTCCAATGTCCTATAAAGTTTTGTTATTAAAACTAATATTTTTTTTTTACATTTTTTAATTTTATTTTTTCAGATGGCATTGATGGAAAGCAAGCCAGAAGAACCAAGTCATCATCACCATTAGGTGAACTCTTTGATCATGGCCTAGACAGCTGGGCAACACTTTTTCTACCTGTGGCCATCTTTTGTATATTTGGTAGGGGCGAGCATGGTGTCAATGTTTTTCGTGTCTTCTTGTGTATAATGGGCATCATGGTGTGTTTTGTCGTCAGTCACTGGGAGAAGTACAATACGGGTGTCCTCTTTTTGCCATGGAGCTATGATATAGGACAGCTTGTGAGTATATACTTTGGAATTTTGTGTACTTGTGAGCATTGTTTTCTTATTGTATACTTGCATCCCATTGAATCAGTTTTAGTTAAAGGCTAAAACAGAGTAGGAGTTTATTTTCTGTAATATTTTTATTTATGTTCACATCTAAAGTGTTTTTTTTTTGTTTTTTTTTTATGTTAGAAAAATCAAAATTATTTGCTTGTTATGTTATCTTGTTCCTTGCTACCTAAGTACAAGAAGGATTTCTTTTAAAATTATGCTAAGTATTTTAATTTCAGAAATTAGTTGTAATAAACATTCTTGTGCATTTTTTATTAACCCTATCCCATTCAGTGTGTAATAGGTTTTGCATTTACAGAAAAAGCTAATTCTACATTCTTTGTTATTAAGAATTTTTTCACACAAAATTGAAATGTAATAGTTTACACTGAAGTTTACACAGAAATTGTTTGGCAGATTCAAAACAGTTTTTTTTTTCTATTTTGACTTTAAAATGAGCAAAGTTCCCTTGTAGTACATGTCTAACAAGTAACTAAAGGTATGATCTTGGCAGCACATTAAAACTGCATAAGAATAACAACACAACTCTAAATTGCAATCAGTAATTCATAGTCGTCATGATTTTTCCATTACTCTTTGCCATTTTGTGGTGTTTTAGGCAATGAAAATAAAAGTTTTTTGTAAATTATATAGATGATAATTCAATTAGATAAGCATGTTAATTAATACTATGAAATATAATTTGCTTTCAGCAGAAATAGTACTTACCTTATGTGATTGCTTATATTTTAGCATTATTGCCTTTGCAGATATTTATCACTTTTTTTAAATATAGTCAAGTTAGTGTTTGAAGAGTGTAATATCTCTGAGTACTAATATTTTTGGTAGTGAACTGTTATGTAATGACACTATGCTAGGATACCTAATTCTACAATTTCAGCTTATCAGTTTGTTCTAGAAATAAAATTTAGATTTAGTTTTATGAAAAATTCACATTCACGCTCTAGTAAAATAAATTTTTGTGGATGGTGATATCAATACGTTTCTATAAATTGTTATTGTTTATTTCTATAGTTTTAAAAAGTTCCCCTTTCAGACCTTGCTATTTATAGGGCAGATGATGTTAAAGTCATAGGTTTCTTTGGTTTCCAACCGCCTTTACTTTCCCCAACTAAAGTCAGGTACCCATTAGAATTGGGTGGACTCAGGGGCACCCTAAAAATCCTGAAATTCAAAATCCCAGTGTTCAGAGATTTGAACCCAGGTTTGGAAGCCAAGCGTTTAACCTCTCAGCCACCGAATCCCATTTTCAACAGTTTCCTCCACAATAAAAAAAAAAGAAAATAGGCAATAACATTACAAGTTTTCGCCAAACAGTTTAAAAAATTACAGTTTCATGTGGTTTAACATGTGTATATAACATTTAAAACCTGGAACAAATTGATTAAAAATTATAGTTTTGGGAATGTTGAACACTGTGGTCATTTTCAGTGCATAAAACAAATGTGTTTAGTTATTCCAACTTTATGGTAAGAAATAGCTGGGTAGAAAATTTTTAACTTTTGATAGCTTGCTAGGGAGAATGTTAGATGCTTTTTAAAATTCATTTAAATCCTAATATTGGTCTCATTTTATCCCCACTCCTGTTAGTTCACTATTTAAATTTTTTTTTTTATTTTTTTAGTAGAGGTGAATTTTTTTTTTTAGTTTATAAAATGTAAGGCTTCATGTTATTCAGCTCCCTTTTTTTCAATCAACTTAAATCCTTTAAAATCCTATATATCCTTATTTCAAAAACCATGTTTGGTCTGTTTATATTTTAAAGTGCACAATTGTATTTATAAAAAAAATAATTATTGAATAAAGCAAATTTTTGTGTCTGTTTTTTTATAATAATTTTGCTGGCCTTGTAGACATACCATTTTTTCAATTGAATAGTTTTGTAGGTTGTTTTTTTTTTTGTTTGTTTTTTTTTTTACGTTAACAACTTTAATTGCAGCTTTTATTAAATTACTTTTTTTTTTCCAGACCATGATTCTAGTATATTTAGCTACTTATTATGGAGGGCATAATTTATGGAAATTCCAAATACCAGTCTTGAACGTATCTCCAGCTGAAGGTTTTGAGTTGTCATTATATGGTAAGTAGATTTCCTTATATCATATTCATATTTTTCTATAAAAATAAATGAATATGGCTAACAATAATGCTCAATCATTATTTAAATGTTTAAACTTTTCTGTTACAATCAGCAGTAGCTTTTTATAAACTTTTTAATGGTTTTGAATTTGTTTTCATTAATCATGGCTGTGTATTAAAAAATTGAAGATTTTCACAGTTATCTGCTCTTTGTTTACACTATTATTTTAAGATCCCTTTGAAATTATTTAACTAACTACATTCAGTAAGAGAGAAAAAGAAGACAAAGCAATTTGTAAAATAAATAATGGAAGGTTAAAAAAATCGTAAGATAATGAAAAACAATGAAGATTGGGAGAAATGTTGAAATACTGAATGATAACTGTTGTCAACCAAATAATAAAAATTAATTTGGTTTTACATTGCAGTGAAAAAAAAATTTTAATTATTAAAATACTTTGCTCATCATTAATGCTATTTTATGTGCACTGGATGCATTAAAATCTTACTATTTATAAATTTACCCTTGTGTAACAAAATCTCCTATTCAAGCAATTTTCTGAAATAGTCTAAATTGTAAAAAAATTTTCCTAGTACAGCTAAGTTTTTTTTTTGTTTTTTTTTATTAACATGTCTGACCTATATATTTTTTTATTTCAGTGGGATTCTTGTTTTTAACATTCCCCTTCACATTTTACAACATATATAGGTAAGGTTGGCTCATTTTGTTTCATAAAAAGAAAATTGCATTACATTTTTAAAAATTTGGTCTTAGTTATTTAAACAATAATCTTGTTTAGATGCAATCAAATATTTTCTGCCAAAGTAGTCATTCTAAATTGCCTATTTTCCAAGCAAAAGCTAAAAATTACCTTAGAAGATTTTTAAGCTGCATGTGGGTGTTATGAACAAAAAAAAACATGGGGGATTTTTACCCTTTTCCCACCAAGGAGTTGCCTTGCATTCAATTAGTTCTAAATCTTAAGCTCCATCCTTTCCTTATTTTACTTTTGAAACATAAATATTCCCATTCTAATTGTATCCAGTTCAAACTTAAACATTAGCCAAATGTGTTCAATTTACATACGTTAGCAAAAAAAAAAAAGAATGATTTTTACAAAGTCATAAAAGCCCCAATAATAAATAAGGGATACAAAAGCAACTAACTAAAAACTTGCAGTTTATTTTGCAAAAGTGACTATAGCTGTCAAGCAGTATTGGCAACTCCTGTAAGTCCAGGTGACTTTATTGAGGAAATTGTCAATTAATTATGCATGTTATATATATTATCTTTTCTGGTACTGTATTTCCATTTTTAAAAATGTTTTTATTTTTTTTATTTGTTTATTTTTGTGATGACTAAATTTTGTGATGATAAGCAAAAAAATAGCTATAATTTTTTTTTTCTACTTTTTTTAATCTTTAGAAAGATAATATTGTGAGAATTTTTTTTCTTAACTTGTATTTGTAGCTGACATGTATTTCTATGAACCCTCAGAGCTTATAAAGACAAGACTGGCAAAATGTTGTCCATCTCTGAAGGGATGCGTCCACTTGTGTCCACATTTATTTTATTTGCTCTTCTTGGATTGTGGATACACATGTCCAGTTGTGAGATCCTTGACCGTCAGCCAAGACTGTTCTACTGGACAACAGGAACAGCTTTTTCTCATATAGCAGTAAGTGTTTTATCGTTATTGATTTACCTTTCTTCTTGACAAGATCTTGAACTAATACTAGCTAGGCCAAACCAGATCAAGGTCCTGTTTTGTAACAAAATAAATTACTAGCAAATATTCACCCTCTGGCTTATTCCATTATTTGGAATCCAATACTCTGCTCAAAAGCTGAATTAAAAACTTGTTCAGAAACCAAAAATATTTTTAAGTGGGAAAGTGAAAGGTGGAGAATACGAACAAACGGAAAAAATGATGGACTCTTTTGGATGATTAGTTTGATGATGGTATGAAAAGTTTTCAATCTAAGAATGAAATGTGTATTGTTGTTTTTTTTTTACATTATATTTCTCTAAATAATCTTTTAGATATATATCTATGGTCCCACCTCTCCAACCTGTCCTAATAGTAACTACCATCTTTCCCCATAGTATAGCTGTTTACAAAAGTGATGGCATCATCATTAATTAAAAATCTCTTTCCTCCAAAGGCAACTTTTAGTTTAGGGAATAAGAAGAAGTCCCCCAGAGTTAGATCTGGTGAGTAAGAAGGGTAGTCAACCAGTTCAAAACATCTGAGAATTTTCATTTTTCTTGTGCGAATGTGTCCATTTTTCTTTGATTTCTTTCTTAAATGTAATAAGTTTTCTCCTGTAATGGTTTTTCCCTTTTAGATAATCTATAAAAATCACTTCAAAGCTTTACCCTACCTAACAAAACAAAAAAAATCCCCATAAACTTACCAGTTTTTGACTTTTTTGGGGCGGATTCTATTTGGATATTCACTTCTTAAATATTGAATTCCAAGTTAGTATATCCTACATAGTGCCTCACTTGTTATGCAATCTATGAAGGCCTTATAACCCCAGACCCTTATTTTTCTAACAAATAAATCCATTAAAACAAAGACATGGGCTGTCGTAACATACATTTTTAATTCAAAAAGGATATTAATAATAACAATAAAATAAGTTCCGGTGAACACGTCGATGTCATGATGCTCTCTGGCATTATTTCCTTTATCACTTCTACACACTGAACTCCTAACAGTAAGAAATGAAAGCATTTGGATGCCACTTATGTTTTATCAACCACTTCACCTCAGTTACTTTCCTAAGTGTCTCACATTTTTTATTTTTATAAAGTATCATACATTTGCAAAAAAAAATTTTTTTCAGTGCTACCTAATAATAGCACAGATGAGTAGCACACGTTGTGAGCTGGTCAATACATCCCTGCTACCTTTGTTTACCATAGTCCTTCTAGTGAGTGTGTTGCATCTAGGTACACTAGAGATCTATCTGCTGTGGTTCTACTGCATCTACATTACATTGAAACATGTCACATTTGGTGTGTGTGTGGTAAGGACTCTTTAATGTCATATTTTAGTTTTTAATTCAGTGTGGTGTTATGTAACAGCATGTAGAGTGTAGTAAATGTAAAGCAAGATTCCAAGACAAATTTGTTATTTATATCATTTTTATTTTGGTTTTGTCTCCACCATTTGACTGCCTCATGTTATTTGCAGTGGTTATTCTCTTCGTAAAATTTGTTTTTCACTATAAGAATCCTGGTAACAATGCTTATAGATTAGGAATTATCTATTTACAAGTCCCTTTAAAGTGAGTTAATTGGTTTAGTGGTAAAGTGCTTGTCTTCCAAACTGAGGGGTCTCCAGGCTGAAATTTGATTTTTACCAAACAGCAGCTCTAATCAGCATCTGACATACATTAGGAATGTAAAGGAGGTTAGTTGTTGTGCTGACCACATGATATCCTCATTAATCATCAGCCATAGATACAGATGAGCTTTACATCATATGGAGTTACAGCAATTAGATTATACAGTGTAGACCCCTGGCTATTTTAAATGGGAAGATACTGGGCTTTGTCCGGAGATGGGGTTGTCTTCGAAGATTTGATTTGTGAAATTGTGAACATATAATATTAACATAAGATTTTTACTAAATTATGAAATTTTCACTACCTTTACTATTTTAACTGTGAATAGACCTTGTTTTTAAAAACTTAACTAAATAAAATTAAGCTTTTCTGGTATGAAAGGAGAGTAACCTTTTAGGGATTACGGACACAGCATGGCCTAAAGTGTGCCGATGTGCCAAAAAAAACTCAAAACTCAAACGCTATTTTAAATGAATACTTGAAATCAACTTAGCAATGCAATACTACTCAATATGCTGAAAAAACTGTTGCCTCTTTCTCTGTTGTTATTTTCAGCCTTTCTTTTTGTTTCAGGTGAAAGAAATGTGTCAACATTTTAAGATCCAGGCATTTTCATTAAGCAAAGTAAATGCTAAAGAGATCAATCAGAAAACTAAATGAAATTAAAGAAGTGTAGTCTACAAATGTATGAGCTGCTGTATGACATGAGTTAATTTATATTGATAAGTAAGTATGCTGTGCAGAGCTATGGACATGGAGAAGATAAATGCAATGTGTAAAAGCTGTCTGTGCATGAATCAAGAAATGTATCAGATGTATTTTCTTATCATCTTTTTCAAAATAAGTTTATCATCCGTGTGGTTGCAAAGGTTTTTACAATTTATTAGTGATGTGGCGCAGGCAATTGTTTCATCAGATTTTTCCTAGAAATGTTTTTACTGAATGCCAAAAAAAATAAATCACTTAACATCTAATTGATGTCAAGAAAAAAAAAAAAACAGAGTTTATTAATGACTACCATTGAATGAAGGTCTAAACCTATTTTTGTTTGTTTATAAATAACTTATATTAAATAGATTTTACAATCTTTATATTCTTCTTCTTAGTAAATTATATGTTCTGTTGTGTGATTTTTGTTTCAAAATGTGCAGATATTTGTATGGATTTGAGATTAATTATTCTTTAGAATTGTCATATAACCAATTGAAATGTTAAACAACATTCAGTATGTCAGGAAGATGAACCATCTTTTTTTTTTAGTTTCATTTGATTTGAAGAGATATTTTAAGACACTATTTTTGCAGGTTTCAATAAAGAGAGATGCAATTTAATCACATTTGAAAATCTAACTCAATAAAAAAAACATACAGGTATTCAAAAATTCTTTCAATCTTCAATTACACATCATGTTATTATTCTTCAAAGTACACTTACTAACATTGATACTTATATTTGACATGCAGGATTTAAACATGAGTTTTGGTCATTGAAAAAAAAAAAGAAAACTCAAAAAGATTTCAAAGAGAAAAAGTTCCAACCTGCTATTCTATTTTCACTGTTCCCAAGAATAGAAAAAAATGCCTCTTTTCTTCTTTGAATGAATGAATTTTTTTTGTTTCATTTTGTAAGTCTCCAGCCATATCCAGTAAAAGAAGTGAAGTTTAAAAAACAGTGATCTCATTTACCTTGGTGCTGGCTTGTATTAGGGATTTCATGTGTTTAAACAAACCAAATTAATGTAAACTAATACAGAGAATTCTTTCAAATCTGCTTGTTTTCATTTTTTCCACATCAACAGTATTACTTGATTTCCTGCAAATCCTTTAAATTTTAAACATTTTTTGTTGGCATGTAAGTTGTTTTTTTTTTCTTTATCTTAGGAAATGTTTAAATTTTTTTTTCATAGACATTTAGTATTTGTAATTTATGCTGCCGGACTATATATCCAAAAAAAAAATCTTTTAAAGGTAACTTAGTGGCTTGACAATTGTGTAAAACTCTAATAAGTATTTCAAAAGTACAGACTGCTACAATTAAAGTTTCTAATGCATAAAAAAAGAAGGAGCTTTTAATAAAAGACTATATCTCAGTAGATGTAATGGGAATGTTCTCAGCCAGTATTTGCAATGAAATTTGTTGTGGTGCTTTGCCTTGGATGATTGTTTAAAACATTTACAAGAGCAAAGGTGTCTGTATTATAAAAAAATAAAAGCATTTAGATCTAGACTTAAATAAAAATTGCATGTAAATTTTAAATGGGAAAATATCCAGAAGCATTCAATGATGTTTATTTCCCTTTCACAAAGTGTGGATTTTGACATATTGTGGGAGATACTTGGATAAAACTGCCAATAGTTCACTTGGCAATGCTCATACAAAAGAAAAATCAAAATCATCTAAAAACATACAACATAACCTCAACATGATGTGTGACATACTAGACATGCTCATTTCATCTATGTGGAAAAACTATAAATATATTATGTTATCAGGTTTTTTGGTGAAACCTATTGAATGAAAGATTAAGTTTTTTTTTTTTTAAAGGTATACACATTTTTTTCTCTTTTTTTCAATACTGCGAAATCTTTTTCTTTAATTAGTTGGCAACATTTGTTTCAATTTCGCACGGTTGACATTTAGTTTAAAAGTTTATGGTAAAGATCCCTAACTTGAAAAAACAATTTGCATCACATTAATTGAATTGTTTGGATTGTACACACATTCCTTGATCTACTGACAAGTTTTCATCAAAATGTATGAAGCTAGACATCATTTCTGCACACTCTGCATACTCGTCTGATGGCTGACTCTACATTACCTAGCAGTTAACACATTTCTTGTATGCTACATTGAAACCAGACTGCAGTGATGGACTGGCTAACACAATTACTCTCCTCACTCTCCCCTCAACCAAAGAATTTATTTAGAATTCAGTAACATTTTGCCTTTTGTAATTGTATTGTACATTTCATGACTCCTGTTGACTATATAGGTATGTTTAGTTCTTCTTGTAATGAATGTAAAAAAAAAAACAAGACAGGCCCACTGGAGTCAAAACTAGATTATATATAGTATAAGAAAACCTTCACTTCATTTTGAATAACATGCAAGATAAAAACTTTTTTTAAAATAATTTTTTAGTGCTGTTTTCTGTAATTGTACGTGCTATTTAAGATGTACTTAATACTTTTGCTATGCTTGAGTCAACCCTCAGTCTTTATTGTTGAACACAATTTAAGAAATCATTAGCACGTAGAAAAAAACCTTTGAATTAAAAAATTCTCTTGCTTGTAGAGTTTTCGATTTTACAGGTCAGTGCTATCTGTACCGGTATTGGGAATTTTCATCTATGGCTAACTATAAATAGCTAGCTATTTGGTGTATCGGTGCATAGAAAATTAAAAGGAAGTACTGATAAGTTATGTATATGATAAATTCTGTGCACTTTTTAGCAATATAAAACAAAATTTCTAAACTTTTACTCGCCTGTAGCATAGTCTTTCTAATGTAGCGTCCACACAGTATATTTTTTCATACGAATTTTATTTTGTTGAAACAATAATGTATGTTTTCATTTGTTGTGTAAAGTCTGTTCCACGTTTATATTAATGTAACATGTTAAGAAGCTTTCAAACTAATTCATTGTTTATCTCTATGCATGAAAGATCATTAAATACATTGTTTTTTAAATCTTCTTTGTATTTATTTTGTGACATTTCAATTTGGCAGTCCTGTAATTGAACGAACCATGTTCCAATTAGATTATTGGAATAATCACTAAACCTAGAGGCACTTCAGGATAGAAGAATAAAAAGTAAAGTATCTAAAATACATACAACACTAAACCATAATTTACAAATAGAAAAAAAAAAACTTATGAAATACACAGACACAAAGATAAGAGGCACATTTCTTATTCCATACACTAGAACAAATTCGTACAAGTGCTCCTTTTCTTTTTGTGCCAATAGAGAATGGAATGGGTTGCCTGAATCAGACAGGAAAACCAACGACTTAGCAGAGCTATGTCATTGATTAACATAAATAACTAGAGAAGATAGAAAAGAGCTGTCCAAATAAAACTGGGCATGTAGAAATTTAAAAAATGAAATGGATTCAAATGTTGTTTTTTTACTTTACAGTATACATATACATTATTTTTTGTTTTACCTTTTATTACAAATTCGATATCAATTCACACCGTCTGTCTGTTTGGTAAAAAATGTAAACATGTTATTTCTCCCACTTCCCATTTATCGGATCAAGTTGAACTTTTACACAATTATTCATTGTCTCTAGCAGAACACGAATCAATCGAAAAATCAATTAATTAATTCATTCATGGTAATTAATTAATTGTGTTTGATACATGAAAAAAGAAATTTGAAAAGTATTGTGTATATTTGGCTTGCAACAATAAGGCTTTCTTTCGAGTCCGAAGACTAAGTGTAGTATTTCATGTGCTGAGATCTACATATATGACTACAGATCGTTCCGACCACAGCTAGCTAGCCAGGAAAACCAGTGATTTGGCGGAGTTTAGGTCATTGGTTAATATGCATGACGCGTAGGACGTAATTATCTTCTTTTTGAAGTAACGTCTGTATCATTTAAGATAAGAAAAGATAAGCTAATGCCCAGGCTTTCATCCCATCACCCAAGAGATTATTCAAAGTCACCTCGCAACTAAAGGAGGCCATGTGTATAGGAATAGATCTATTACATACTAATAGAAATCAAAGACTTTGCCTTGATATAAACGAGACTCGTTTGATTTCTAAATACTCTTTTAAAATATTTAACTGCAAGTTGTAAATTGTTTTACATATTTCTTATGTTCCTTCAGAGTTGAAAATAATGCTTCCTAGCCGAAACCTCCCGCAGGACATCGTGGGATGACAGCGAGCGGGGTATGAATTCGGGGTAATCGCACGACCAGGCAGCTTTCCAACTAAATGACTTAAATAAGCCTACTTACTTAAATTACTTACTCTTATTCCGATCTCATTCATAGATGCTTAAGTGTAACAATTATAGGGTATCATGTGCTGTTCATTTCTTATTGTCACCCCTCACTTGGGGGCTGAGGTCCCATCAAGGGTGGGGAGGCGATGTCAGATATACTCAAGAGTCGGGGATTAGTTTCAAAACAAACAGCAAAAACGTGCAGCTCAGGGGCGTAGATAAAGTTAGCAATCTTTTTCTATATAGATCTAGTTATGTATAGGTCTTTATCTCTAAGCTAAGGTAAATCGCGAACTAGTTTTTTTATACCAACTTTAATTTTCGCTAATCTCCAAATCAAAAGCATAATTTTTTACAAGGCTTATATCATATCTTTCCACCAAAATATGATGGGTACAGTGCAATTCAACTGTGCCAGCTCTGAAAGTTTCAGTATAAACAGCGGAGTTAAACAAGGATGTGTCCTGGCCCCAACCCTCTTTGGAATACCACAACGCGTTTGACAAATCCACTGAAGGCATTTATCTCCATTCCAGATTTGATGGCAAACTCCTAAATATTGCCAGACTGAGGACCAAAACTAAAATCAGTCACCCTCGTAAGAGATATGCTATTCGCGGATGACGCAGCGGTAGTGGCACACACGCAAGAGGAACTTCAGTCACTAATGTCCCGCTTCTATCAGGCCTGTAAAGAATATGGCTTGACTATTAGCACGAAGAAAACAAATGTTATGGGACCACCTACTACAGCACCAACCTCCATCCTCATAGACGATAACAAGCTAGACGCCGTAAACGAATTCTATTATCTGGGATCCACAATTACAGATGACCTGTCTCTAGAAGAGGAGATGAAAAAACGCATAGGGAAGGCTGCCTCGACATTCGCTAGACTCAGACCAAGAGTTTAGGAAAACCATAAGCTAACTACGGTGACCAAAATGGAAGTCTACAAGGCATGCGTTATGAGTACACTGCTGTATGGCAGTGAATCATGGACCACCTACGCAAAGCAAGAGAGAAAACTGAACTCATTCCATTTGAGATGTCTCCGTAGGATCTTGAATGTCACATGGAAAGAAAAAGTGTGCAATACTGAGATCCTTGCGCGATCAGGTATTCCCAGCATCTTTACAGCTCTCAGACAACGCCGTTTGCGCTGGCTTGGACATGTTCGCCGGATGGAGGACAAGCGCATCCCGAAAGTCATGCTCTATGGCCAACTCGCGACTGGCACAAGAAAAACTGGTCGCCCCCACCTCCGTTACATAGATGTAATAAAACGTGACCTCAAATCAATGAACATCAATACTGACAATTGTGAAGACATAGCTCTAGACCGCAACAGGTGGAGAGAGACAGTGACCAAGAAAGCTATGGACAGTGAAAGTACAATCCGAAAAACGGCCAGCTCCTCTACCACCGAAGCAAAAGCCACCTTAACCTGCGCTATCTGTGGACGGGAGTGTCTCTCCAAAATAGGGCTCCACAGCCACATGAGGAAGTGTGCTCTGAGATGAACCATAGTCGTCCTACGACTGAAGGAGGCCAATAAATCAACTCGCACTGTCTGTCTGGTAAAAAGTGTGCACACGTTATTTATCGATTCTCCCACACCCATTCTCGGATCAAGCTGCAACTTCGCACAATCATTTATTGACATAGACAAACGTGAATTAATTTTTAAAAAGTAATCAATTAGACATTTAATTACTGGTAATTCATTATTTTTAAAAATAGCAACAAGGGAAACTAATACATGATATATGGCTAATTTTGTTGAGTTTAGTCCCCTTAAATAGTTTGTTAACGCTATTTCTCCCTCACGTATTCTCTGATCATGTTGATACTAAACATTTATTTATGGTACCTAACAAAACATGAATCAATAAACAAACAAAAAAAAACAGATTTGTCAATTGGTAATTAATTATTTTGTTTGATATCGAATAAAGGAAATAACTTGTACATTATCGGTAGATATAGTTTTATGGACAGGATATCGAATAAAGGAAATAACTTTTACATTATTAGTATAGTTTTGAGGACAGAGTTATTTCCCTTTAGATACTCTTTGTTGTTTTTTTTGTTTGTTTTTTTAATGATTTTTAAAAAATCATATTTTGCTTGTATTTAAACAGGATCACCGCTGTGGATCACTTTTCTCCAGTCGGCTACGCCACTTATGCAACTTATATTGTCTTTCTGTTCATTACGGACCAACATCTGATCTCTCAGGAGTGTCAAACATTTCCGACATCTCGGTTGTATCCTATTTGGTGGAGACATTACATTTGTTGCCAGGTTCTTCATCGTTAACATCGATTTAGTTTTTTACATTCTATTAGTTGAGTATAAGCTGCCTGCAAAACTTGTTCGTCGCTGCTTTGCGACTCAATGCCTGTCTTACTGTCAACCTTTAAGTAAAAAGGGAAAAAACAACAGAATATTATGACATTGGCCTACTGTACAAGTGTACACAAACTATAACTGGTCATTAAAAAAAAAAGATCGATATCTCCGTGCAGTAACACTTTCTTTTAAAGCCATTTCTTATTGTCACTTAGCAATGACTGCCTGGTCGTGTTGTATGCGCTCTTGCTAGAGATAGATGAGTAACGAAAACACGGAACATATAGGCCTTATTGTACATTTACTGTGATCTAGACATTTCTACACTTTGGCTTTGGACTTTTATGCCTATTATCTTATCTTATCTTATATAATACAGACGTTACTTCAAAAAAGAGGATGATTACGTCCTACGCGTCATGCATTTAGTCATGCATATTAACCAATGACTCAAATTCTGCCAAGTCACTGTTTTTTCTGGCTAGCTCAGGCAACCCATTCCATGCTCTAATAGCACTCGTATTTATGTATAGCCTACATGTTATCATAGTGCCTATAATAGAGCCTACAGTATATTTGTTGACAGCTTTATGTAAATTTAATTAATTTTTTAAAAAAATCTTATTGATGAGGTAGCCTATAGCATTCAAAGAGCTATTTTAGGATTTCTTATTTAAGAACTCAAGATGTCTGCATACTTTGTTAAACAAATATGCATTTAACTAAACTGCAAGTCATTAGTTATAATGGTGCCTTCATAATAACTGGAAAGCACAACGGTATTCAGACATTACTTCAATCAAAGCAGTCGCTTACCGCAGATGAAGAAATATATTGAAAAATATTTTTTTTAAGTTATCAGAACTTCTAACGCCAAAACGGCTGCGCCAAATGTTGCGTACCGTAGCTCGTATAAGTAGGCTTACTTATAGTTTTCTCCATGAATGGTTTCCTGTTAGATGCTAATATTGCAATTATCGAAACGTCTCGATAAGGGCTGTTTAATAAAGCTGACATAATTCTATTAACCAATGCCTACTGAAGAAATTGAAGTTCTTATACATAGGCCTATAGGACTACTTCGTACCGTCGCGTCCCTACAATCACTGATAGTAGGACAAGGCTATACCAAATGCACATTTTCCTACATCTGATGCAAACTAAGCCATTTTTCGGAGGGGTCTAATTAGGTTTTCTTAACAGTCTTCTGTGCCCGTCTTCTACAATGGCTTTTTCTTTTGGCCTCAAATGTGTGTCCCGCGGCCTTCGTGAGAGCTCTTCAACTTTCTCTTTCTGAGACCTCTATTTTCCTCTATGCCAGTAAGTGCGAAATGGCGCCTGTGGTGATCTTTATAGTTCTTACATGGGGCATCTCTGTTACACCATCCTTGATTAAGCTCTGCAAAAAGATCGCATTTAGCATACGGTCGCCCCCCATACGGAATAAGTGTCCGACCCAGCGTAGCTGTCTAATAAGTAGTGCTTCTTTACTGTCCACACCAGCCTCCAGCAGAACATGGTTATTAGTAAGGAAGTCCTGCTGCCAGCGCATGACTATTTTGGAGCGAATGCACTTTTGGTTTAAGCATTAGGGGAGCCTTAAATTAGATGCCTTCTGTAAAGCACCCAGGACTCAGAGCCGTACAATAGTATGGAGAAAACACTGCTTGGTAGACACTGATTGGCCAGTTCCGAATGAGAAAGAGGGGTTGGGCGTGTAGAAAGAGAATCTTCACTGTAAAACCTCAATTGCTAAACAGAAATGGTAAATATAGAACGTAGGGATAATTTAACATGCGCCGAGCTATATCTAAGTCTTTTACATGCGCCGAGCTATATCTAAGTCTTTTGTATGCTTGTGTGTGTGTGTGTGTTTAGATTTAGAATGTCTCAGTAGGCTATTAGTATTAGGCCTACCACTAGTGCGTAGCCCTGATAATGGTTAACTTACGGTTAGGCCTACAAAACTACATATATTAGCCTATACGCCTACAATTTGTCTTGCAACTTTATGTTTTAAATTTGTCAATGAAATACTTAAATTGGGACTTCATTCTAAGAGATCTTATCTTATATAATACAGACGTTACTTCAAAAAAGAAGATGATCACGTCCTACGCGTCATGCATTTAGTCATGCATATTAACCAATGACTTAAATTCTGCCAAGTCACTGGATTTCCTGGCTAGCTCAGGCAACCCATTCCATGCTCTAATAGCACTAGGGAAGAAGGAGTATTCGTACAAATTTGTCCTAGCATAAGGGACGAGGAATGTGCCTTTATTTTTGTGTCTTTCAGAGTATTTTATTAAATTTTGTTTTTGTATTTGAAGATTATGGTTCAGTTTTTTATGTATAATTGCTACTTTACTTTTGAGTCTTCTGTCCTGAAGGCTTTCTAAATTTAGTGATTTTACTATAGGTGTTACTCTAGTCAAATCTGAATATTCATTTGTTATGAATCTCACTGCTCTATTTTGTGTCTGTTCCAGTTTCTTAATGTTTTCTTGAGTTGAGGGATCCCACACGGTGGATGCATATTCTATTATTGGCCTAACCAAGGTTAAATAACATTTTAGTTTTACGTTCTTATTTGATTTATAGAAATTTCTTTTAATAAACCCTAATGCTTTGTTGGATTTTTTTTATAGTTTCATCAATATGTGGATTCCATGACAGTTTTTAATTTATTATAACACCTAGGTATTTGCGTTTTTAGTCTGTGTTACTGGTTTGCCATGAATAAGATAAGTGGAATTAATTTGTTTTAGTTTTTTTGTTACTCTTAACAACTGACATTTTTCTGGGTGGAAAGACATGCTCCAATTTGATTCCCATTTCTGTAATTCATCTAATTCTCTTTGTAAAGTATCTGTCTTGTGTTGTTTTTATTGTTCTATATATTATGCAATCGTCTGCAAATAATCTGACTTTTGTTCCTGAAGTAATGCAATTTGGTAAATCATTTATGTAAATTAAAAATAGTAGTGGACCCAAGACTGTTCCTTGAGGTAACCTGAGTTTACTGTTATTGGTGTTGATTTAGAGCCATTTATTATTACAGTTTGTTCTCTCCCTATCAGAAAATCTTTAATCCACTGATGCAGTGGACCATTAATGCCGAAATATTTTAATTTTTTAAGCAAACTATGGTGGTGAACTTTGTCAAAAGCCTTAGAAAAATCTAGTAAGATAGCATCTATTTGTAGATAGACTTTAGATGTATTTATATGCTTTTTATTTTAAACCTAGACTTTAAAAAATAATTACAAATTAGTTCTTACTCAAATCCGGCCCTAATTTACCTCTATAATAAAATAAAGGCAGCAGTGGAGAAGATCTAGATAGCGCTGCATAATTTTATATAGGCTTGTTGCATTACCTCGTTTTCACAAAATGGCTGCACTTCCCGTAAGTGCGACATGAAAACATTCATGAGAGGAATGCTAAGATATATTACTTGTTACCTATTTATCCACAAAATATATAATGGAAGAGGAGGAGCTTGTTCCTGGCTCAGATTTGTTCCAGGATGAAATCGCAATTGATCAAGAGGAATTAATAGACCTTAATCCTATGGACATTTTTGATGACGATGGCGATCTCCATGATCTCGTTATTCACCGATTTGAATCGGACCAAGTGGTTTATCAACCGCATCGTCACAAAGTTAAACTCATTGGGAAATATTTAATGGGAGAAATTTTGGGAGAAGGGTCTTATGGTAAAGTCAAAGAAGTACTTGATACTGAAACATTGTGCAGAAGAGCTGTAAAAATTCTTAAACGAAGAAAACTAAGAAAAATACCAAATGGAGAACAAAACGTTCAAAGGTTGGTCACTGTTGCCGTTGGTAGTGGTGTTTCACTGGTTGTTCTTTTAGACTCTTTAATTTACACTTATAGTCTAGATCTAGATGATAGATCTAAGTCTATTCTTAGAAATCAAATCCAGAATGTCTAGTAGATCTAGAATAAAAAGTGCAAAGTTCGATCAAATTAAGCCCCCTAGCAGCAATTTTCACATTTGGATTTTTATGTAGATCTATATGGTATCTATCTCATAATTCCTCGTCCTATAAAACTAGATCTGATTTAATGTATCACTAGGCTTGGTTAAAATTAAATATGAGGTCAAAGAGGTGTAGGGTGAGTATCGCCAAGCATACTTTTCCTTGATCAGATTTCTCCCCTAGTTACTAAGCTCGATCGGGCTGATGGAAGACTCGATCCGATCAAAGAAAATATATCTAAAACATGTTTTAATCTTTAATTTTCACTATGAAGTCATTTTCTTTTTACTCCAGCGCAAGAACAGCATCTACTGCCACCTTTCCCATGCTCCACAACTTCAAACAGAAGTCTCTTTGAGCTAATGAGCCATCAGACTTAAATAAAGCCCAAGACCCATTTCCTTTCCGAAAGGGGAAAAGACGCTATTAGTTTTGTGTGAAATGTCTGTTTGTCCTGTTTAGATCTCGTAAACTAGAAAAGATAGTGAAAATCTGACAACATAATATTTTACACCATTCAAAGTTCTGATGCAACAGCTATTTTTTTTTTTTTCTGAAAGCGAAAAATATAATTTTTTAAATCATCAAGCAGCTTTTTCATAAAAATACACCACTTTTACAACTATTCACCATTAATAGTAACAAACACTGGAGGCTCTTTAGAAGGAGAGATGACCATTTACCATATTTTTAACACATTTATGCAAATGGTTTTTAAAGATTTTTTGTCAAAAAATGTTTTTTATTACATTTGTATTGCTAAGTTGTGTAGCTTCTGTCATACTAACTACTACATTTACACAAAAAAAAAGTTTTCTTTTTTTTTTAAGAGAAAAATTCTATTTAGTATGCATATAAGTTGGACATAATTTAAAACAACAATTACTATAATAAAAGTAGTTTTTCCATATTATCATGTTGTCTGGGCTACCCGTTTTCAGCCATAGTACACGGTTATTTTTTAAAATATTTTTTTTTACGGAAACGTTTTTTTTTCTTGAGGACTTGAATAAGAGATTGACCCTTTACAAAACAATTAGATATTCATTATAAGACATCAGTTAGGCCAGGCTCACATCTAACTTCACATTCACTTTCACCTATCCTTTGATCTGCTGGACCGCTGGGGCACCACACAAGATCTGTGAACCTTCTTTCTCTATTCTTCTGTCATTTGTCTTTGATAGAATTTCATTCTGATGTTCTTTCTGAAAATATTGAAACCTGCCTTTTTAACTGCCTGGGTAAACCACTTGGGGGGCCGATTTTTAGTTTGTGTTTCCACACAAACTGTCTGTAACCTTGTTACTTTTGCCTTCATATTCTAGATCTAGATTAGTTTTAAATTTTATAGATTAAATTTAATTACAGACATTATTTAAATGTCATTGTAATTTGTATCCATGTTTAAAGGTTGATCTATAGACATACTTGACTAACCATGTTAGTGTGTTATTGTCTCTCCTAAATACTCAACATAAAACAAACACTATTGCATAATACACTAGGAAAAAACATCTGGTGTACTTTTCTTCATTGATTAGATGTACCTACAGTTCTAGGTCTGTTAAAAACATAGATTCTATCTAGTCTGTTTATTTTTTTTGGGCAGGGAGGGGTGTGGATGAAAATATTACGTATACATATATATATATATATAATGTTTTTTTTTCTCTAGTTGGTTATGCTAATCATGCTTAGATCTATATTCCATCTATCTATCTATATATATATATATATCAGTGCATGAAGTGATGTAATTGGTTAGATCTAGATTATTTTTCAGTATTGTTTTAGGTATTGTCTGAAAAAATATCTCTTATAGATCAAATTTTTTTTTTTAATGTGTAGAATTTACTAATTTATTAAGTATAAATTATTTCTTATTCTATTCTTAGTATTTAACGTCCTTAACCCAAATTTGTAAACCATCAGAGTTTCCCTATAAATCTAGTCGTGCATGCTATTTAGAGACCTCTAAACTCTGCTAAGCTATTGGTTTTCCTGGTTGATTTTAGGCAATACTTGGATATTGATTTATTTATAAGGTAGGGCAGAATGCTGTGTAGAACTTGTATATAGGTGTAGGAGCATTTGTATTTGTGGTATCATTTGGTATGCTATGGAGGTGGATTAACCCTCTACCCACTAACCTTAGACTAGAAGGATATAGTAAACAATCTTATAGTTCTGCCATAAACTCATACATTTATAATGATTTAACATCAAGGTATTTATGTGGAAAAAATAATTAGGCCTGGCCACAAGCAACATTTTGCTCTGGTAAAATAGAGTCAGTTAGATTTATACAAATATATCTAAGACTACATTCTATACCTAGATTTATAATCTATATTAACCCAGCCTAATGACATAAACATCTACTGAATAAACCCAGGCCTTATTTTTCAATGTATTTAGTGGCTTTTGGCATATCTAAATATCTAGTAAGTAGGTATGTCTGCCCTTTTTTTAGTTTTGTAAGTATATTATTACAGCTTTTGATATGGTATGAGCATTCTAATATTATATTTAAAATATATTTGTTCTTTGACCTACAGTTATTAAAATATGGAAAAAAACACATAAATCTTGTTCTAGAAATGACTTTCCTTAAAAGCTCCATTGTACTTCTGTAAGATAAAGAACAGCATTGAAATATCATACAAAAAAAAAGACCAAATAGAATCTCTGTTTATAACACTGCAAGACAGGAAACACTTCTTTCAGATTTATTGTTTGTTACTCTTTAGGGTCTAGTTGAACAGAAACTTTTTTTTTATAGTGATCCAAATATACTGCATTTGGCCTTTGGCCATCCAGTGTATTGTTGTTTTTTGGATCTAATAACTCATCTGTTTCCTTTTTTGGTTTCTATTTCAAAGTTTTGCTTCATGTCTTCATTTTCTTTTACAGAGAAATACAGTTGTTAAAGCGTTTACATCATAGAAATGTTATTCAGCTCATAGATGTGATGTACAATGAAGAAAAGCAAAAAATGTATGTATATTTACTAACTGATTTCATTGAAAGTAAAGTTGTTGTTTTGTTGTTGTTTTTTGTTTGTTTTAAAGTCACACAGAAAATTAGAGCTTTACTCATGATTTGACACAATTCCTAGATAATTTACTTCTAATAATTGGATGATGGCTCTAGGTTCACCCAGCAATGATGATTTTGGTTTGAGAATATTTCCAAACATTTTTGCTTTATTTTGTTTTGCTTTGTTTTTAAAAAAGAATTCTGGATTTTATATAAACTATGTATTTAAGACCACAAGACCGCTTACCAATTTTTCATTAATTTCCATAATGTGTTATGCTGCTGTACCTATTTTTGGTATCTGCTCATTATATGAAAAAAATGTCTCAGAATCTTAAAATAATCAACCAGTTGTACTTAAATCATATGTTTAGCTATTGCTAATGTCTGTCCCCATGTGTTTACTATGAATTGGTGTGGTTTTATCTTTAACACATTTCTGAAAATTCACAATAAACATGCATAATTCAAGCATGTTAATGATAGTCTAGGCTTGTAATAAGCCTAGAAGTTAAATAACATTTTGGTTAATTTAGACTCTTAGGAGTCAGAATTTATTAAGAAGAATGTCTTTACTTCTGATAAAAGAGACAATGAGAGCTAGCTTGCTAAGAAAAATCTTGAAATTATTACCTCAAGAGTTAGAAATCTAGTAAGAATAAAGGGACATGGCCCTTGGAATCTCAGGCATACGGGTACAGTAAGATATTGAGACTAAGGTCTGGCAGGGATAACAAGCAATGGAGAAAAAGCTCTCATTCATTAATTTAACAAAAGTGTCATATATGTGTTTTATTTGATGACTTTATATGAAAACTTTTTTAACTGCATTTATAGATTTGTGTGTGTGTGTGTTTTAATAGGTATATCATAATGGAATATTGTGCAAGTGAATTGCAAGAAATGTTAGAAAGTGTTCCCTCAAAAAAATTTCCTATCTGGCAAGCACATGGGTAAGATTCCTTAATTATTATATCATCATGTTTGAAAAATATACTACTTTTTATTTTGTGATTGGTACCAAAAGGATATTTTCTTAATGAAAACTTGATACTTAAAAGTGTTCTTCCTTACACTCAAATCTACTTCATTTATTTAAAATTTCATTTCATATAGACAAGCTTAAGATAATGTTTATATAATCATATGAAATGTTAAAATATTCAGATTTTTTTTTTATTTGAGGATCCATTGTAATGGAAACAAGGTCTACAGTCACATACACACACACTTATCCATTATTTGTCAATAACATATATGTTGAAAAACTGTGAAATGTAAAAGTTTCTATGACATAATGAGAGAACACTTTTATATTGAAAATGTGGGGGGAAAAATGCAAGGGGACTAATAGAATGTGTCTCATCAATATTAACATTTTATTTAATTTTGTAAAAAAGAAAAAAAAACAACTATTGATATGTATATTTTATACATTTGAGCAATTTTCCCAGAGTAGGTCATGAGGTGACTTGACCTGGTCATGTCATTCAAAGGAAAACAAAGCTCTGTGAAAGTAGTGTGAATATAGCATAACTGTAAGCTGAAAAAATTTTTATCTTGATAAGAATTATCCCTTTTTTTTTTTTTTTTTATTCCATTATTTTTTTGTCTTGTTTTTTCAGTGTACACAAAATAATATCTTCATGTTCATGTATTCATATAGATTACTTGTATTATCTCTGATTTAATGTTGCCGAATGTAAAAGGAGAAGAGAGCTTTGCCTAAACTAAAGCTGGAGGGAAAAATTTCCTCATATTTTTCTAGTTGTTATCTCCTTTATATCAAGATCACAACCAAAAAAAAACTTTAAAAAAAAAAAACAAAGCTTATATTAAGTGCAATTGTATCTATTAGTTTGAATCAGTCCTGTAATAAAATTTGTTATATAACAACAATAACTCTGTGGGATTAAAAATATTTTTACCAATTGTTTTTGTTCACAATTTCATGCATTTAACTTTCTCAATGCGCTATGATCCTACTGTCATGAATCAATACTATGACCCAATTCTACCTCTTTCTAGAAACGGGGGTCAGCTCAAAGAAGTCGCAGAACATACACATATTTAATTATAATCATCTAATCAGGGAAAGAGGAAAGGAAAAAAGTCGCATACATCAGTTTCTAAAAGATCATAGTTAATAAAATATTTAGAATAGAGGTTTCTATGATTCTGAAAAATATGGTTTAAAAAAGTATAGATTGGGGGTAACCAAGTTAGTTGGGGTCTTGGCATTGTAATGAGTTCTTAAACAGTTGTGGGTCCACTAGTTGTT
This sequence comes from Biomphalaria pfeifferi, assembly GCA_030265305.1. Lineage (NCBI taxonomy): Eukaryota > Metazoa > Mollusca > Gastropoda > Planorbidae > Biomphalaria > Biomphalaria pfeifferi. Next base: position 458,284 of record JASAOG010000023.1, read on the forward strand.
AGTAGAAAGTTGAATATTATCAAGAAATGTAACTTAAGTTATTGAAATGAAAATCTACATGTATGTTTAAATTATAAGTTTGAAGAAGTTTAATAAAGAAGAAAAAAAAGGACTCAGATGTTTCTTCAGTGTGTTTTCAAGCTTTATATATATATATATATATATATATATCTGGAAAGTGATTCTGTTTGTGACATTATTAATAAAAAAGGAAAGATATGTAATGTTTTGAAAGAATAATAAATATTACAGATCATCAATAAATATTTGGCAGTAAAGAAACAGAAATCATCACACCTACCACTTGTTGGGACCAATTGGGAAGGGTGTATCTTGGTGATTATTAATGTGATTGTTTTTGAAATGCATTTATAAAAAAAAAAGGGGAACGAGCTGCATTCAAACTTGAGGGTTAGCCTCCTTAAGATAACATACAAGAGTTACAGAGTACCAGAGAAGTGCTCATGAAAATAGAAGGTTTTATAGTTATCTATTGTTAGTTTCAAACTTTTAAAGGGAAGTATAAAAGGGACTTATTCAAATTCTACTACCACATTATTCAAGTATAATTTCTTTCCCTTGTTTGAGATACCAAACAAAATAATTAATTACCATAGGTTTTACATTTAATGAACTAATTGGCTATTATTTTTATTGATTATTGTTTTGTCAAGTAAAAGAAATAAGTGTGCAAAAATTTCAGCTTGATCCGAGATTTGGGTGTGAGAGAATAACGGGTACAAACTTTTCACCAGACAGACAGAGAGTGAGTTGATATAAGCTTTGTAAAAATGTAGCTGAAAATTAAAAAGCTTGACTGTTATACTACTTTCTAATATCAAAGCTTTCATCTCATTTAAAGTCATGTTTAACCTAAGAACACAATGTTTAAGAATTATAGATCCCTCTAAGCTGTGACAATTTATTTCCTAAATAAAGACAAAGTTATATATTTTAAAAAAAAATTTTATTCAGAAATATTTGTGTTTACTATAGAAGACCTTTTTGAAAGTTAGTATGGGGCAGGAATCAATATAGTTTGATAATTTCTTAGTCTCTATGAAAAGCAAAGCATTTCAGTAACTTCATCACATCAATTATTTTTCAAGACGCTGTTAGAGTTATTTGGTATAATCCCGTTTATTAATATCTGTACATGGCAGTCAGCGTCGAAGATATTTTCAAAAATCTTGCTTTACTTTTATTTAGCTAAAACAGGATCAATATAAAGACTCAAAAAAAAACAATAACATACACAGAGGTGGGGCACTCTCTCAGTAACATTTTTTTGCTCCTTTGGTAAAAGAAAAATGTATCTTAAAGAGGTTGACATTCAATTCCAATTAGAACCTCTTTTTAAGTACAGTCAAGTTCCCTTTCAGACCTTGCAATCTGTAGGGGTGATGATGTAAAGGTCATTTGATTCTATGACCCATGGTTAACGAGGGTATCATTAAGCCAGCACAATGACCGACCACCTTTATTTTTCACCAACTAATGTCAGGTACCCATTAGAGTTTGATGGACTCAGGAGTGCCCCAAAGATCCTGACATTAAAAATTCTAGTGTTCACCAGAATTCAAACATGTGACCTCCTGTTCAGAAGCCAAACGGTTTACCACTCAGCCACAGCACCTCCCTCCTTTATAAGTATAGGTCAAAAAGATTTTGATCTATGGAGGCAGAGAATGTAAAGCTCATCTGTTTCTTTGTCCGACAAAGCCAGCACAATGAACAAGAGCTATTACTTCCCCTACTGATGTCAGGTACCCTATTGGATGAACTCAGGGTTGAAATCAGAATCCAAAAGTTCAAAGTCCTACTCTTTCCTATTTGAACTTGAGATCCCTAAGTTCACACCTAAGCACTTTAGCTGTGTAGTGTTGTATAGGCATTTCTAAAACTGACCATGTTTGATGGAGTATTTTTTTTTTTGTATCAAAGTAATGTCAAGGCCACGTGTCTAGTTTCAACATTCATCAAATTACAGCTTTTGGTTTTAGCTTGTTAAAACACTTGGATGGTGAATCTTTGTGTTGCTTTGCAAAATAGGCTGCATCTCTGACATAAGTATTGATACTAAGACTATGCAAATTCAACATTGGTAAAAAGGAAAGTTTCTGAAATTTTAGAAGTTGTATAAAGACTTCAATTGTGCACACAAGCACAGCTTTGAGGGAATCTTATTAGTTGAAATTTAATTCATAACCCCACCTGCCTTTTTTTTCTTTTAAACTTTTATGATATTTTTAAAATATCATTTGGAGTGTACTCTCTAATATTAAAACAGTATTACTATTGCGGCTTTAGAGTAAAAAAGTAAATTATCTTTTCTATTTTTGTTCAGATATTTCTGCCAGCTAATAGATGGCTTAGAATATCTTCATAGCCATGGTATTGTACACAAAGATATAAAACCTGGAAATCTGTTGGTCACTAATGATGAAACACTCAAGATTACAGACTTGGGAGTAGCTGAGGTAAATTTCTTAAACACTAATTCTCAACTTTAAGCCTACTTTTTCATTTAATCTATTAAGTGAAGCGTGAAAGTTTTGTGTGGATAGACGATTGATGCATTTTTGGACATATTTAAAAAAATCATTCTCTGCTGGATTCAGATGTATTTTTAGAAGCTCTAGGTGTGTTTTTATAAGCTTAATATAAATTGATAAATAGTTGTTATGATTGCACACTATCAGTCTTAATTGCTAAATTTGTAATTTTTTTTTAAATTGCCAGTTTAAAAACAGCACTTTAAGAAAAAAAAAGGCTAATAGTATTGGCAGCATGTAATCTTCTTTTTCATACTCATGGCCATCTGTATAGCTTGGGGGCTTTATGATGACCATGACAAAAGTAAATACTAGTATATCTAGGTCTGTTTATGGCACTTGCATTGGCAAATTTATCATTAATTTTACTTTAAATTAATGCAAAATTTAAAAAGGACAAAAAGTTTACTTTAAAATGTGCAATAGAAGTGTGGCTGTAAGAAAGGTCATACATATTTATTTTTTTTCCAGCTTTTAAGCTAGAAGATTACAAACACTAAAGATAATTTGGGAACCTTTATATTTTATTGGTCATTTAAATAGTTTTCGTTTTAGCCTAAAAATATTTCTTCCATTATGTTTAAATAATGCTTTAATGTTTCATTGCAGGCCTTAGATATTTTTGCTAACAGTGATGAGTGTCGTACAAGCCAGGGCTCCCCAGCATTTCAACCGCCTGAAATAGCTAATGGTCTAAATACATTTTCTGGCTTTAAAGTTGATGTATGGTCCAGCGGTGTTACACTGTAAGTATCTTCATTAAATTTATTTCTTAAATACTAACATGAATTAAGTTTCATATTTTAAAACTTCATAGTTTTAGTGTAATGTTTTTTAATCCTAGATCCTTTTTCCTATGATTTTAGCTCAAGATTTCACATTTTGTAACTTAACAGTTTTACTTTAATGTCTTACTATCATTTTCTCACTTTTAGATCAAGTTTTCAAATTATAAAAAGAAAAAATAATAATAAAAACTCTATTTAGTATAATCAAACAAGCTACAAGAATTTTTTTTTTAATATTAATATTTAATATATATATATATATATATATATTAAAAAAAATTTTTGTTATTGATACTTAAACCTTTTAACAAAATTGCCTTTTTATTTTATATTCTCACAGCTACAATATAACAACTGGTAAATATCCATTTGAAGGAGACAATATATATAAGCTATTTGAAAATATTGGAAAAGGTGTTTACACTATACCTGATGATGTGTCAGATTTATTAGCAGACTTACTCAAAGGTACAAATTTGTCATTGTATGTATTAGCTTCTATTTGCATCAAGAGAAGGATTACACCAAAGGTTCCCTTCCTTTTTTAGGGGGGGGGGTGGAATATATCCTGTCCCTGGCTATTTCAACCCTTTTTTGTTTCTTCTTTTTTTTTTTTTAACATACTGATTTCTTGCGCTATGAGCAGAGGTTTCCATGGGCTAGATAGCACTGCTTCGAAGGTTGGATCCCTATTTTTGACATCACTGGACTATACCATTTCATGATAAAAGTGACCTATATTTTCTCAAAACTTTTTATAGGATTCTTTAAAAATAATTTGTGGCTTTTTGTCTGTTTATAATAATAAAGTAAATTTATTTCAATACTAGGTATGCTAGCTTATGAATCTGATGTGAGATACACTCTTCAGCAAATCAGGCAGCATCCGTAAGTCTTTTTCATGAAAAAAATTACCTAATATTTAAAAATAATTGTCTTTTCCCTTAAATTTGCTTTCAAATCATTATGAGTATGCACACTGGAATGATATACATACATTCAGTAACATTTAGAATCTCACTGCTTTGTTAGATTGTGAATGATCAGAGGATATTTCACTGAGCATTCATTATATTATATTGATCTTTATTTTTTTGTTGACAGATGGTTTATTAAGCAGCATCCGAGGGTACTGGAACGAGTGCTGATTCCTCCCCGACAAGATGACCCTGAGGATATTTTGCGCTCAATGACTGTGATTGGTTGCCTTAATGCTATGCATTATGGAAATGATGAGGAAGGACAGGAAGAAGATATAGCAATGGTTTCAGATTATCAAAATGACATATCTGGCCAAGATGCTGTTTGTGCTAATCATGGTAATTTAAAAGAATATTAAAACTCGTTAATTATGAATTTCAAAAACACTTTCCTCTTTTTTATTTTTTAAGCTTTTTTTTTTTGTGTGTGAATTGATGATAATTTATTTATAATTTTTTTTTTTTTTTCCAAAGATCATGAAGAGTTAAAAGGCAATTCAGGTCAAAATATTGTTGTAGATAATGAGAACTCCCAAGCTTCTGCTACAGCACCTCAAGCTAATGGCAAGTCTAAAAGTAAGAAAAATAGTAAAAGTAAATTTTCTAGCTGCAAACAGTCATGACAGAATAAAAGTATGAGACAGCCTTGTTTTAATAATACCTCACTATTAACTGTTCTCAACTCTTCACATGATAGAAGTTATCATTGGAAAATTTTTTTTTGTAAGCTATAGATGTACCTCATATTTGAATGCTTTTAATTGGGTCAAATTATAATTGAGATATGTATTAATAATTTTAATCACTCTATTTCTTTTTTTACTGTAACAAACACATAGAGCCTTCATTTTAAAAAAATGTTAATGCTGCATCTGAAAATATGCTTTGACTGAAGTGAAACTGCTTTAGTGTGTTCTTTGAGAAGCTAGATTGATAACTGTGAGGACATGTTGCATTTGATTTAATTTTAATTTGCCCTGCATCTGATGAAAACAGTCATTTCTAAATGTAATGCACCAAACAATTACTTACCAAGACTTGAGTTTCAATTTTTACCTCAATAGTCAGATAGTGCTTGTGATTATCTCATGAAACTTGCTCATTGAAGTTTCAGTGTCAAGTTTTGAAATATTGCTACTATTGTCTTCCCCGGGTTGTCACTCATTGTTTGGCTGTCCAACACTGCAGCTAAAGTTTATTTTTAGTATGTCATGAAGCACTTAAACCAATTAGAGACTCAATATTCCTGCTCACAGTATATATATGCATCACCTTTGTTCAATCAACAATATAGATACATAGATTTTTTTTGGTCAACTTTATTCTTTGGAATATAACATTACTACATATTATTGGCAAGCAATTATCACCAGGCCTGTGTCATTTTTTACTATATGAAAATAAACACTTGTATTGCTCTTTTAATTTCTATCCAAGTGTTGATCTGGTGATCATTTCCTATTTGTATGTTGACAATGTCTTCATCATTTTTACAAAGCTTAAAGAGTAGATAGATGCTGTGTTGCTTTTAGAACTTAAGTAATTTTAATAAACCAGTTGGTTTTGCTTTTTTATTAGTATTAAGTGAAGAGTATATTTTTTTAAAAGAAATGTACTTTGCAATGTTTTTAAGTACTGCTAATAATATTTTTGTTTGATCAAATGATGCCATTGGCATAAATGTTTCAAAATGTTGCAACTTCACTTCCTTATGGAAGAGTTTAAGAATGAAATGATGGAACTAGTAGTCTTTTTGTTGCTGCTAACCTGCACAGTATCAAACTCAAAATTTTTCAAGTTTCTCAAATTGTGCTTATTTTAGAATCTAGATTGGCATATATTGGTTGTGAATACCTGTACTTTCTCTTGCAAATGTTAGGACGGATACAACTTTACTAGTCTAGACACCTGACTACATGTTCATTTTATGTTAGAAATGAATCAAACTCCTGAGTATGAACATAAAATTAGTCTGTCCCGCTGATTTTGTTTGAATACAAAGAATGAGCATGTAATCATTTCTTTTATCTTTGGAGCATCTTCTCATTTGTCCCACTCCTCTTCTTATCATCCCCCCCCCCCTTTTTTTTTTCTCTTTTAGGCACTTATTTATTCATGACTAGTGTCAATCATCCAATCGTGTTTTTAGAACCATAAATGACTTAATTCTGCTTAGTTTTGAGTGTACATATTGACTGCTGAGCTCATTCTGCATAATACAAAGTGCATGGTTTGTCCTTCTGACACAGGTACACTGCCATAGTTTTCTTAATGTTCTGGTCTAACTTTATTGCTAGTATATTTGTTTAAAGTAGAAAGTACTATCCAAGTATTAGGTGTTTCTACAAAATACAAGAAAGTATTAGGTGTCAAGTACTTGATATGTTTTGTCTGTGATATTGTCACTACTGTGTTCAGGCGTAGAACATTAACTTAGGACACTATTATTTAATTCACTGTTGTTGTTTTCAACCTGTTATAATTTGTGTACATAATTTTTTTTTCATTTGTTGTTTTGTTTCTCTAGATATAATTGCCATTTCATTTTGAGAATTTAGTGCACAACTATCATTTGCCATTCCATTCTGATTTTTTAAAAAACCCAGATTGCCCAGTCATTTTGTTATTCAAATCAGTCCCAACTTTATTTGTGTCTTTGAACTAATTGTGTTGTTTAGCCATGTTCTGGTAGAACTCAGTAGTTTAAATAATTTATCTACTGGGAGGTTAAAGCAGAAAAAAACAATTTACTTGCTTGTAAGCCTTGTAAAAAAAAAATAATTTTATGTTGTACAATTGTATGAAATGCATTTTATGATGATTATAGCAGTCTAATTGTATTTGTTTTATAAATAATAAATTATATAGCACATGCTGATATTTATAAATACTTATACATATATATATATATAAATATATTAGTTTTTTGTTTGTTTGGTTATCATGTATGTCTACATTGGACTATTAATGAGAGAATCTGCGATTGGATGTGCTGTCTTTTATTCTCCACCTGGATACAAATGTTGCCTATTTACAAAGAAAACAACAAAAAGTGAATAAAAAAACAAAGATTGAATTTGTTGTCTAAACAGTTTTTTTTTTGTTCAACTTTGTTGTAATAATTTCTTTGAAATGTGAAACCTTATTTCAATCTCCAACAACTAAACCCAGACTGCACCTTCTGCACTATCTTGAACGGTGGCGGTGCGCATGGCAGAGTTATAGCCTACACATTTAGGTTACATATCATTTAGCCTTTTGATAAACCAACTAGCCTCTACAAAGATTTCAATGCTTAGGTTGTACCGTGTTGTGGTGTTGGATATACTTTTATCACGGAACCACTGTTAAAGTAGGGCCTACACTACATTATGAAACAAAATAGTAAAGCCTTTGAATCGCTAACCACTGCGAAAATCCAACCTGGTAAAATTCAATGGTTGTGATCTTAGAGGCATTAGTCTATAACCGAAATCTAGATTTACATGTAGATCTAAAAAAAAATTTTAAATGGCAGAATCGGTCTCTTCACAAAAATCAAAGTTTATAAAGCAATGGCTCTGAGAACTGGGTGCTTTATCGAAGGCATATAAGGCTCCTCGAACGCTTCCCTTCACTTAATACTAGGCATACGCTTGGAAGATTACATTAGGTCTACTAATAACCATGTTCTGCTGGAGGCTGTGGGGACAACATAGAAGCAATAATTACCATTCGACAGCTGGGCTGGGTCGGACACTTATCCGCATGGGGAACGACCGCATGCCAAAGGCGATCTTCCGAGCTTAAAGAAGATGTAAAAAAAAAAGGAGCCTGGTACCCCCCACCCCCGGAAGCGCTACAAACATCAACTCCGGCACCATTTCGACTTCACTAGCATGGAGGAAAGTAGCTGGCAGCGGATGCCCTCTGAAAGAGACAATTGGAGAGCTCTCAAAGGCCGCGGAACACGTTTTTAAGACCCAAAGAATAGCCCTTATTGAAGACAGATGCTGAAGACAAAAAGAAAACTTAACTTAATAGGCCTATATATAATTTACCATGGAATTATATAGAATAGCTCTACTAACTAACCACTTTAAAAAAACAAGGTTACAAAGACAGTTAGTGTGGAAACACAAACTCAATATCGGCCCCCGAAGTGATCCACCGAGGCCAGTAAAAAGGCAGGTTTCAATATTTTCAGAAAGAATATAATGAAATTCTATCAAAGGCAAAGGACAGAGAAGAATGTTGACAGATCTTGTGTGGTGACCCAATGGTCCAGCAAACCAAGGGAAATGTGAAAGTGAAGGAGAAGTTCAATGTGAACCTGGATTAACTGATGTCATATAATAATAATTGATCTAATTGTTATGTTATTGTTATGTAAAGGGTTTATCTCGTATTCAAAGCCTCAAGAAAAAAACAACAACATTACCGTTAGAAAAAAATAATTCTCCCCTTTCTTTAGTTCGATATCCTATATACTTTTATAGGCTATCATCTTGTACATTGTTGTTCACGCGATAATATGTTTTACTACTTATTAATTGTTGTTTTAAATTATATTCTACTTATATGCATACTATATGGATTTTTTTCTTCAAAGATAAAAGTAAACATTTCTTTTGTAAATCTAGTACTAATTATGAGTATGACAAAACATACTTAACAGCAATATATTTGTAAAAAAAAAAATTGACAATATTTAAAACCGTTTGCATAAATGTGCTAAAATTATGGTAAATGGCCATCTCCCTTACTAAAAAGCCTCCAGTGTTTGTTACTATTAATAGTTAATAGTTGTAAAAATGGTGTAATTTTATGAAAAAACTGCTTGCATAGTTGATTTTAAAAATTAAAATTTTCACTTTCAGAAAAGAAAAAAGTAGCCATTGCATCAGAACTTTGAATAATCTAAAATATCATGATGTCGCATTTTTAATATCTTTTCTAGTTTACGAGATCTAAACGGGACGGACGGACGGACAGCCAGTCCACACAAAACTAATAGCGTCTATTTCCTTTTCGTGGGCCGGGCCGCTAAAAAAAAATAGACAAGGTTACAAAGACAGTTTGTGTGCAAACACAAACTCAAAATCGGCCCCCGAAGTGGTCCACCCAGGCAGGTATCAATATTTTCAGAAAGAACATCAGAATTAAAATCTATCAAAAACAGAGAAGAATGGAGAAAGAAGGTTGACAGATCTTGTGTGTGTCCCAGCGGTCCAGCACACCAATGGATAGGTGAAATTTTGAAATTACACGTGAACCTGCCCTTACTGATGTCTTATAATGAATTTCCTTTAGTCCTGTGTGCTACACCAATGAGGTCATTGTAGTTCACGCGATAATATGAAAATGTACTTATTAATTGTTCTATTTAATTATGCCCAACTTATATACATATTAAATAGATTTTTTCTCTTTAAAAAAAAGTAAGCATTCTTTTTGGGTAAATTTAGCAGTTATTATGACAGAACTTACATAACTTAGCAATACAAAATGTAAAAAAAAAATTTTTTTTGAAAAAAAATCTAAATTCATTTGCATAAATGTGTTAAAAATATGGCGGATCATGACCTCCCCTACTAAAGAACCTTACATGTTTGTTACTATTAATAGTGAATAGTTGTAAAAGTGGTGTATTTTATGAAAAAAATACTTGCATAAGTGATTTAAAAAATTAGATTTTTCGCTTTTATAAAAGAAAAAAGTAGCCGTTGCATCAGAACTTTGAATGGACTAAAATATTATGATTTTCACTATCTTTTCTGCTTTACGAGATCTAAAAAGGGACGGGCGGACAGACATTTCACACAAAACTAATAGCGTGTTTTCCCCTATTGAAGGCCGCTTAAAAAAATGAAATGGCAAGGGAGACTACTCTAGAAATAGTCGTTAGGCGTTGTATTTTTTAGACTAATACAGTGGTCTTACAACTCTAAGGAGTAACAATGGCCGTCAGCCTGATAAAAAAATTATCCATCCGAGAGGTGAGATCTTTAGAGCTTGCTTATCTAGTTTGACTTATAAGTTACTCTGTCTAATTGGTTTCAAGCATAGGACGTGGTCATCTTCTTTTTGAAGTAACGCCTGTATTTCATAAGTCAAGATAAGAATTGAATAATTATTATAAGATCATTGAGGAATCATTCATAAGACTGACTCAGTGACTGTGACTCTCAGTCTGTCTCTGTCACTAACTCACTTAACTGACTAAGACACTTGACTTACTAAGACATGGTTATGATAATGATAAGAATATCAATAAGATGAGATAATAATATTTTAATATTATTTAACTCGATCAAACAGAAAATGTCACAATAAGTAGATCTATCACTGCCTGTCATTAGACTTTAGTGTCATTCACTCATTCAGATTTCAGTGACTTACTCAACAAACTTACTTACTCAAACTTACTGACTAAACTAGAGAGAGATCTAGATTCTATAGATGTATAATTAGTATTATAGATCTAGATGTAGAGAGACCACTATGACAGGAACTATGATTACCATTTTCTAGATCATGATTCATATTAGACCTAGTCAGTAGTCTTATATATATTATATAATCAGTCTCAGTTAAAGAGAAGGGATTCTCAACCTGTCAGTCACAACTCCTTGAGGGTCAAATGATGATTTGCCAAGGGTTGCTTTCCTGCACACAATAGACACAGCTCCACATAAAGAAGTCTGGGTAGGCTATTTTCTGGCATACAGATTACGTAGAAATAGGGACCTTTTTACTGTGAAGTGGATACTGCCTTTTTGCTATGAAGTGGATACTGTTCATATTATATGTGACACTGTCTGTTATGTGGTCAAACAAGCTAACCTGGTGAATTTTTCAGGGCTGTATGCTGGCTCCAACACTTTTTAGCTTAATGTTTACCGCAATGCTGAAATGTCTTTTGTGAAGAAAGTGTTGGTGTTGATATATGATATCACACTGAAGCAAGTCTATTCAAAGATTTAAGGTGAAGACCAAAGTAAAATATAACTGCATCAGCCCATAGACCTGCTCTAAATGCCTCAAATGAAGAGAGCTTGTCCCTCTTCAACACCTGCAGAAATTTTAAAAAAGCACCACTATTGGAGTATGGGCAGCCAACAATAGATCTCCAAAGTCCCTTGTCCTGGCTATCCTTTCCATCTTGGTCCAGGTGTAACAAATCTTTAATGTGTCTGCCTCTAGTTAGCATCAGGAGGTGCTTCTAGGACACTCTCTTTTTCTCTTGCATTTGGGTTCCACTTCAATACCTGCTTTGTGATGCTAGTTGGTTATTGGTGCAAAGTGTGCCCTATTCAGCCCTTCTGATTTCTCAGGAGTTTTGTTTGTTCTTTGCAATAGTTCATTGTTGCTGATAGTGTCTGGCCATGGGGTGTGAAAGATTCTATGTAGACAGCTGTTAATGAAAGTTTGCACTTTTCTAATGGCAATTTTAGTTGTTCTCCAGGTCTCGTCAGCCATACAACATTTGAGTTAAAGAGGAAATTTCTCTTGCCATTCAGATTTTCTTTCGCTGCATGAAGGTGATCCTTGGTTTTCCATTTCTCGCCTTGACATCAGCATCTGTTCCCCTTGTTTTATCTATGATGCTACCCATGTTGGGGAAGGATTCTATTTTACTTTGTATTTTAATGCTGTGCTTAGAATTAGTAAAGTATTTAACAGTTCTATCGCACATTTTCAGTGCTTTCTTATTTCAATAATCTTTGGCATATAATATGCTTAGACACAGTCTCACTTGATTTAAATCCAGAAATACAATTTTTGAATTAACCATACAAGTCCATAAATATTAGTAAAATGTTTTACATGTTTTGGATGTTCCTTCAGAGTTGAAGATAATCTACTTCCTTGCCCTAACTGACTGATTCATTCATTCATCTTAATTATCTCATCAAGACTTGATGAAAAAATATGAAATAAATTTTAAACAGTTAGTACTTAGTATGGCTTGGAAGACTAAGCACTTAAATGTTCAAAATGTCCTGCAGTCAATTTTTCCAAATTAACCTTCACGTCATGTATTTGTTCTAAAAAGTGATGTTCAAGTGTTCAATAACACATACATAATGATCTGAGTCTTAAACATAATTTTTCTATCTGTATATATATATATGAAGTTTAAATGTTTTTTTAATTACTTTTTAGAATATTTGACAAAGGACAATTTGCAATTGCTTTTATTAGAGCAAATAAATTAAAAACTTTTTTTTTATTTAACAATAATAAAAATTATAATTTCCATTTTTTTAAAGTTTATAATTTATACATGAATATTCACAGTGTTTAAACCTATTACTTTTATACATCCAAACATATTTTAGGTTACAAATACATCCTGGAAATGAATCAATTTGTACATTTTAATATAATAATATTTAAATTTTTCTTCCAAACAGCTTACAGGACGTTTAAGCTTACAAAGGTCAATTCCACAAGGAAAACCATTCTCGAAAATTCCTGGGCGTATGTGCTATCGACTCAAGTCGTTAGTTCCATCATGCATTTTAGATGAAGGGTATGGTTTTATATAAATTTTTAAATATAATTTTTCCTTACTTGCTAATATTAAAACCTTTTATTATTCATATCTTATTCATCTTTCATAGTTGTGAAAATGGATTTATTGGTAATGTTAATTAAGTTTATTAAGTTTTTTATTATATATATTTTAATTATATCTATTATTTTACTCATGTTCCTGTCTACTATGGTTATAGTATTTGACACACATTTTTTTTTGGCTGCAAATTGTCAGAAAATGTATAGGGGTCTACTATGTTGTGACCACAGTTAACTTAATTAAATTTTGAAGCACAATTTAGTTGAGAAAAATACAGTGCAAAGATCATTTTTGAAAATCCTTAAACACAGACATCACAAGTAGCTTGAGCAGAGAAAGAAAGATAAAGATACTGACACTCTGAATAATGGCATTATGACCACTTGTAATAGGCATCTTCATAAACAATAAACCAAAACTTTGTCACGTATCTTCCATGGCTTTAATTGACTGGTAAAAATTTGTTCTAACCCAGTCCACACATATTACTGCATCAAGTTATTGAAGTATATTGTGAACACATTCACAGTATGCTTAAAACACAAGCAAACAGAAAGAAGAGGTGTAATAAGACATATTCAGCCCTTGAGATTTTAAAGATATTTTTTCTTCTTCTAGGTATGTGTTTTTGGGATTTAGTAAATTGGGCCAGTTTGTCATATCCTATTCTCTACAAATTGATGCAGATGTTCATTCTGCTTATCCTGATCACGTGTATAAACTGCAGTGGTGGCTTTTTATCCCCTGTAAAAGACTTCAGTTGGTAAAAATAGATTTTCATATCAATTAAATTAATTTGTACAATTTATTTTAAAAAGTTACTTTTTTTTTCAATATGAAATCATGAACAGTGAATAGTAATTCTTCTTTATTTATTAAGATCCTTTATTTTTCTAACAGCCATTTTTATTTTTTAACTCATTCTATATGATCACTATAATATCTTTGCTAGATTTCGGAAGTCAGACTGTTTGGTGAGGAGAATATTTTTCATTCACTATTTATTGCTTACTGTGAGTGGCCAGAAGATAGAACCAAGATAACTATATATGGTCACAGGTAGGTATTAGTTTTTACACTAATCTTTTTATGAATTTCCCATAAAAAGATTTCATTAATTTAGGTGTGGCTTTTGGTAGTTTAAAATTGGATAGGCTGCAATACATTCTAGACCTTAGCTTCATATGCTAAGTATATACAATGTCCCTTCCATTTTCATATTTCTGGGACAAGAAGCTGTTTTCTATTGTTGACAGTGCATCTTTTCTGTTCATCTATATTCTACTTTTTTTTTAAGGATAAGGGGGTAGTTTTCTGAAATGTCTGCTGTTGTTGTGCAGGAGGTGTGGACTAGGACTTAAATCATTTTTAATTCTGTATAAACTTTTAAAACTTAAAAAAATAAACAACAAGTTGAGCCCATTAAAATGTTATTGTTCTACTTAATGTACTTTCATGATTTTTTTTAACTGAATCAAATTCTAAGATTTAGTTAACCAGCCTTGTTTGTCATATCCTATTCCCTTTGTGCATCTTCACATTTGGTGTTTTGCTGTATTCTGCAACCATCTCAGTCAATTCCATTTATTCAAATAATAAGAAACTAAAATCACAATAAACAGTTTTTTAAATTTGTTTTTTTTAATAATTTATTCTAGAAGAAATTATTATTTTTAATTTTTGTTTTCTGTTTTTGAAAATAGAAAGAAATATCTCCAAACCTAAATAAATAAATATATTTTAGAAGTATTTTATTTTTTTCAAAGGAAATACTTTTGTGTAGCTAATGTGTGCCTCTCCTCCTTTTGAAAAATTTATTCCATCAGTCTTAATTATTTTTTTTTTAAATTTTTTTTAGTACACCTCCGGCAGGCGAAGATGGTTGTCAGTGTTATTTAACTGTCACTGCTGTTCCTTCACTAGGAGACTGTCATGAATGTCAAATGCGACACAAAGGTTTGTTATATTTCTCAAATTTATGGTTTAATTTAGTTTATATTTGTTAGTTTATAATTCAATGTTAAATTTGATTGATACAAGTACATTTTGTTTAAATAAATTTTGTATATTTAATATGGGCAGCGTGGATAATTGGTAAAGCACTTGACTTCTGAGCCGAGGGGGTCACAGTTTTGAATCTCTGTGAATACTGGGAATTTGAATTTTGGGATTTTTAGGACACCCTTGAGTCCACCCAACTCTAATTGGTACACCCAACATAAGTTGGAAAAAAATAAGGTCATTGTATTGGCCACATGGCACGCTCGTTAACAGTCTGCCATAGAAACATTATCTGCCCTTTAGATTGCAAGGTCTGAAACGGGTACTTTATTATATTTTTTGAAAAATTACATTATATATATATAATAATTTTTTTTTTAAATGTCCTTAATTTCTACAGTGGTCCCACATGTTCCATCTATTCAGCAGTGCCTTCGGCACAGTTTTTGTGTGCACTCAAAGTTTGAACTAGCTCCCCCATTTCCATTTTTTTCTCCTAAAGTACAGTTACGGGTAGATGGTATTGCTGTCCTAAACACAGGAGATTCTATTGTTGCCTTACAGGTAAATCATTATTTTGTTATACAATGCTGCTTATAAATTTGTACTTCTATAAAAACAAAGTGAGATAACATGAGTTCTTCAGTTTAATGCGCCACAACGAAAGCTTAGTGAAAACTATCTTATAGATTTGATGGAAAATAAATAATAATAATAAAGTAAAATCCCTTTAGTTAAAGTTAGGCAATATCTGAAAAAGGTATGTAATTTACAAAAATAAAAAAGCAAGCTACATTGACCCAAATAAGCCATCACATTCAAGGTATAATATAATTATCAATTCTGACTGCTTCATTGTTTTAGACACAAGTCTGAGAAAAGTTGTCAATATTTTCCAGGTTGACACACAACTTCCGATTAACAGTTTTGACACTGAAGGTCGTCTTGCTATGGACCAGGAGGAGATGCAGTCCAAAGCAGGAATAGAAAAAGTCATTTTAGGCTCTGATTTGTCTATTTTTGGTACTGTCAGTACCTATTTTACAGAGCAGGAAGATCCAACTCAAGATCTGAGCCCCAAACCTAGAAACATTTCTGACTCACCTATGCTCATTGAAGAAGAAGGTGAGAATTTTTACTCTGCTGAACACGTATCTGAGCATAGTGACACTGATCAGAGTGAATCCAAATCTACAAAATCCTCCAGCTGTGACAAATCACGAGCTGGCTGTGACAAATGTTTATTTGGGGGCAGTGCGAGGCATGGTTCTGCTTGTGGCTGCTCTGTTCTATCAAATCATCGACCAGCGTTACGCACGAAGAATTTGAGCAACAGTAACAATGAAAGCCCACTCCCGCTAAAAACTGGGACTAGTCATTTCCATGGAAACCACGAATGTCTTTCCCCAAAGTCTCCAAGGTCACCAAAAAGCTCAGGTTATCCCGACTCTGTCAGCAGGGTATCACTTCTGTTTGGTCAGTCCAGCAACATTAATCATAATGTTTCATCTAGTATCTCAGTTATAACTTGTGGTCAGGCTGGAGATAGAGTCACAGAAACACAGCAACCGTCTGAGAATATTATGTCTCCGCCACCTCCAGTGGTTCAGGTTTGTGTGCCTCTCTTATGTTAGTTTTGTACAAATTCACTTTTTGTTCATTTTGATCTACAAGTATTTTGTCTGTTCAGAATAGGTTGTTATAAGTAAAAGTTACTGTTTTTTTTATGTTGTTTTTTTTTAAAAAGGTCCAAGCTTTTATTGTTTTTTAAAATTATCTTTTTCTTGGAGTTATAAATCTTAACACACAGTGAATCAAATTTCATTTCAGATCATTTTTCCTCCACTTTTGACTTCCATTTCTAATTAGTCCATTGTAATTGTAATCAAATCTTGGACTTAATTTATATTTTCATAACCTTTTTCTTTAAGAAAAATGTACAAAAGGTTAAAGAAAGGTTTTGAATCTATTTATAGATGATTTTTAAGCTGTCATATTGAATATAAATAGAATATTAAAAATACCTATAAGACACTAGGTGGTGTGGTGGTAAAGCACTTGTCTTCCAATCTGAAGGGTCTCTGGTTCAAACCTGACATTAGTTGGGGAAAGTAAAGGAGGTTGGTCATTGTGCTGGCCACATGACACTCTTGTTAACCCTTGGCTAAGAAATATCTGCCGTTTAGATCCCAAGTTGTGAAATGGGTACTTTACTTTCTTTTTTTTTTTATATAAGACAATAGCAATAGAAAATTTAGAAAATGTTATGATAATCTGATACGTTTTTGTGAATGTTTAATTAGGTTCAAAGTCCAAGCATTGAAGTCGGCAGCAACAAAAGCCAAACAGATCCAGAGGATCTTTCATCTATACCCATCTCTTCTCAGAGGTCTTTTTTTTCCCCAAGTAGCAGTGCCACCTCAGATTGTCAGTCTCAGAGCTCAGAAAGTGTGATAGTCCACACCACTCACACCAGGACTGTCACATTTTCTGTCAGGAGGTTCTCTACTCTTGACCAACAGTTAGAGTCTCCGACACCAACAGAAGGTTTGATATTTTGTTGTTTGGGATAGTCACTTGTGCTGGTTTCAGCATTTTTATAGCCACTATTCTGTGAGTAGAGTCACTTGTATATTTTGTGATCACTCCTAAGGTCTAAAACTACTGGTATGTTTAATGACCTTTGTAATATGTCTGAAATATGTTTTTTTTTTCTTTTAACTGATCTAGATGTAAATAAACTCAGATCTATTTTTAAAAAAATCAACATAAACTTTACAATTACACACATTCATTCTCTAGCTAAATAATTACATCCTACACAGATTTATGTGTCAATCTAGTTGTGTGTTAGAGACTTCAACTCTACATGCTCTAATATAAATAGGAAGAAATAGCACATATAAGAAATATGCCTTTATCTTTCTGAGTATTTATTTGCCTATCATTATTTGCTTTTTACCATTCTACCACCCAAACTGTTGAAATGAAATGAATTACTGTAGTTGTGTCTTTGTTAACCTGAATGCCATTTGACCCAGTTGTTCTTTTATCTAAATAAATTTTATTCCTTTGCAGATGATTATGACCTAGCCTACAAAAGTATTTTACCTGTTCAGGTAGTTTGGAACAAAAAACCATTGAATATCATCAGAACTGTGAGAAATGACATGTCTTTGGTAAGATACATTCAGTTGTTCAACTAATGGTGATGAATATAAATAAAAATAACTTGATAAACTGCTTGCAAACATTAGTTTAGAATGTCTGTAGAAAATGTGCTTGTTACAAATTTCTTCAGCAAGAAACACCCTAATTGTAGTTTAATAGTGTTTGTTAATCTCAATGATCTAAACAGAACAAAATGTTTGCCATATATATTAAGCACACAATAAAAATAATTTCAAACAATTTAAGAGTAATTACCGTATTTTTTGCCGTATAAGACGCTCCGGCATATAAGACGCACCCAATTTTAAAGGAGGAAAATCTAGAAAAAAAAGATTCTGAACCAAATACTGTACTAGTTGGTCCGCCTGATCACTTTCTCACATACACCATACACGTTGTCTGTCATCTACCCAGACGGCACATTATGACGTAGGGAGGGCGGTGTGTACCGGCAGTAAGCTCAGCATGATGCCCGTGCAGCACATGGTTAGACTGTCGGGAGGGGGGCATGGCGCGCTATAGGAGGGAGAGGGAAGCCCGAACACACACAGCCTGGCCGTGCAGGGAGGGTCACAGAAGTCACCACAGCCCGCAGTACGTGCCCCAAATCCAGCCCGCAGCACATACTGCATAAGGAAAGGACTGCGAGTAAGCGCCACACGAAGTTGGGGGCAGTTTTAATGCATGTAAAATGTGTATTTGCCGCATAAGACGCACCAACTTTTCCCCCCCAGTTTTGGAGAAGAAAAAGTGCGTCTTATACGGCGAAAAATACGGTAGTAGAGTAATTTCAATGTCACTTTTGATTTGTTCCTTACTTTTTTTTGTTCTAGATATTTTATCTTTCAAGTGTTTGTAGTTTCCTCATTTTTTTCTACAAACAACAGATAACTGTTCTACAAATGACCTTTGATATAGAACATTACATGGTAGAGGCCATTCGTCATGATGCAGATTGGTGTCAGCGTTATGTAGCATTCTGCAATTATGATTTGCAGATTCTAGATGTGAGATTTTTTCTGTCACTTTTTTCAAAGTAGACTTTTTTTGATAATTACATATATATGTCACAAAATGACTGTAATAAAGGCATATAGACACATCATTACTTTTTTTATGGCATATAAATACATGACTTTTTATATTTATTCAGTTACTAAGTGACTAAATTGTTAATGGCATATAAATATGTAACGGTTCTTAGTCACAACAATTTCTTAAGAATTTTCATTACTTCTCAGGTATGTCCAAACAGCCAGAGTGTATATGGAACCGTGTATGCTTTAATACAAGCCAAGGAATCTATAGACAGAAGTAAATATAGGTAAAACAGTTTTTAGATTTGTAGAAACCATTATTTTTTCCATCATAACATTTCTTGTTGCTGTTGTATTAGTGATTTATCTCAAATAAACTTCAATGTGTATGTCTACTTTAGTAGGATGATGGTCAAATTGTATCAAACACAGTTTACCTTTGTTTTCAATCTGTGTACAGGTAAGTGTCCCAAATAGTTTTCTTTCCATTATTTGTTATAAAGTTCTTTTTTTTTTTAAGCATTATGTTCTGTTGTCATTAGTCTGTTGGACCATAGGGGCACCACACAAGATCTGTTGACCGTCTTTCTCCATTACTGTCTTTGCCTTTGATAGAATCTCTTTCAGGCCTGTCCGTTCTTTTGTCTTCTCATCGCTTTCTCTGCCTCTTCTTTTCCCTGGTACTGTGTCCTTTTTGACAGTAGTTAGCAGCTCATCATGGAATCCTATCGCTGTATTAATCCTGTTTATAATCTCTTCATTTGTGATTCGGTCTTTGTATGCGATACCTAGGATCTTTCTGTAGCATCTCAATTCCATTGCTAGGATCCTCCTCTCTAGTTCTACAGTCAGCCCCCAAGATTTGCAAGTGTATAAGAATGACCAGGGAATGCATCAGTCTGATTTTAGTGTTGAGGGTTTTGCCTTTGTCTTTCCATTTATCTAAGCATTGTGTTGTTTGTTTTTTAATAACTCTGCATTTTTTAAATTTGTCTAATGATTGTTTTATGTGCCATTGACATTTAGGATTGTACTCCACATTGTTCATAGAACCTTTAACTGAAGTGGACGAGAGAATTCTTCGAGGGTAAGTTGTATTACACAAAACTGATAACACCATTGTATTGATTTTGCCATTAAGTCAATTACTATGAAATATTTAGAAAATGACTAGATTGAGAGAACAACTCATTTATTCCCTATTTATTACAGGCGAGACTGGAGCTCCCCAGGTAGTAAAGAATGTTGCCTTCTACGTCGCAAAGCTGCTGTACCTCAATCATTTTATACAAGTGTACATGTACTTAGTAATGAAGCTGTTTTTAGAGGTACATTGTTTTTTCAGCTAGTCATATTTAAGTACTATAGGTGTTTTTAGAAGCAAATCTTTTTGAAGTGATAATATTAAAATGTGGAATTTACTTTGAAGACATAAATAGTAGGCTTTTTAGAATAGAAACTATTAATTAAAGTCTAAACCACAAAGAGTGTCATGTGCTAATTAGGTAAGTTTGTAAAGTAACATGTTTTACTTGTTTAAGTAACTTGTTACTTGTTCCTTCAGAGTTGAAGATAATTTACTTCCTAGTCCTAACCTCCCGCAGGACAACGGGGGGTGGGAGTGGGCAGGGTTTGAACCCGGGACCATCGATAAGTCCAGCGTGCAATCCACACGACCAGTCAGGTCTGAGTATATTCTTAAAATTTGTTTTAAACAAGTTTCTATGCCAAGCCACGCTCAATAGGTTGAAACCTATTTATAAAATAGAAGGAATACTTCTGATATTTTAAAACATAGGTACTAATTGATAGCACATTGCCATTATTCTCACCATAGAAAAAAATATTTTCAACAAAATTATTTTTTTTTTATCATTTCTTTAAAACCCAGATTAATGTTAAGAATTTCATTTTTATTACATCTATTTGTCTTCTCTCTTTCTTTTAGAAAAATCAATGTCAATGCTTGTTGCACCTTGTCAGTACACTGCCATTATTTTGTAAAAGTATGAAGGGACTCTTGACATCTGTGTTCAGATTATGTTAAAGACATTTAACTTGAACCAAGTGCTTGACAAGATATTTCTGATCAGACCATGGTAACAGCACCGCCCTAATGTTAGACAAGATAGCTGTTTACAGATCATAGCAAAGCCAGTGTCACACAAGATCCAGTGTTTTCAAACAAGGGTTCAAATAATTAATGTTAATATTTTTGTTTTTGCAAAAGAAGCAAAGATTTTAATTTTATTTGAATGTTCATTATTTTATACTATTTGATTGTTACAAAAATTTCTTGTATTGACTTTATTGCAGGCAGTCATGTGCTTAGAATCTCAAAAGATGCTCATTTGGGTGTTCTTGTATTGATTTCTCTATAAATTTCTTTGTAATTTAACATATGATATTTTAACAATATTTTTAATGTTATTTTTTCAATTCAATGCTGACAATATAATATGTTTACAAACAATGAAAAATTCTTCAAAGACTTTTTGATCTCTGTTTCTCCCATATTTTTTAGTTTTTAAAAGCAGCATTGATAACCTGATGAGCATTAGATGTGATTATTTATTTCAACCTGAACCAAATTGTTGGACATTTTGAATTCATTACGTCTGCACTTCCTCTCATATCTTGATTCTGGCCAAATACGATGGCTATTTGATGTACAGTCAAACTTGTAGATATGTCAATATTCTGTAACATTTGTTTTTTAAAATAGCTGATCACAAACTTGTTTATTTTCACCACAAACATTTTTAGTCTCTTATCAGTTTTTTGTTCATTAGACAAGAAGCATACAAATGATGGGTAGAAGCTTGATGCCTCAAATGAAAAGAGTGACTCTGAAAGGTCATAATCTTTGAGCTTCTCTCTCTCTCTCTTTCTACTGTACCATACTTCTGTTGATCTTAGTTTAGTCAAATAAAACTTACTAGAAAAAATGGAAAGAAGAGCATTTATATTGATAACATTTTAAAAAGGTTGACTTTGTACATTTGGTAAATTACATTCCATTGAGGAGCTTTGTACAGCTTAATTATCCCAGGATGTCAGACATCTTGATCACCCTCTTGAATTCTGCCCTGATGCTCATAATAAAAGCCCTAAATGACCCATTTGATTTGAAAAGAACAAAGGTTGATCAGGTAATGCACTGAAGTTCGACTGCTGCAACTCATAGCAACTATAACCTTTGCTTTTTTTGGGTTTTTATTTTTATTAAACGCATCCCAGATGCATGTAGATTATTTTCTCGACATTAGAATTCTGCACATGTAGGTAAACATTTGTCAACCTTTTATAGACTAATTTACACATTTGTTCCTAATTCAGTTTGGTAGTCATACAAAATGTGTTGATGTCTTCTATTGGACAGGATGAAAGAAATGTGTATGAAATAATATGCTGTACTTGACTTTTGCACAAAAAAAACAACAAACATGCCATGACCCAGTGTCATGTTTGTATGATCATTTAAGCGAAACACTTTTCAAATACATTTTTGCTGTAATAGTCTTTTTTTTTTTTTATTGTTTTGTAATTTTGCATTCCCTGATGCTCATTTTATATGATCATATCCCAGGGCTCATTAATGATGATTTATGATTTGACATTTTTGTTATCCTATTCATTGGGTCATTGACTTGCAGAGTTCTCCAGCTTTATCAGTATTTTACATTCACTTCTAGAAATCCTTTAGATGAATTTTCTTGATTTCCTAATTTGATTATTGTTTCTGCTTCATTCTTCAATTAGAGATGAAGATCTTTTACAATTAATTTAGAGAAACTAATAGTTCTTAATTTAATCAATATTAGCATTTTTTTTCTCATAGGATTATTTACTTCTTAACAGGATGTATAAAACCTGTTTTAGTGATTAACATGTTTCATATTGAAACATTTTTAAAAAAATGCTTTTAGCCTAAACATTCAATGTGGGCTAAGAACTTAACTATTTTGTCTCCTTAACAGTTATTTCATCTTAAGGTCGAATGAATGAATCATGAGCAAAAAAAAGGTAACTAAAAATATTAAGTTTTGGAAACATCTAAACTAATTGTAGACATTTTGATGTAAATGTATTAGCAAACTTATTACATTTTTGCATTTATCATGTTCATGGTATTCCATTTCTTAGTTAATTTTAGTTCCAGTCTTGTCTGTTGACTATTTACCTATCATGCACCAATTGTTTTATTTTTAAAGTTTTTAAACAATTGTTTTATTCTACGAATAAATCTTACCATAAGTTTCACAAAACTTGTATAACCATTTTAATTGTAACTGTATATCTGATTTTTTATGCAATTAAATTTAATTGAATGTTGATCTTAGAAAAAACATAAGGTTAACATTGCAGAATTTAAATATTAGATTGGTAGAAAATAAGAAAGTGGCGACATCTCACTCCAGGTTTATGGTATTTTGCTAGTTCTGTTTTTATGCTGGAGGTCACTCACAAAGGCCGGGGGGATACACATTTGAGACCAAAAGAAAATCCACTGCCGAGGACAGACGTAGACGGTGAAAAGAAAATCTAAATCGGCCATATTCAAAGACCACCAAGAGATTAGAGACAGGGTTACTACAGCAATCGGACCACCAAGAGATTAGAGACAGGGTTACTACAGCGATGGGACCACATTCAAAGACCACCAAGAGATTAGAGACAGGGTTACTACATCGATCGGACCACCAAGAGATTAGAGACAGGGTTACTACAGCGATGGGACCACATTCAAAGACCACCAAGAGATTAGAGACAGGGTTACTACAGCGATCGGACCACCAAGAGATTAGAGACAGGGTTACTACAGCAATGGGACACCATTCAAAGACCACCAAGAGATTAGAGACAGGGTTACTACAGCGATCGGACCACCAAGAGATTAGAGACAGGGTTACTACAGCGATCGGACCACCATGAGATTAGAGACAGGGTTACTACAGCGATCGGACCACATTAAAAGACCACCAAGAGATTAGAGACAGGGTTACTTCAGCGATCGGACCACCAAGAGATTAGAGACAGGGTTACTACAGCGATCGGACCACCAAGAGATTAGAGACAGGGTTACTACAGCGATCGGACCACCATGAGATTAGAGACAGGGTTACTACAGCGATCGGACCACATTAAAAGACCACCAAGAGATTAGAGACAGGGTTACTTCAGCGATCGGACCACCAAGAGATTAGAGACAGGGTTACTACAGCGATCGGACCACATTAAAAGACCACCAAGAGATTAGAGACAGGGTTACTACAGCGATCGGACCACCAAGAGATTAGAGACAGGGTTACTACAGCGATCGGACCACATTCAAAGACCACCAAGAGATTAGAGACAGGGTTACTACAGCGATCGGACCACCAAGAGATTAGAGACAGGGTTACTACAGCGATGGGACCACATTCAAAGACCACCAAGAGATTAGAGACAGGGTTACTACAGCAATCGGACCACCAAGAGATTAGAGACAGGGTTACTACAGCGATGGGACCACATTCAAAGACCACCAAGAGATTAGAGACAGGGTTACTACAGCAATCGGACCACCAAGAGATTAGAGACAGGGTTACTACAGCGATCGGACCACCAAGAGATTAGAGACAGGGTTACTACAGCGATGGGACACCATTCAAAGACCACCAAGAGATTAGAGACAGGGTTACTACAGCGATCGGACCACCAAGAGATTAGAGACAGGGTTACTACAGCGATGGGACCACATTCAAAGACCACCAAGAGATTAGAGACAGGGTTACTACAGCGATCGGACCACCAAGAGATTAGAGACAGGGTTACTACAGCGATGGGACACCATTCAAAGACCACCAAGAGATTAGAGACAGGGTTACTACAGCAATCGGACCACCAAGAGATTAGAGACAGGGTTACTACAGCGATGGGACCACATTCAAAGACCACCAAGAGATTAGAGACAGGGTTACTACATCGATCGGACCACCAAGAGATTAGAGACAGGGTTACTACAGCGATGGGACCACATTCAAAGACCACCAAGAGATTAGAGACAGGGTTACTACAGCGATCGGACCACCAAGAGATTAGAGACAGGGTTACTACAGCGATGGGACCACATTCAAAGACCACCAAGAGATTAGAGACAGGGTTACTACAGCGATCGGACCACCAAGAGATTAGAGACAGGGTTACTACAGCAATGGGACACCATTCAAAGACCACCAAGAGATTAGAGACAGGGTTACTACAGCGATCGGACCACCAAGAGATTAGAGACAGGGTTACTACAGCGATCGGACCACCATGAGATTAGAGACAGGGTTACTACAGCGATCGGACCACATTAAAAGACCACCAAGAGATTAGAGACAGGGTTACTTCAGCGATCGGACCACCAAGAGATTAGAGACAGGGTTACTACAGCGATCGGACCACCAAGAGATTAGAGACAGGGTTACTACAGCGATGGGACCACATTCAAAGACCACCAAGAGATTAGAGACAGGGTTACTACAGCGATCGGACCACCAAGAGATTAGAGACAGGGTTACTACAGCAATGGGACACCATTCAAAGACCACCAAGAGATTAGAGACAGGGTTACTACAGCGATCGGACCACCAAGAGATTAGAGACAGGGTTACTACAGCGATCGGACCACCATGAGATTAGAGACAGGGTTACTACAGCGATCGGACCACATTAAAAGACCACCAAGAGATTAGAGACAGGGTTACTTCAGCGATCGGACCACCAAGAGATTAGAGACAGGGTTACTACAGCGATCGGACCACCAAGAGATTAGAGACAGGGTTACTACAGCGATCGGACCACCATGAGATTAGAGACAGGGTTACTACAGCGATCGGACCACATTAAAAGACCACCAAGAGATTAGAGACAGGGTTACTTCAGCGATCGGACCACCAAGAGATTAGAGACAGGGTTACTACAGCGATCGGACCACATTAAAAGACCACCAAGAGATTAGAGACAGGGTTGCTACAGCGATCGGACCCCATGATGACCTGCTAACTATAGTAAAAAAAAACGAAAGCTTAAAATTTATGGCCATATTACAAGATCTTCGGGGCTCGCAGACCTTCCTTCAGGGAACTGTACCAGGAAAAAGAAGGAGAAGAGGCAGACAGAGAAAGCGATGGGAGGACTGTCAGGTGGGTTTAGTCACTTAGGTAGGGTATGATATTGTGGTCCCGTATCCCCAGCCTGAACAGAGTAACACAAGAACCTAAAGGTAATGGCATGTAAATACGAACATTGAATAACAGTTATTCAACTGAACATTTAGTGAATAACAACAGTTGTCAACAGGAACAATATTTAATTATACTTAATTGTAAGTTTCCAACATATTTACATATAAATCAATATCATTGAAGTTAGCATTGGATTAATAATTAGTCTAATATCACACCAATAAGTTTCCATAACACACCTTCACGCTCACACTCGACACAACTCCAAGGGCAGAAAGACGACACACTTTCCCAAAGCCTAACACCCTGAAACGAAAAGAAAACCTAGATCTAGCGATGCCGCCACAAGAAAGTTCAATAGCGACACCCGTACCGAAGATCAGTTTACTTAATAAAACTATGTACTTACGTACCCTTACAATGGGAACCAACAAAACTAGCTACCCAGCTCACAAAAGAAGCTCTCTCTCTCTCTCTTGCGGGAACTAAGGATGACGTAAACACACACACAATATTCTAGATAACAAAACGCACTTAAAAGAAACTACTTCCTATACGCTAAAACACCAATATTAAATGCAAAGAATACTTCACGCGCGCACAAGGACAACATAAAAGAATGGACGGGCCTGCCATTGAAAGGGATTCTAAACAAGGCAAAAGACGGAGGAATGGAAAAAAAACGGTCAATGAGTATTGCTTGGTGCCCCAACAGACTAAGGGAAAGTAAAGGTAAATTGTCCTGTTTTCTTCTTCTTTGTCCTATGAAAAGGCCAGGTTTCTGAAGGCCAAAGCAATGCTAACCAGGATATTATGGTCACATCAAATATTTGCCAGGATTGAAGTCAATTCAAACTTTTTCACGCCATTGTTCATATAGGATATAAGCAATCAGAGTATCTGAAATATTTGCTGCTGTAATTCTCTATTTAAAATTCTCAGTCATTTTTTCACCCAGCTTGGAGAAACAATAAAAAAAAAAATTACAAGAAAATAAAATTTATTTATAGAATATAAATGTAAATAAAAGAAATCTTTTCAGTGTATTCATAATTATTTATTGAAATTTTACTAAAACAAAATTTAACATATATATGCACAAAGACTAGATCAAAATAAAAAATGATGAAATAATAATTTCTAAAACATTTTTTTAAAGTAAAAAAATACAAATTTAATGTAAGAAATTGTTTTATTGCTGAATGATATAACTGTATGTATGGCATAATAGATTTTAAAACCTGGCAGTGTAACTTCATGAAAATGATCAATTATAAAATAAAAAAAGCGAAATACTGTTTCAATTACAAAGGAAGTCATGGTAATATCACAAATACTATACACATTCAGTATGTGTCATGACAGAAGCTATAGTCAAAAAGTCAATTTAAACAATTACTCTTGGGTTACATTGGTTAGTGTATCAAAATAACAAACTACAAAAGATTTTTATATCAAACACTCAAAAATAGTTGACAAGTAAAGATGCTGAGAATTCAAAGAGAACAAAACTGCTGGCAACAATATCCAATTACCCTGGTATGTGTGTGCTATGGATTTGTCAATCCAGTCAGATCTTATTCCTCATTCTCATTATTATGTTGTTTGATTCAGATGACTAGATCAATATATGAGATGAACTGCGCAGTGGTTTCCAAATCAGGGAGCTCTCCATATAGTTTTCTTTCTATAGGGTTGTTTTGGGGCCAGTTTCTTGTTGGGCCTCTTGGTAAAGAATGCAGTTTTGAATGACATGGTCATCAAGCTCTAGTGACACTCCACATGGGCAGATTTCACTGGTTCCAATTTTGAGCTTCCGGAACATATGGTGTCTCATTCTGTTGTGTGAGGTGAAAGATAAGACGTTGATCTTGTCAGGATAGCTTATAGTCAGATCTAAATTGAGTAACTTCTTAGGAAAGCTGATTGGTCTTTGTGCTGGTCACATCAAGCCAACATAAGTAATTAGTCTTTCTTTTGATCTTATAGTCTCCAGGGGAAACACAATTTTTAAACCAGATAATTCAGTAGGGAGTAAAATACATGAAAATAAGTTCCATTATTTATAATTGTTATATTACAGATTTTGCATATAGATCTAAACAACAGAATAACACAAATGTGTCACAAACACTATTTGAAGCCAAGAAAACAAAAATTCTATGTACATGATTAGATTCCTGACCAATTCTAGTATAATCACTAGCAGAAGTATTCCTGAAACAGGATAATCTGAAACTAAAATGTGATCATCTCTTCTTACTGTCATTGTAATTTTAAAAGGACACTGTCAAAAAGTAAAAAGAAACTACAAGCAAACGGAACAAAATGACTAAGAAAGCTATATTCTTACTTCAATTTCTATCAGCCCTGACAGACTTACATAAAATTTGTAATATCCAAAATTTCATGACTCTTGGATTTCTAATTGTGAAGTAGTTTTTTTTTTTTTTAAGTTACAAAAACTAATAAAATGGCAATTGCACTTGTAGGCAAGAAAATAAAAGCAACATTGAGCCAATCAAATTGCATTATATACACACCTAATAAAAGAGGATGTCTAGAAAAAGCATTTTTTAGAGAACAATAACAGATTCAGACCAGCTAAATAGACATTTTTAAAAAAGTATTCATATACAAAATGAATAATATAGTGGACAAACTGTCAATAAGTATCTATTTTTTGTAATATCACTGATGTGAAATTAGTGACAACTTGTCAAGAAACACACTCTTAGTTCAGCAAACTGTTGAGTTTTGATCAGATGAATGTCGCTTGCTTCGAGATTCTTTGCCTTCTTTACTGCTGGAAAAGAAAGTGAAATGAAATGTTCTCTATTAGGCATATCCCTTTGAAATGCTTTATGAAGTTTTTTATTTCTAAAAATATTATTTAAAGTTAGTTTTATTGCAACAAATTTTTTTAGATTCCTAAACTGATTGATTCTAATGTCCAAAGGGAGAGAGAGCCCACCTTTTGTGATGTCGTGATTTTCTTAACAAAGCTGTTGAAATCATTGGGCTAATCTTTTCTCTAAATGAGTGATAGTTCCTCTCTAATTCCCTCTGATACTCCTTTTGTTCAGGTGTAATTAATGACTTGTTTTTGAGAAGAGCATCTCCACACCTACAAGAAAAAAAAATTTTAATAAACATTTTGTAAGACTTGCTACGTTCCTTCTTAGTTATAATTGAAGCCTGGCTAGAGCAAGCAGAAAACTAAGGCTGTGAACATCTAGACAGTACAACTCCCAAAACAAAGTAATCCTATCAGACGTTGTGATCTTTTTTCTTGCCCTGAAGCTTGGGTATATTTTTAAGGGCTGGTATATAGTCTAAAAACAGATGAACTTTACATAAAAAGAAAACTGGAGATGTAGTAAAATCAACACAACTAAATAGTCTTGCCCTTCAGCAGTTCTCACTGAAAGTTTTCTACATCTCTCTAGTACAAGCTAAAGCTAGTTAACCAAAAATTACAACTCTAATTATTTATCATTAAAATTATCAATCATTTTGTTTTACAACCTGAAGATTAATATTTCCATTGTTACTGATATGAGGTAGCAGTAAAATGAAATTTGGTAGTTACACAATGTTTGACAACAAGGAGACTTACTTCTTCAGAAAATCTTTGAAACAAAGACGTAGCTTTGTATGAGCTTTGGAAGGTAAAGTTTTGCCTTCAGCAATATCACTCAGGAACACAAGTGCAACTTCCAGAGGACCCTTGAAAAGAACAAATTAAAATGGAAGTACATGAAATGACTTAGAGAATGTCAGTTCTTCAAACATATACCTTTGTATCATGACTTAAAAGATCATGCCTTTTTTTGTGAAAATAATGTTATAAAACATATGTAATAAAATTTTGATTAAATGAAACATGCAACTCATATTGTTTACAAATTGGTAAGTGGGACCTACTGACTAAAAAAAAAAGATTAACAAGCAAAAAAATATCTATTATAAAAAAAAGCCCAATAATGCAAGATTTATTTTCCGTTTATAATATCAAACAAAATAAATTATCATAATTTAATTAACAAATTGTTTCATTTTTTATTAAAGTGCAGAGGACTTTAAAGAGACCATTAACCAATCATCTCCAAACCTGACTTACACATTCAAGGACCCCTCTACCGACAATGATCTCAAGGTCAAGACAGACCCAATAACTGCAGAGGAGGTTACCATGGCCATTGCAGTGCTTAAGAACAACAAAGCACCAGGGCTAGACATGGTGTCAGCAGAAATGCTAAAACATGGGGGGCAGTGCATTGTTAACAGAATGACTGATCTCTGAAATCTCTGTTGGCGAACTTCTAAAGACCCTAAGGACTGGCAAAAGGAGTGATTGTAAATCTTCCAAAAAAGGGCAATTCAGCATACTGCAACAACTGGAGGGGCATTACTCTCCTCTCTGTCCCGGGCAAAGTTTTCAGCACTGTTTTTGTCGAAATGGCTTTAACAGAAAGCCTTTGATAGTGTCCACGGAGAATCACTATAGAAAATAGTTTGAGAATACGGCATCCCAGAAAAATTTGTCCAGATCCTACGACACTTATACAGTCAATCTAGTTGCTGCATTAAAACAGAAGAAGGAACAACAGAGTTTTTTATCATCGAGACAGGTGTGAGACAGGGGTGCATTTTATATCCCTTCCTCTTCCTCCTAGCCATTGACTACATAATGAGGAGAGCAATGAACCAGACTGCCTTTGTATTCCATGGTGTGAACAAAACCAAATGACAGACTTGGACTTTGCCGATGACGTTTCACTAATCTGGGCTACAAATAAATGCATACAAGAAATGACGGAGAGCCTAGATAGAGAGACAACCAAAATTAGCCTCCGTATAAACTTGGATAAGACTAAAATTTTGCGAGTGTGATATAGGCAAAGGGTGCCCCCGTCAGACTTGCGAGTCAAAGCTTGAAGAGTTGGACAAGTTCACATACCTTGACAGCATCATAACAAATTATGGGGATGCCTACCATGATATAGCATGCCAAATAAGAAAGGCAGGGAGCGTTTTCCAAAGGCTGCAGCCTATTTGGACAAGCCAAGCCATTGGACTCAAGACAAAAATACACCTTCTTAACACAATTGTCATCCCAACAGCAAAACAGCAACATATGCATGACATGGAAGTCATCTGTCAAAATTATAAAAGACTAAATGTGGCTCAACAAAAATGGCTGAGACGGATTTTGGGAGTCAGCTACACAGATTGGGTCTCAAACAGGGAAATCCTATGCCGAACTGGGAGTCGAACACTTAATGAGGTTGTGACAGCGTCGCATGAGGTTTGCGGGACATGTTCTCCGACAATATGAACTACGCATACCAAGAGTTGCGATACATGGAGGCCAATGCGAGGAAAGCACAAACAGGGATGTCCTCATATAACTTGGCACCACACCTTCATGGAGGACCTCAGAACTGTGGACACAAGGTGGGAGAAGGCCTCGGACATTGCCAGTGACAGATCTTTGTGGAGACAGCTTGCCGCCCAATGCACCGAACTGCACAGGAGGACCTAAGTAAGTCATTTTTTATTGATTCATAATTTTTAGGAGCAAAGAATAAATGTGCAGCTGCAACTTGATCAGAGAATGGGAAGTGGGAGAAATAACATGTTTAAAATTTGTACCAAACATACAGAGTGAGTGGATATAAGCTTTGTAATAAGCATCATGGCCTAGTTGAACAAACAAACCTGATTGACAGTGGTTCCAATGCATCCTTGAAGTACCATCTGTAAGATTTTGGTGTCTGGTGGTTCCTGTGCCATGGCCATTGCAAGCTCTCTGGTCTTCTTTTGGATGTCCTCAATTGCTACTTCCACAGGAGAAAGGATCACCTACATTCAGACACATATTTTGAATATTGTAGTTTTGTAGCAATGCATATAGTAATTTATAGTTATAGAAGAATACTCTTTTTCTATCTTTCAATGGCACAAAGTGAAGTTAAAGTACAATTAATTTTTTTTACTAATTACTAGTGTCACAAATTTATCTTAGATTGTATTATTTGATATCTTGAGGAGATATATTAGTGACATATGCGGATTCAGAGGTGCTGTAATTATTGTTCAAACACTTGAATAAAAAATAATAAAGTTACACAGTGATATATACTTTTCATGAGTTAAATTTTTTAAACTTGAAACAATGAATGTATGTACAATTCATATACAAAATTCTCTCTAAATAAGCTTCTTCCTCTTATATACCCCATCATAGAACCATCTAGAACCATCACGTCAAAATCAACCTTCACCTTGCTTTAATTCATTTTTTTTTAAATTTAATTTTATAAATATATTTATATTAAATTATAATTTCTCAATGTAGCCTTGAACTACTTTTCTATCAGCATCTGCCTGGCCTTTTTTCCTTTCCACTTGTCAAAACGTGTGTCATAATGTCTAGACCACTTGTCCTACATTTTGTGAATGGCCTTGAAATGTTTGTGACATCTAGAATAAAGTAAATTTTGTTACCTGCTGTCTTTCAATGACACTGACTCGAGTCTTGATGTAAGGGAAGAAATGGTTGGTGGTAAGAATGGTCTTTCTTTTATACTGTTCATGCAGTTCACCATGAGCCCGTCCATCCAAAGTGAAAGGTGTTGCATAGATAAACCTCTCTGGGAAATAAAAGAATCAATCTTGCTTTTGTTGTGTTATAAAAAGTAGTTTAGAAATCTACTTGAAAACAAATGGGTTTTTATTTTTCTTAAATCTAGTAAATTTTAATTTCTCTATCTTAATGTTGACCATTCACTGATCAGTGCTGGCTATGAAAAGATACTTAAAACATTGCTTCTAGACTTAGCAAATGTTAGTCCTCCATCTAGTTGGTATCAAACCATGTTAACAATGTGCAAATTATGTAATTATGTCACAGAACCCATAGAAAGTGAGATGTGTAGGGTCTATTGGCTACTGAACCAGCAATCAAGGTTTCATGTTCTGGTACAGACCAGGATTTATTAAATTTGAAGATGATCAAAGCCCAATAAGGTGTGTCATAATTATGACCTTTAGGCCTCTAAAACAGGTGAATTTCACTACACTTATAATTGAAACTGTTACTAAATCCCTTTTTCAAAAGAAAGAAAAACTAATTTTTATATTGTATTATCGTTTCATTCAATAACAAATGGTAATATAAATAACAGAACATAATATTTAGCATTACTTACTGAGCTTATAGTTTTTGTCAAAATATGTAATTCTGTCCTTGTATTCATAGCTGTCAAAGTATGGCTCAACATAAGTGATCTGAATGTAAGCCTACAAATGGAACAAATAATACATTTCAGAAGTGATACAATAAAACATGACAACATCAAACGTAATGCAAGGTATTGTTATTGACATAGCCCCAAACAAATGAGACTCACCTTATCTGGATCCAGTTTATCTTTCTCAACTGTGTTAGAATCTTTTAAAGTCTCTACAAATTCATGACCAAATCTCTCCCCATAAAAGCTCTATTTCAAAATATGTATAATAATATGTTAAACAAGAATAACTTTACAAAAAATTAAACTAGTTTAAGTAGCCAAATGAGAAAGATAATGAATGTCAAATTATGTTTTACCTCTAACCGATGAGAGATCTCTGGCAGTTTTGTAATCATGTGTTCTTTATAGATAAACTCTTCCCCAGCCAGATCTCCAAACTTGCTTCCATAGAAACCAACACGAAAGTATGTTCCAAATACACGCTTGCCTTCCTGACGAGTGACATTGGTAAATGCTTCGTGCAGTTTTTGATGAACATGTGCTAGTTTCTTGAAATCTCTGTTGTTCTCATAGATGGGTATCATAAGTTTGTAGACTTCATTTACAGCTTCAAACATACCAGCCTAGGTAGACAACATACTGCATTATATGGCTTTTCAAAGTTAAAATAAATATTAATAAATGACAAAAGACAAGGCACATTTATAGAAACAGATTTTTAAAACTTTTTTATTTCACTACTTAATTTGGATCCATTAGTCATATTAATGGACTTGAATATTTGAGTTTAAAATTTCAAATATTTTCTGTCATCTTTTGCTAATTTTTTTTTTCTGAACAGTCAATAAATTGTAAAGACAAGGACTGTGATAAAACACACACACTTACCATATTAAATGAACTAGCTGCTTGTTCCAGAAGACCAACTAATCCATTCTCTGTGAAATACATTCCAGTGCAGATTCCTTCTTCATCAGGGGAAACTACATCATCAGAAACAGCACTTTCCTCAAGAACATTAGGAGTGATTTTCTGATTAAAATACAGTTGGGATATTTAAGTTTGGTTATCTCAGATGAAAATATTTCAAGAAGAGACAACAATTGGAACCAAAAAATATCAAAAAAGAAATAATGCACTAAACCCAAAGCAGTCCAAATAATTTTACCTCAAAAGCAACACACCCAACAGGGAGGTAAGGCTTGTCTTCCAACATGTTTAAATATTCAGCAACTAAACCAGCAGCATGAATCAAACACTGGGCTGCTTCAGCATGGTTGCCTCGCTAAAATACATATAAAGTACAATATTGTTAAACAATAATCCTTCCCACAATGCATGCTTCAGCACACTTATGATAAAATATGTAAAGTTAGCCTGGTGAACAAAACATTAATACTTCAATTTTTTTAGAACAAATTAATCTCCTGTATTTTATTGAATGATTTAAAGAGTCATTTACCTTGCTATGATCTCTGGCCATGTTCTGTAACCAGGTAAGTCTCAGATCTGGAGAATTCTGATAACCTTTAGCGATCCTGTACATCAGATCTAGTAACATCTCTGGATCTTCTGCAAATTCTTTCATCTTGACAGTATCCGACAAAATCATGTGAAGATTGAACACGAGGTCTCTGACCTACACAAAACATTCATCCAGAAATTGAAAAAAAGTATAAACTTATTGCAATAAGATTAATGTATAAATTAAGAATTCCGGTTATTTAGCATAGTACAGTTTCTTTAGCTAGTTTCAAAAGTTTTAAAACAATACAAATGCTATTTTTATGAAATATTATAAAATTAAATGGAGGTAGAAATAACTTTCAATCAAAAGCTGTATATTTTATTAGCTTTAGCTTAATTTTGAGTGTCTCCCAAATTTGGACGTATATAGACAGTCTCAAACCCAAGATTTCTAAGTAGACTCAATATAAAAAGAAATTAAAGCAAAGATTCCAAACAAACAAAAATACTATGAGATCTGAGCTAAAATATCCCATGTTACAGTGTACAAATGTAAATTTACCTTACCTGTTCTCTAAAAGATGTGTTTTCAAGATCCTGGTCCTGCTCTGCATATGTCAAAATGGTTTTTAGAGATTTTCTCAGAAATTCCTCATTGAAAGTTTGATTTTGACCAACCAACGAGCTCAGAGACATCGTCACCTGCATTTTGACGCGGGCAAAGTTCTATAACCAAAAAAAAAAATTTTTAAAAATAGAGAAATAGATCATCTGTAACAATGCAAATTTAGTTGAATTTAATGCTACAAAAATATGTCATGAGCTCATTTTTTAAAATGTGGAATAATGATATGTTTGATCAAGCTTACGTTTCCAAGCTCAAAGTTTTGCCTCATAAGTAAATAAAGTGAAGCAGATGCCTGGGAACGAGTGCTGCTAATTGGAGAGCTACAGTGACGCAGCAGTCTCAGACAAAGCTCGGCACACTGCTCAGTTTCCTCCTCAAACAACAAATCTAGAAACTATTCAAGATGAAAGGAAATATTGTTAAAAGCTTTTATATTTTGTAAAATTTAACATTACCTGTTAAACATAAAAAAATAATCTTTAAATAAAGCTTGGTTCGATAAATTTCAAAATAACCGAAAGTGTTTTTATTTATTATTGATGCTTTAGTATAGGTCAGAAGATTTTATCCCATAGTTTCTATAATGTAACGAAGCCCATATTAATAGTTGCTATTCTCTTGAAATAAAGAAATGAGTTACAATAAAACAGCTCAAATGTTTAAGGAAACTACAGGAGAACTTACTTTAGTGACCAAAGCTCTCTGGCTGGAAAACAGATGTTGTAGCACGGCTGAGCTTTGGTTAAGTGCAAGCATGTGAAGTAAGACTTTCAGAGAGCTGCCCAGTAATGGCTGAAGCACTTCAGAGTTTTGAGCAATCTAAAACAAATAAATGAAGTTTTAATACCATCCAATGTCAACAAACACCTCCCTCCCAAGAAACATTAGAAGAAGTGAATGAAATGCTACACCTGAATGATTAGTTCCAAACTATCCAAACAAATAATGCTGACTTCTGCTGCTAGAGTGCTCTCATCTTGAGCTTCAAGCTCATGTTCTTGAGGCCTAGTACTAAAAGAAAGAATAAAATAAAATGTATTGATAAAGGGAAGGGTAAAAAAAGTAATACATGATCTAAACATGTTGACAGTTTTTTTAAGGATCTAGTTTTGAATTTCATAATTTAACATCAACTTTTTTTTTCTGAATTTGCATCATAATACTTGTTGTATTTGACAACAGTGAAATATCATTTAACTTCTAGAGACTAAAAAGGTTTCATTACATAAGTTAATTATTATTTAGCAAACTCTCTCAGATGCAAGCATTACTTTTACCTATCTGAAAGCTCCACAGAATGTCTCCATTGCACTTGATCTTTACGCCATCTTAGTCTTGAGCCGCCACACTCTGGAGCCAGGTTAGGGGGTGGAGTTTGAGAGCCACCAAGACCTATAAAGAACACAAGCAGCACATGAATGTTTTTTTTATTTTTGTAGGATCTCATCATTAACCATTTGATTAAATTTCAATTAGTAAAACATTTTCCAACAACAAAATCTTTGACCTGCTCAAACTTTTTTGTTCATTTTAGTTGTCATCTTTCAAAAGAAACAGGTTTTAAAAAAAACAAAAATTATGACAAACCTGATAATGAAGTCTGAGAGTTTTGCCTGCGTCTTAACATCATTTCAGTTCTAGCATTTCCTGTTCCTAAGATGGCCTCTTCTAGTCTAGACTTCATATCCACACTTTTCTTGAGAGTTTGTTGGCTGCAAGGTGTCATCATTCTCTTACCCTGGTATCAAATCATAAATTCTATCAAAACTTTTACAAGTATTTTTTTTTTTTAAATTAGTCGAAACACTTTTATTATTTAATCAATGCTAAACAATACCATTACAACTTCTTTTCTTTTTTTTTTCTTTTTTTTTACATGAAATGTAAACAACTATCTATATTTTGAAGGCATTCAATAGCAACTATAAATAAAAAAAATATATTGTTATTCAAATGTAAAAGAATATGTTATGAATAGATCTAGGACACATTTTCTTTCCCAACCCATCCTCCCAACTTACACACCAATCTCAATATAAAAATCACATTCATTTTTTTTTTAGAAGTATAATTTGTATGCATAACCATTTGCATGATTCTAACAGCATGCTAAAGAGTTACCTTATGAAATCTAACTTTTGGTTGTAAGAAAAGGGAAATGCATTGTACAAAAACTTTAAAGAGAAAATAAGACACAGAACAAACAACTTTTTTATTTTAAAGACTACAGAAAAAACAACACACAATAGTGAAGCAAAGAATGATTCCATCAGCACATTACAACAAGCTCTCTGCATGTTCAAACTGACTATTAGTTTCTTAAGGTTGGACACACAGTAAATCATTAACATCAGTTCATCATAAATCTGAAATCTGGCATACAAAAAAAAAGTAGCCCAAATACTTGGTTTTAACAACTTTATGGTTGCTCAGACACGTTTGACATTTTTTTTTAACTTTTAAATTAAAAAGTAGAAGACAGTTCAGATCATTGAATACGTTTTCAAAAAACTAAGAAATTTACACCATATATTAAAGAATTGAAATGTAATATTTTTTAGAAGTCATTATATCAAAATAAGACACAGTATTTGTTTAGGTCATTAACAATAATATTTTAATACAATTTTGATTTATTTTATCACTTTAAAACAGTATATATACATATAATACGGGAAGAGTCATGCATCAACTTTACTGTAATATAGAACATTCTCTATACTAAAAAGAACAAGAAAACTTACAATGCTTAAATAAAATGCATGCTAAAATGTTGTGAAACCAAAGAAAACTATGCACAATAATGAGCCCAAAACAAAAATGTACACTACACAACTTATTGTTACAATAAAAACTAAAAAGGATGGGGGAGAGATCATTTACAAAAGCTGTACTCAGGGAAGACAATTTACAATGGATATCAAAAACAAAAGGGATGTAAAAGCAAAAAAAAAAAAAAAAAAAAAAAAAAATTCACACATGAAGAATGTAAAAGGAAGTCTATCCCTGTCCATGCCTGGCCCTCATACCTGTTGGGCTGGGGAGTCCTCTTTACTGTTTGTTCTGGTCAGGAGGTTACTTCCTCCACGTAAGAAATCCACTGACTTGCGCTGGATACCCTCCCAAAGTTGCTCATGCAGAGACTGTGATTTTGGGAGGGTGTGACTCTTCGGTCGTGAGGTGCCACCTACAAGGCCAAGGGTTGGACTCGGACTGCCCCGATCACCAGCCCTGTCATTCCATTCTTCAAGAGTCTCATCAGACCAGGTCCTCCTCCAACATTTCTCTAGAGAGGGCGTTGCCCATTTAGCCTAGAGAAGCAGCAGGGTTGTTTTGTTGTTTTATTTTTTTTTTTAGTGACATTAGCGGTTCCCAAAATGTGCTCTGCTGAACAAAGAGGTTCAACAAAGACTTTTTATTATATAAACCAACTTTCAATATTTTCAAGAACCAGGAGAAATTTAAAGAAAGGTATCAATCCAATCAGAGTATTGACTAAATTCTGATGGAAGGATGTTTGGGAACCGCTAAAATTCAGAGCATTAAAGTTCAAACATGTTAAATATTGCTTGTCCATTAGTTAGTGTCTTACATTTGAAGAGACATTACATATTTCTACAAACTGAAATGAATAACAAAAGAAAGAAATTACATGGTAGTAAATCTCAAACTGTGTTAAGATTGTGCAATCAAACTAGCTACTTTGGTTATTATATTAGATCTAATAGTGATGCCCAATAGTTAAGGACCAAAAAGGACAACGAATGTCTGAAGTTGCACAATTTATGAAAGCAATCAAGTACAATATTACAATGCAACAAACTATGATCACATCCATACAAGTGAGGAATCTCATGCTGTTACTAACAGTTACAAAATAGATTAAGGTTCTAAAAATACACTTTTCACTGAAAAAAATATAATCCAATTATACAATATAATGGAAAACAGGTTTAGTAAATGTATAACTTTGTATTGTCACATAATACTATCATGTTCAGTGTAATCTGCTTTTAAAAGTAATTTTTTTTAAGAAATAGAAGCTCACTAACTTTAATAAAAATAATAAATTTTGGCTTCTAATGAAGTATGTAAAAAAAAAAAAGAGGTAAAACAATTTCATCATCAATTTAAATCTTAGACTTTAAAAAAAGTTAATTGCAAGTTTGGTGGATTTGAGAAGTGATAGCAAGTTGATTCAGAAATGAATTAGCTGATAATCATCTGAATGGAAGGTTAGGAAAACTATAATCACTAGATTTTTTTTCTTTTAACACAATAAATGAGCCAATCAGGACCCCATTAAGAAAGACAAGACCAGCTATCTTCATTGTATAAAGTGTTTCAATATTGTGTTAGTTAAAAGAAATGGCACCACAACTATTTCAAAATCAAACATCACTTTCATTTTGTTTACCCTGATCATTAAATGTTTCATTCATAACTGGAGAGCCATTGTTTCCTTTTGTTATAACTGTATTATTAGTTTTTATTAGAGATCTGGCATGACAAGGTACGAAACTAAAACAATAAAGATTTTAATGAATAAAGCCAATGACTGCTTTCATAAGAGAGATTTGATACAATGTACCATTGGGACAAGAATAACAATATCCCATTACAGAATTAACAGAAATAGGCAACGTTATAACATCATACAAGGCAATGAATATAAATTTTTGAAATATTTTGCATTATGTCATACAGGAATAAAGATATCTGTTGATTATTGGTTAGCCTCTGATTGGCTTAGTTCAAGTTAATGATGAAATATTGACTTTTATAAACAAAGCTTTTCACAAAGATTTAAATGTCATCTATATTATATATAATTTATATAACAACACTGAAGGGTTTTTTTTTATGGGGGGGTGGGGTCCTATTTGTTTAGATAAAATTTTTTCTGTTCATGTCCCTGGAGTTAAGTAGAGCAAAGTCTAACAAGCACAATGTCCATTTCTTTCCTTTGTTACAATTAAGGAAAGTTCTATCTCACCTGCCCTTTTGCATGCACATTCATTGAATCACAGCAGCATTAGGCATAGGCAAACTAGGCAGCAGCCTAGGGCCTCAGATTGTAGGGGGCATTGCACAGGACTGTAAAACTCTAATTTTTTTTTTTTAAGAAATAGCAAAACTTTCCATCTTATTATTGATAGCAGTCTGTAATTATTTCTGATGTTAAAAATATTGTAGTAAATAATATAAACATCTATAAAATTAATTTTAAAATATATTTCATTGCCATAAGCTTATCACTAAAGCTATTACATAATTTTGATTTTTTGGTAAAAACTGCTTTTTTAAAAACTTCAAGCAGCTGAGTTGGAACAAATTTTAAAAAAAAATCCCCCACATAAATTGATTTCTATTGTTAAAGGCTAAAAAAAAAAGATATTATGACTAACACAATGGCCAACAGACTACTGAGATGTGAGGTACTTCTTCTGAGCAGGTTTTATGGGTTATCTCTGAATTCTCCACATGCACGCACACATACAAAGCTGCCAAATGCTTCCATCCTTTAATCTCTGGTCTATTTTGTAAATGAAACAAATTGGGAACAGCTAATACTTTTAAGATGCAAAGGGTAGGTGGAAGGTTTGTTGTTTTGAAACTAACAATTTGTTTTCAATTACAATATACTGTTTTAATTTGTTTGTATTTCTATTTTTCTTTTCTTTTTTGGTAGAAAAAAAAAAAAAAATGATGAGATGACTTTAGAAAAATTAACAACTCAGCAGCTACACAATATAAACAAATATGGACAAAAATGTGTATAGTGAAATCGATGCTACCCGTGTTTGATTAAATAAAATATATAATACAAAACTTGCTGTGTTCAAAGCATTATGTTCTAAGTGTAAGAACTACTTTTGTACAAATCAACAATATCAAAGTTAGAAGAAAGAAATTCATTAGCAAGATTAGGTGTCACAATATGATTACATGATGGTGTTAAAAAAACATATGCATCAAAATCTGTAGTATAATAATATATATATATATATTTACAACTAATTGAATATAGAGGAAAAACGAAACAAGCAAAATATATTTTAAAAAACACCTACAAATGTTAAATATAATAATAGCACGCCATGCTAAATATGCAGTCCATCACTCAGTTAATGAATACATTTAAAATATAAAAAAAAAAGTGTGTATTAGAATTCTGTTGAAAAATAAAAGTAGACGTATTATTGTGTCCATCAAAATAGAAGAGAATTTGGCTTGAATTATAATTTTCAAATGAAATCTATGGTTCTTACAACCTAAAATGCAAATATCCTTTTTATTGTGGTTCAAATGTTAAATTATTAGAAAGAAACCTAAAATAACAGAATTCTAAATAAAAAGTTGGTACACTACAAGATGCTTACAATAAAAAAAGAAACATTTATAAATGGTATAAATAAAAACCAAAATAAAAAAGTAAATAAATAAATAGAAATGTTTACTGATAATAAATTGATGATGCAAGATAATATTCATATTTTGTATATCTTCAAGATTCACTAAAGAATGTTTCTCTTTTTCTTTTGAACTATCCTCTAAGCTAAATGAACAAAGTACAAACTTCCTTACCTTATATTCAAAGTTGGAGACAGCTAGATACAGCACTTCCAGTAAGTTGGCCAGTTTGTTCAGAGGTAGCTCTGACCACCAGGATTTCAATTGAGACTGTTTAGCATTTTTCAAGACCCAAAGGAAACAGAGCAGTAAACTGCGAGATGATTCAGGGCTTAGGGGTGTTTTCCGAGCCTAAAAACAAATTGGTTTATTAGTCATTAACAACCTAATCCAGGCTGGTTATTAGCTAGTCAAATTATCAATAAACACTATTAATTCAAATAAACATGGAATGAATAGATTTTAATATCAACAGAAATTGTGCTACTATATAGAATAAAATATTCTAAATTTGTGAAGCTACAAGCCACTGATCTTTGCA
The DNA here is from genome assembly GCA_030265305.1 of Biomphalaria pfeifferi. Taxonomy (NCBI): domain Eukaryota; kingdom Metazoa; phylum Mollusca; class Gastropoda; family Planorbidae; genus Biomphalaria; species Biomphalaria pfeifferi. Next base: position 500,905 of record JASAOG010000023.1, read on the forward strand.
AGCTTTGAGCTTAATTTTCAAAGGTTTCACAAACCTTAATACATTTATAATAACTACCTGATCTATGAGAGAAAAGATTGTATAAAGAAGATTTTCAAAGGTCAGCTAGTAGACAAACCTTAATACATTTATAGTAACTACCTGATCTATGAGAGAAAAGATTTAATAAAGAAGGTACACCAAAATTAAATTAAATACAGCTGCTACCAACCTTATTATTATCTACAGATTCATCATATGACTGTGATATGGCAGATGAATGGATGCGACTAACAACGTTTGAGCCTGCAATAGCCATAGCCACATTCTTATTTATTTTGTCACCTTCTTCATCAAACAACATGGACCCGACGCTCTAGGAAATTAAAAGATTTGTATTGTAACATTTTGTATTATTATATATAACAAATGAACAACAAATGTCAAATTATTTTAAAGCAATTTTTTTATGTATATGAATTTCTCAAGGTTTTTATAAAACCTATTTTCTAAATGTCTGGTATTTTAAGTTATTTACTTTCCAGCCATCATATAGTAATGACCTCAAAAATATCTTTTAGACGATAAAGGCAACCTAATTAGATAAGAATAAGTTGCACTTGCTGGGAATAAAAGTTGATCAACTAGCATTTGATGCACAAATCTGTTCTACTTGGTAGCTCTTCTATAAAAATGATGCAGTAAGTGAAGACTAATGTGCCATTTTCCTCACATGAGGGATGGATATCAAGGTTGCCATTTCAGCTAGCATACAAAACCTTTTGGTTTGTCTAGTAGCTTAAAGAATATATATTGTAACGTTTCTCCTACTATTCAGGCTCTCTTCAAACTGCACCACACAACACAACGAACTTAAAAAACCTCACAACTCAGGGCTCCAAAGTATCAGTAACAGTTTAATTTCAAATACATCACAATTATTGTACCGGTACAGTTGGCAACAACATTACACTAACTGTCCAAAAACCTAGTCTCTGCTCTGGACTGACTTCACACACCGTACTGGTTCTGACTTCGCCTCGTACTGGACACATTGCAAGGTAACGTGAAGTGTCTTGACTCTAACACACTCGCTCTTATATAGGGTCCCTACAGGCCTTCCAGAACCGGATGGAACAGTGCTTGACTTGGCAGCGTAATATTTACGACACAGGCCCTTGCCGAACTGGCATTTACTGTAGCTCGTCATGGTTGACCGCTCATCTAGCGCTGACCTGGGGCGATTGGCGTAGTCTAAAAACACACAGCACTACCCCCATCTGTCTCACCACCGGGTTTATAACATTATATTCTCATTCAGACATTAAAGATCAGAATTTTTCACTAAAATCTACAGATGACTTTTCTACACGACTTTGACAGGTTAGAATTATATATATGCTCATGAGCCTTCCTAATCTATGTTACAGATGACTGCCTCATCATGTGCTATGCAGTGTGTACTGTTATGATGCTATGACAATATTCATAGTTTAAAACCTAACTGCTTCCAGCCCCTACAGGAGGTTTGGACTATTTTATAATCTTAATATCTGAAGGAACATAGTAAACGTTTAAAAACATTACAAAAACAAAGTTACAAAACTTACTTGGATGAGAGTACTTGTTTTAAACCTACACATAATACAATGTAGATTCAACAGGATTTATTTCAATTTGGACTTGTATTATATACCCATATCGAGGGAACAAGATGCAGAGGAAGACCAAAAAGAACAAGGTGACGCAATGTACTAGAAGAAGCCGAGAGCACCGGAAAGAGTTGGGAAACCATAAAAAAAACTAGCAAGAGACCATGGAGAGTGGCATGTTTCTGTCGAGGCTCTATGTTCCATGAGGAACCCAAAGGAATGATGATGATGATGATATCGAGGATTATCTATATCAGACATAATGGTATCAGTCAACATGCAGTTTCTAAAAGAGCTTTATGCTTGTCTGTGTACTATCCCTACCTTAACTTTGCTTTCTAAACCAGGATCATGGAGCTGTGGCAGTGCTTCTAACACTATGGGAATGACTGGCAGGTACAGAGTTGCTAGTCTACTCTTGACTTCTGGATCTGTATACCTTATATCTAGGTCATGGTTGAACAGCAAGTTGCGTAGAACACTGATGGCTCTCATGTGTATAACTGGATTGCTGTTATTAAAATAATTGCAATTCAGTTATATAAATGCTGAGATTTCTAACATTTAAATATAAAGTGTATGTATTTATCAATGGAAATTCCAATGATAAGGCTGTTTTCTATTTTTCACTAAATAGGTGTGAAAAAAAATTCAAACTGATGAAGTGGCCCATTAAAGCCGAAGTTTTTCAACTACTGTTATGTTCATGAAATTTTAACTGTCGCAAGCCTGATGAAAATTCAAAGTTCATTTGAGTATGCATAACAAGTTTTGAAACTGCATCATGTGAATAATGATAAAATCTATACTTATACCTTAAAATGAAAGCCTAAACTGACTCATCACTTTTTTTCCCTCATATGAGTTGAATAAAATTAACACTTTTACTGTGTTCAACAGACTAATGGATAGGTAAAGGTGAAGGTCTTGAGATTACTATGCACTTTTACATTTCATAACTCCAAGGACACTGACTACAACTTTCGTAATTCAAACTTTATTTTGTCGCCATCTAATATAACTTATTTATGGTTTATTATTATGTTATCATTTCCTATTTCAAAATAAAGAATAGCTTTGTGGGTGCCAGCAGTGGACTAAATCATCTATTCCATGGGTAAATCCTAAATACTTCTAGTAAGGTCAGTGATAACAAACAAACTCTATTTGGGGAACTGTTTGAGAGAAACATTCATAAGAAAGCTAAAAAAATTTTAGAAATAAAAAAAAACACACTCCTGGTCAGGATTTTGTGATTGTACCATCACAAAGGAGAAAAAAAGACACAGATTACAGAGACGCACAGACACAAAAACTTCTTTATTCCCCTGGCAATCAAATAATTAAATACAATTCAATTATATGATATAAACTTTTCACATGTAACTTTTGAGTGAATCTAGTGTGAATGTATATTTTTTTTTTTTTTATAGTTAAAATGTTTTGTTTCATGTAATGCATACATTTCCTTATGGATAATAAAGATCTAGATCTGGGAGTTGCTGATCCAATACAAATATACCTAGATCTACATTAGAGTTTATTCTACAACAGTCTAGATTCTATAATATAGATGCCTAGATCAAGATTTAATTTATGTAGACCTAGAACTAGCTCTAAACTTTATAATCTAGATCTGGTTATACTAAATTTAGATGATAGAACTCTAGATCTAGAATGTAGAGGACCTAATCTAAATCTAGGTCTTTCTAGTTGTTGATATAGACTCTATACAGTGTTTTTTGTATCGATAACACTTTTTGATTATAATGAACAAAGTAATCAATTATTTTACTTTTTTTTTAGCTTGAAAATAATTAATTTCTAATGAACTTTTAAAATAATCGTGTAGTTTAGCTGCTAACTGTATGGTACCAACTCACAGCACTCCCATTTTCTTCAGTTAATAGGCTAATTGTCATCAAGAACCTATGAATGATCTGGGAGTAATGTCTTCACCCCACCTTTTCTGAGTGTTTTCCCCCCACAGGACTCATTAGCGCAGAGTTTCCCAAACTTTTTCCTTAACGGAACACTTTGCATATTCTGAGTATTTAGCAGAACACTTAGCTTATTTTGTTTAGAGAGATAAATTCATATGATGGCCTAGTTAATTATTCTTGTAGTTCATGGAACACATATTCAGGCCTCGCGGAACACAGTTTGGGAAACACTGGCTTAGCGTGACCTCTGTTATCACTTTTAGGCCAACTGTTGGTAATATTCAGAGACTTTGTGTAAGGAATAAGCAATTTGAGTAACAGTAGGCAGGTCTGCTATAGATAAAGATGATCTAAGTGTCCAGATTTATAACTGTTGAACCAAAAAAATGTGTTTTAGGATTATGTGTAAAAGGCTATTAATTTTGAGGAGAGTATGTATTGAACTGATGGATCAAAGAAAAGACAGTGTGTGGGGAGGAGACTTTTGTGGTGACAAATGTAGTTTTTGCCTTACTGGATATAAGTGACAGGTCACATAGTTTTTGAGTGTGTGTGTAAAAGGGTGGCAATGAAGAAGGCAAAGCCTTTTTTTTTCTTTAAGACTACAACTGATTGCAAAGAGTATGTATGTGTGTGTAGGTGAGTGTGAGTAAAGAAAAGGGGTACAATTTGGAAGCTGGTGTGCCTTTTGGACTGTTCTAGGGGAAATAATTTCATCCTAAAGGCTACTATAGCTCATGTGCCAAAGAATTGTTGGTAGGGTGTTGTTGGAGGTTCCACTTTGGAGAAGGTAAAAGGAGTTGAGTCAAATAAATAAATTTAAAACCCTCATACTTTTCTTTCAATTAAACCTTTTTAATTGCAGCAAAAGCAACAACTACCTTGCATCAAAAGAGATTGCCAGATCAGACAAGACCAATCCTACAAGGAAGTGTTGACTTCTAAACTGTGGCGTTAAACTGTAAAAGCTGACTTTGGATCTATCCACCTGATAAATGGAGGATAAAATGACTTTTATCACTGCTGTTAAGTTATTTTAACAATAAAATGGACTAAGCTTACACAACATGGTTTGCTAAACAACAGAAAGTAAATCCTTACCAATGTTGTGCTAGATGTGATGGAGCTGCGGGAACTGACACTGCTGGTCGGAGAGTGAAGACCAGATGCTGCCAGTGGTGTTCCAAAAGCTAAGTTCAGAGGCAAGAAATGCTCATGGCTACAAACAATCCTGAGAAAGTCAAGTCTGAGCAGCATGAGACTAGTTGGGTCTGACAACTGTTTTATCTTAGAAGACATCTAAAAAAAAAAGAAGAAATAAGAAATATAAAGACAAGTAATAGAAAATCTCCTGTATAACCTAATAAGACAGCTATTAAACTAAGTTTCTGAAACAGGCATTTAAAAAAAAAAAATCAAACGGACAACTTACTGCTCTACAATATTGTCTAATAAGTTGAAAGACAAAACCTCTGTCCATCAAAGAAAGTAAATCATGAAGGAAAAAAGCCAGGTTTGTGTTCAGAGCTTTGATTAAAGGTGGTTCCTAAATAAGCAAAATCAAATAACAATTATTGTTAATTATTATTTCTATTTTCAAGATAAACTAAACTATGGGACGCTAAAATGAAATCCACTGTTGCCAACTAAATAAAAAGAGAATTGAGCTATAATTTTAACAATATCTCAATATGTGGCAGTTTTTTGCATCAAATCTCCTTTATTACCATAAGTTAGTGGCCCTTTTGTATTTAAATAAGTTTGAAGTCCTAGAGTGAAAGTCTATTATTTCCTCCATGTTGATTATTGTAATTATTGTTAATTATTATTTCTATTTTCAAGATAAACTAAACTATGGGACGCTAAAATGAAATCCACTGTTGCCAACTAAATAAAAAGAGAATTGAGCTATAATTTTAACAATATCTCAATATGTGGCAGTTTTTTGCATCAAATCTCCTTTATTACCATAAGTTAGTGGCCCTTTTGTATTTAAATAAGTTTGAAGTCCTAGAGTGAAAGTCTATTATTTCCTCCATGTTGAAATTAGGTTGTGCTACAAACAGAAGAGCTTAGGAAATTAGATTCTGCAGTCCAAATAAAGTGCACACAAATTATCCTTCAACTTATTAAAAAAAAATGAACTTATCAACAGCTAGCTATTTATAGTTATTCCACCATATATGAAAATTTCCAATAATAAAAAACTAGATTGGATGAAAGTCTGCACTGCTTTTGCACAGAATATGTTGTTTTTTTTTAAATAATTATTTCAAAATAGAATTTTGAAAAAAAATTTTTTTTTTACCAGTATTATGTCACTGATTCAAAATGTTCAATTGACTAGCTCAGAAAATCCAAACTTTTCATCAAAAAACTATTTGAAAGTTTTGTTGGGGACCAAGGAATGGACTTTTTTTTTTACCAAAAACTCCCCTTTCATTATTAATTGGAAAGAAAGACTATAGAGTCTAACTGAAGTGAATAAAGCATTGTCTTCAATTCAAAAGAGTAGGGATGAGTGCAGTATTTCAGGTGATTATGCAAACCCAATTTTGCTGCATCTGATACAGACAAAGCCGTTGTTCTCAGGTGGATATTTTAATTCTTTTCATTTTACGCGCCTGTCTTCAACATCGCTTTTCTTTGGGCCTCAAATATGTGTCCTGTGACCTTCCTCAGAGCTCTTCACCTGTATATTTCAGAGGTCATCTTCTGCAAGGTGCTTTCCAATATGCCAGTGAAGGCGAAATCAAGCTCTTCCTGAGGGCACCATTTAAGCTTGTCAAAAATTATTGACATTGTCATGTGATCATCCCCATGTGGAATAAGTGTCTGACACCATCACAACTGTCAAATGGTAAGTATAGTGCTGAATGCTGTCCACACCAGCATAATATAAAGATATACTAGTCAAACATGACCAGCGGTTGTGGTTGAGACATTAAACATATGCTACAGTCCTCCCCATGACCTAAGAAGCATTTATGCCAAGTTTTATCAAGATTGGTCAAACAGTTTTAATAACTATTAGGGACATACATACAACTTACTTTGTGCTTTTTTAATTAGATTAAATTTTTAAAAAACAACTATTTTTTACAAATTAATATTCTGCAACTGAGGTTAATATTAAAAATAATTTTTGGAAGCTCTAAAACACTTTAGCATCACAATAATTTGGGATCATTGGACTATTCAAGGGCAGCTATCTCATACCTTAACATATCTGTCCACAATATCTTTAATAATCATAGTAACAAGGGAGCTGACATCATCAACAAAGTGATCGGGAAAACGCAGCTGCCTTGGAGCACACAATTTGTCGACTTGATCAAGATGCTCAGCCATGGCTTTTACCTAAAAAATTTTTTTAAAAAGCAATCAAAAATATTTTATGACTCTTAAGCCAGATTGGAAAAAAGCCTGAAGTAGAATATGGAATATATGGAATGGAATATATTAAAGGTCATTTTGTAAAAGTAAATAAAATTGTATTTAATGAAAATTAAAAGCATGTTTGTTTATGTTTTATTTAAATCTCTCTGATTTAAGAATTCACTTTAGTTTATGTTTACAGATTATTGTTAATGTGTACCTAGCTCTTTAGATATATCTACTTTCAAACCTTACCATTAATTCAAAGAAAAACCAGGCATTCTTCAATGCAAGTTCCCTTGTTGATCCACTGCTAACTACCCATTGCAAAGCTAACTCCTCGTGGACAAGCTGCAAGTTGAAATAAATATTAACCAAAAAATAGTCTGATTTGAGGAATTTAAAATTGTGTTAATTATTTTTAAGCTAAAAATATATATTTATACACAATACATTGAGAAGAGTTCATTATTTTTTCTGTATCAACAATCAGTAATTATGTCATTTTTAGGACCACTTTCTTAAAACGTTGGATGCGTATATTTAAATATAAAGGTAAAATATTTGTATATACAAATGAACAAAAATGTTAAACTTTACTTTTTTCCCTCTGAGTTTAGGCAAGGTCATCACTTGATCCTCTCCTCTCATGCTTCCAGTACGATCCAGCGGTCGAGCTAAACATAGAATATTTGCTTGCATGCCATTTAAATAACAAAATAATAATACATTCTTTTGTTCTATTTCTTTTACTTTTACACATACGAATCAAGGAAAATATAATATACTGGTATATGACTGTATGCCAAGTAGAATTTGTTTTTTGTCAAAATTTATTATAATACAGTTAAACGCAGTAAATTAAATTCTTTCTCTAATAGGATCCAATCTTTCCAAAAAGCTCTAAGTACTTCCGTTTAGCAAGTTCATACAAAAATTTCAAGTACAGACTCTACACTCTCCTACAAATATTTTCATTTCAATACTAAATTAAATGTTCTGAAGTGGTATTAGTTTTAATTTGTGTTTAAATCCAATGAAAGCTATGCAAGGACTATGTAATTAAAAGCCTGCTTACCAAATGTAGTGAACTCCATGTCTGGTGAAGTTGGTGTATTTCCTGCAAGGTCAGGGTTACTCGAACTACGCTGATAATTTGCTTTGGAAACAGGAAGAGAGGATGGACGTCCAAGCGTTGCATAGCCTTGAGAATGAGGACTGCTAATATTAGGGGAAGAACCTAGAATGAAAACCTTTAATAATTACTGTTATTATACAATTGTAAACGACTTTAATTACATAAGCTTAAAATAAAAGAGCTACACAAGAAATCAAGAGATAGGAAAAATAGCTGATATAATAATGAAAATGAACAATAAACCTATGAGACACAATGACAAACATATTGATAATGTTTCACTAACAGTATACCTTGATGGATGAGACCCAGGTTTGGAATACTGAAACTGTATTGAATGTAGGCTGCCAACAACATGTTTCTACCATTGTGATCATTTTTCTCATCAAGGAGATCATGGACTCTGAGTACCACTTGAGAAATGGCTTCAAAGGTAGCTTGGCCCACATTCACTAAGGGGGTAACATTAATCAGAAATGGTAATAAACAGAATTCAAATACACAAGTGAACATTTATAAATACTCAATTCTCGATGATGACAGAAGTACATAGAAGTCTAATTCATAAAGCGCTGGTTGTGAGTGTGTGTTTCATGTGTGAATGTTGTTTGTATTTTCATATATATTTTACAGTAGTTACACTAAGATGATCAATTGTAGTCAAACTGAATTTCCATTTGGTTGGACCAATAAAAAATAATGATTTCTTATTCTAAACTGACAAAAATTATATAATCTCATGTTATTGAAACTTATCGACATTGACTGGTAATAAAAGAATTTGAGCAAGTGATTTCAACAAGTAACTTACCAATAGTTCCCCCTATTAATGGTGGTCTAACCATGAGGCTTATTAATTTGTCTAGAATGAGAGGTAAAAACTGAACTAAATTCTCTCCTTTAGCATTATTGATGTCCATGATACTGCGTTTGAGTTCATTCTCAAAGCTCATTTCATTCATTCGAGCTGGCAACTTCTGCTCTTGAACTGATGTGTAGAGATTCATAAATCTGTCTATGTGCTCATCCTGAATACAACAGATAAACCAAACTAAGATAAACATCTATTTATTAACTATACAAACAAATGCCAAGTAGTGCACTAACATCTTTTTTATATTCAGGAACATAATTTTGACCAATTGTACTTTAACACAGCGCCCCTTTACCCGATTTATTTCATATTATAGTATGTAATTTCTTCTACCAACATCTCTATTTTAAAAAGTTCCAAATATAAATTAGTATTAAAAGCTTTTTTTTTTCTTTTTTTTTTTTATCAATTTAACTCAAAATAGTCTGCCTATAAAAGCTAACAAGACAAAATAAGGAGTTTATACAAACAAAAGTTTCAAAGCTTAATGATGCTAAAAAGTTATATAACCTGAGAAAACACTGAAGACACAGCTTTCAAAGAGACAAAGAAAACCCCTTTATGATTATCAACCCACTTCATGCTGTGAACTTGAGTCTGAAACAAAATCCAACAGAAAAAAACTCAAAATATTATTTTTTTACAAAAGAAAACAAACAAAATATAACCCTCAGACCTCATTTTAATTATTGAATTATCTATAATAAGCCATATCCAGAAAAATAAAGCTTATTAATTATGTATTTTACAAAGATTAACATACTTCAATATTTAATATATTTTAAGCTAACCTATACACTGATACTCACATCTGGATGATGAAGAGAGTAGCCATTGGGTAGCCGATCTACTGACACTGGTAAAAAAAAGTCTCCACTGGTAAGACGACCATCCCGATATAAAGGCAACCACTGATAAATACAAAGGGTAAGAGTCAAATTCAAAACTTTTAGTACTGAAATCAGATGAAAAAAAAAATTCACTATAATTTTCAGCTCAGCAACATTTTGTCTGTTAGAATGCTGAATGTATTGGTAAATGAAATGTTGATAACTTAGTAAGAATTATGCTATAATAGAGTGTAACCAAGACACCTACAGTATATCCCACAGGCACTTCAGTCGGAGTTGGTTCATTTTTCTTTACTTGGCAACTGATGTGGTAAAATGTAAACAGTAGATGATGAGTTTCTGTAAGTTTGGCAGGAAGCTTCATCTTGACTTCTTCATAAAAGTCAGGGGACCTGTTAGAGTAATTTAAAAAAAAAAATTGTTGTTTAACAAACGCCTATTTAGTATGAAGACCAGTTATTGCCTAAAAACATAAGCTACTATTTTTTGAAATGTTAAACAAAGAAGTTCAAAATAAAAAAAAATTACTTGTTGTGATAGGTAACTGCAGCAATTGATTCCCTTGCAAATTCTGGGCAACTTGATTTTCCAAATATTACCTAATAATGGCAAGATGCATATAAATTTTTTTTAATAATTTGATAACCACAAAATTATTTGTTGTGCTTATTAGATTAATATTTGTTTATGAACTACATAGCAGAAAATGTTAGATAGATTTACCAATGAATTAAAAACCAAACTATCATCTGATGTAATTGTATAAATAATTACATTTTTAAAATGCCATCTCTTTGAAGTTTGTATTTATTTTAATTCTGATCAATACAGACTCTATTGAAACTCAAAATTTAACAAGACAAAACACAATCAACATTGTAATTACAGGCAATGCATAGTTTTCATCCTCTACTGCAAGAAATTGAACTTTGACTGCCAGATTACGAGCAGACCCCTGACGGTTGGTGAAGTTAAGACTTTTAGGATATACATACAACAGGTTTCTGAAATAGTTAACAAAATTTGTTATTGAACCCACAGATTGTTCAAAGTATTGTTAAGTTTCCAAAGAGTAGGCCTACTTTGCCTTAGACAACAAATGTACACTTAAAAAAATAAACTAATCTAATCATTTCAGGTCAAAAAAGTAAGAAGGAAAAAAATCACTTACCTGTAAACGGTGTAAGGCACAAAGACTTCTCTAGATGGAAACTCTAAAATTTCCTTAGTGGGTCTCCCTTTATCATCAGGGTAAGGTTCCACTTTAAGTAGTTCAGGCGTTAGTGTGTAACGTGGTTCTTCTGGGCATGGACAAATGTCAAGTTTAAGTGTGGCTGAGAAATAAACAAACACAACAATATTAGAATAAATAATATGAATATTATTACTGAATAAAAGCAAAGACATTTTAAATCTATAAACACATTTAAGTAAATGTACTGTAAACATTTTTAAAATTCAAATTTCTCATGTTAGCCAAGTTTTCTGAGCCTTAAATTACCTGGGACACACTTGACTCTTTTCAATACAGATGATGGTCTTTTCAAATCAGCTAAGAACTTGTACAAATCTTCATCACTGAGTTTGACACCTTCCTTTAAAAACATGCAGGAAATTTAATTACAAGAGATGTTTCATTCATTCAAGTTTAAAGAATATCATTTTTAATGTTTGTGCTAGATTGTATTTAATTTTTAGTCTGATTTCTTTTTAATGTTATGTTAAATAAGAAGAACATTAATGTTTTATTTTAATATTAAAATTTGAAACTAATTATGAACTTTGGGTTGGTGAGTACAATTGTTAAGGTTCATTCATTACAATAAAAAAATCACATGGGGAAAAAGGGGTAATATTTAAATAAACATAAGAGCCTATGAAATTTATAGTCAAATACAAAAACTATGACATAAGAAAACTATAAAAGAACAAGCTATTTTCTTTTTAACTTCCTTTTGTATAGCCTATCTTGCATGCTTTAGCATTCTCAATGTACTATGATCCAATCTTTTCAATCTTATCTTATCTTATATAATACAGACGTTACTTCAAAAAAGAAGATAATTACATCCTACGTGTCATGCATATTAACCAATGACCTAAATCCTGCCAAGTCACTGGTTTTCCTGGCTACCTCGTGTAACCGATTCCATGCTCTAATAGCACTAGGAAAGAAAGAGCATTTGAACAAATTTGTCCTAGCATATGAAAGGAGGATTGTGCCTTTATCTTTGTGTCTGTATTTTATTAAATTTTGTTTTTGTATTTGAAGATTATGGTTGAGTGTTTTATGTATAATTGCTTCTTTACTTTTGAGTCTTCTGTCCTGAAGGCTTTCTAAATTTAGTGATTTTACTAAAGGTGTTACTCTAGTCAAATGTGAATATTCGTTTGTTATGAATCTCACTGCTCTATTTTGTGTCTGTTCCAGTTTCTTAATGTTTTCTTGAGTTGAGGAGTCCCAAACAGAGGATGCATATATATTCTATTATTGGCCTAACCAAGGTTAAATAACATTTTAGTTTTATGTTCTTATTTGATTTATAGAAATTCCTTTTAATAAACCCTAATGCTTTGTTTGATTTTTTTATAGTTTCATCATAAAATAACAGTTTTTCATTTCTTATAACACCTAGGTATTTTGCGTTTTTAGTATGTTACTGGTTTACCATGAATAAGATAAGTGGAATTAATTTGTTTTAGTTTTTTTGTTACTCTTAATAACTGACATTTTTCTGGGTGGAAAGACATGCTCCAATTTGATTCCCATTTCTGTAATTCCTCTAATTCTCTTTGTAAAATTTCTGTATCTTGTGTTGTTTTTTATTGCTTTTTATACTATGCAATCATCTGCAAATAATCTGACTTTTGTTCTTGAACTAATGCAATTGAGAAATCATTTATTTAAATTAAAAATAGTATTGGACCTAAGACTGTTCCTTGAGGTACACCTGAGTTTACTGTTATTGGTGTTGATTTAGAGCCATTTATTATTACAGTTTGTTCTCTCCCTATCATAAAATCTTTTATTCATTGATGTAATAGTGGATAGACATATAAGGGGGGTGTATCTGAAAGAAGATTTCTTTGCTGCCTTTGAGTGCTCAGAAAACACAGATCGAGTCAAAATTCAAATCTTAAAGAGAGTTTTAAAAAATCAAGAAACCTGTTTAAAAAAGCTTGAGACTGTAAGAGTCACGGGACGAAAGTTGTCCATACTTGTACTGTAACTGTCTGGTGAATAGCTTCGATATTTTTCATAACCACTTCGCCCTCGATCTAAGGATCCTCTTCTTCCAGCAGACATATCATCTTTGGATCTCTTGCGGAAACTGTCAAACTGACCAGAAGTAGAACCAGTTCTCCTGTCTGTGCATATACAATTTAAAATATGAATAAATAATGAATTTCTCACAATGATCAGATATAATAAAAGAATAAAGGACATTAAAAACTCTAGGCCAACATCATGTTAGAGAAAGTCAAGGTTAAATTAGAGTATGTAAGGAAAGAAAATTCAGAGGTGGTCACAAAAATACCAAAATAGAAAAGAACTAGAAATTTTTGGCTGTTAAACAAAATTCCATGATACTTTTCTTTTAACCAAGCATGAAGTAAGCTTTTATGTGTGTATACAGTTAGTATACTTTACAGTATTGTCTTAAACTAGTATTATAATTGACTAGTCACTTAGTAAATCCAAGAATAATGTAGGTGGAATTTAAATACAACAAGCAATTAAATCTTAAATTTTAATCATAAACCAAAAAAAATATTGTTAAATATTCTATGAAATTCTACATTTCCTATGCTTGTTTACACACATGATATCCATGCTAAAACCAAAACTTCAAAACCTTAACTTATAGAGAACACACACTCATGCTTTTGTTAAAAGAAACACCTCTCTTGATCACAACTTGATCATGCTTAAAACAAACAGTAGTGATTCATGCCACTGTAACTCCATTTTCATCATATTTTAATGTGGCATTTTTACATTTTAAATATGACCACAAGAATCATTAAACTGATCCAAAAATAAATGAATAAATGCTAATCATTAAAGAATTGATGACAACTGTGTTGTTTTTTCCTGAATTCCTACATACAATAAGAATAATATATAAAATGTGCTATTTCAATAGAAAAGAAATATGAAAAGCAGTTTGAAAAAGAAGGGTGCCTACTGTAATCAAGTAGAGATGATGTCAACTGTGTGCATGATGTTAGAAGTAACTAAGATATGTCTTAGAAATGTTTTTTTTATAGAGAGCAGTGTATATTATGTTGATTACAGTGTATATCTTGAGAATTTGAAAGCACATAATTTGAACTTCAAATGCATGTATACAGACATACTTACAGTTCCACATTCTGTGGAACTGTGCTGAAAAAAATAATAAAGGCCCGATTTTGTGTCCCAGTGAAGTCAGACCAAAAAAATTTTGCTGACCATTTTTTCATCATGGCTTTATAATGCAAAATAAAAATAGTGAATATTTAATTCATTTATTATATTTTCTATTTCCCATCATCGCCATACACAGCCCCATTTGTGAAAGTAGGTTTTTCGATGTATTCAATTGGCATTGATAACCATACCAAAAAAGTTCCCAACAATCCTACTAGCTCTCTAGTTCCTAAGAAAAGGATAAAACTTCAAATGGAAGCAGAAATGACACAAAAACCCTCCATCGTATTGTCCGAGATCTCACTGGAGCAAAAAGTGGACATGGGGCACCGATAATAGACAAGCAAGGCAAAACTTTGTTAACGAAAGAAGAACAGGATGCAAGATGGGTAGAGCACTTTAAAGAGACCCTTAACCAACTGTCGCCAGACCAAACTTACATATTCAAGGACCCCTCTCCAGACAATGATCTCAAGGTCAAGACAGACCCAATAACTGCTGAGGAGGTTACCATGGCCATTGCAGTGTTAAAGAATAACAAAGCACCAGGGCTAGACATGATATCAGCAGAAATGCTAAAATATGGGGGACAGTGCATTGTTAACAGAATGACAGATCTTTTAAATCTCTGTTGGCGAACTTCAAAAGTCCCAGAGGACTGGAAAAAGGGAGTGATTGTAAAGCTTCCAAAAAAGGGCAATTCAGCATACTGCAACAACTGGAGGGGCATTACTCTCCTCTCTGTCACGCGCAAAGTTTTCAGCATTGTTTTGTTGAGACGGCTGTTTTCAAGTTGGCAAAACAGAAAAAAAAAATTTGCTTGCTTTAAAAGAGTAAATTATGGACCTTAACTTAATTTTAAGATGGTCCAAAACCTTTTACATGGATTAAATCAGAAAAAAAGGCGGGTTTTATACAACAAATTCCCTAGTAGGCTGACCTTTTTTTTCATTGTTGAACTGAGTCTCCATTCTAATATTAAGTAAAATGTTAATTCTAAATACATATATAAAAACAACCAACTAAACTACATTTTAGTAGGGTAATAAGATACAGCTATTTTTACAACTACAGCTGATCTACTGTTTGATCTACTCAAGAAAGTTAAAGTTCTAATGTAATAAGATTGGTCAATGATCCCCTGATACAGATAAATAATGGTAAATTCATAAAGAGAGATAGAAGAACACAATAGAAATAGAAAGAAGATTATTACAAATGATACAAAGTACTTGGCACATGAATAAGCTTAAAAAAAACTTACCACTGGGACCAGCATCTAATGATAACATTTAAAATGTGATCACAATAAAAGGTTTTCTAAAGCTTACTATTAACACTGTAAACATGATTTGCATAGTGAGTATAAAGAGGACTTGGGACTAATGTACACGGACTAGTGCATCTGTGATAACTTACTGTTTGCAAGACGCCCTTTCAGACATGCACAAGCAATGACAGAGGTATTTATCAAAGTTAAAAGAAGTACAATCACAAAAATGTTAATTGGTAAGTACGTTGTTTGTATTAATCATTAAAAAAAAAAAAAAGATTGAAATAAAGATATGAAATTATATTCTTTTATTTTTTTTTATATTTAATATGGTAACGTGAAAAGAGAATTATAGCTAATTAAGTCATTGGTTAATATGCATGACTAAATGCATGACGCGTAGGACGTAATCATCTTCTTTTTGAAGTAATGTCTGTATTATATAAGATAAGAATGAAGTTTAGAATTATAGTATCTTGTTCCATGATATCAATAACGCCATCAATAAATGTGTATGTAGAATAATAATTCACAGTAATATCAAATTTGAAAAGATTTGTATTCTGATTTTAAAAAGTAAAATTTACAGCTGTTTACAATGTTGTCAAATAAAATGAAAAAAACAAACAATTACCCAAGCTAGCTGCTCGTGACATTTCATGCTCAGTTGTTTTCTCTACACTGGCTTCACGAGTTCGTTTCTCTACACTGGCTTCTCTCCCTTCTCTTCTGCTTTCCCTTTCCATGCTCCCCCCTGTCACAATGTTCATCAGATAGATGGCTGTCCATGCAAAGGGCATTCTATATTTTCCAAGTCTCTCACAAAACTGAACAGCCTGACTTCTGTATTTTTCTTCTTTTGTTGACTTGAAAAATGAAACAAATAATATGACACTTTTTAAAAGCAATCTAAATATGACTGAAATGCAGAACATTTTTTTTTATTTCTCTCAAATATTTCATTGCATATTATCATCAACTTTCAATCAATGCATTTACAGTCCTTAAAATTTTTGCCCTTATATATTTCAATAAAATAATGATATAATCATATGATTAAAAATATATAACTGATTCAACCATTTAATTTTTCTGAATAATTAAGTGTTAATTTATAGTTTTAAAATAAAGTTCATATTCATTATAAACATTGTATTTATAGAATAAATAATGAGTATGGGGAAAACATTGATCTCTTTAATGTACATTGTTTGCACCAACATACCCACAAATATTTGTAAAAATATAAGCCAAAACTATGATATGGCTTTTGAAGAAAATAAGGTTATAGATAGTATCACAAAAGTTCTTAACAAAACCTGGATACAGTGTAATTGATTATCTTACCTTATCTTCTTTCATATAGGGCTCAGCACATTCACTTATATCTCCTTGTTGTAACACTTTCTCAAGCTAGATTAACATTGAAAATTGCTGATTCAATCATGCAAGGAAATCAACTAAATATACAATGAATGTATTATGATCAAATGTAAACATAAATCTTATATAGTTTCAAAGAAACTTTTTTCATTTAAAGCTCCTCTTCAAAGTGTCCAAATATGGTTTGAGATAATCCAATTTTATGGACCTGTGACCATAGAAAGACATGACATTTCTTACCTTTACAACCAGGAAAACATCCGGAGAGGGATAAGTTATACTGAAAATACAAGATCTGCTCACAGAAGAAACATCTGCATGAGTGATATGGCCACTTATCAAACGCAGGGTCTGCTCTGAATTTAGGTCAAAGTGGAACGTTTCTGAAATCTTTTAAATTAAAAAGACAGAAACCATAATAATGAGTTTTAGTTAATCTAATCAACTAGTTCTTTATTATTCTTTCAATGGCTAGATCAGTTTGTGACAAGTATTGAGCTTAACTTGTTAGGAACTATGTTTTAATTTTAAAGCAAGTCTTGCTAATATAGGAAAAAGCATCTGCTAGCCTTTTACCTTTTTTCTTTCTCTTGAGTCATACAATGCCATTGAGACAAATATAGGTTCCACTTCCATCTCTAAACTATAAAAATAGGTTATTTAAAAAAACAAAATTATTGAGAAATGAAGTAAATCATAAAAGGTGCTTGTAAAATGAAGAATTAAATTTTTCTTACTTAATCTCATAAAAATCAAGCTATAATCATGTTTGTTGACAGACAAGTAAATAAATTGTTTAGACTTACGTTAACTGAAGACACTTGACAAGAATTCTATGACCAAAGTGTTCTTTTGGAACTTCAGGAGGACTTCTCCGTTCTATAACCTCTTCCTAAATAATGTAAATGACACTGTATTATCATAATTTACACACACAGACAAATCTTAGAAATATTATTTAACTCCCCCCCCCCCCCCCCCCCCCCCCCGCCAAAAAAAAGAATTCTTAATTTGAATATAGAGAAGTGCTATGCTAAAAACCATGGTTTTATTATATATTTTAAAAAAAATCTATTAACCTCATCCTGCATTGGATACAAACTAAAGATGTTATCATAACGATTTTGCTGGCGCAGGTTTTCATTATTTCTATCAACATCTTCATTTTTTATTCTGTCAAATAAATTTGGAAGAAGTGTGTCTGCTTGTGACTGCTTCAAATCAAAAATTGAGCTTGCCCAGCTTCCTCTTGGTGTATCATTGATATGTATTGATTGACGTTTGTTTGTATCCTGCTGATAAAAGAAAAAATAATTTAAAAAAAAACAAAACCTTTTTAATTTAAAAATATCACTGATATATTTAAAAAAATAGGACTAAATTCTTATGGAATCAGCAACATCACAATAATTATTAATTATGCAACTAGATTTAGTAATTCAAATTAATACAAAGTAAAAAATATTTTTCTTTTCTTTAGGTTCTTCTATCCATCTCCAGAAGATTTGAGATATTATTGCGTACTCACTAATAGGCTGGACAAAGTAAACGCCTTGTTATTTGAATCTTATTTTCTCATAATTGATGTAATTAGCAAGTCTTTAAAATGTTAAAAACTTGACAAGGTCTTTATTCATGTAATATTTTAAAATGAATTGCAATGAAAGCAAAATGGTACTAAGAGTAGTTTTAGAAAGTAATACAAGAGTTTGTACTAGTCCTAATAACAATATACTGATTAACATCATTTATAGACCTTTTCCTCCTCTCCTCTAATTTCATCAACATCTATTTCATACTCATGTTGAAATGTGTCATGCTCAGGTAAACGCTCTTTGCTGCAAGCACTAGAACTAAAACGCTGGTATCTAAAAATAAAAAAGATAACAGCAAAGAAAAGATTTTAATTATAAATTAACACTTTTTTTTCTAATTAACTTCAATTATATTTGACTAATGGGTATCTTTTGTTGGTATCTAACTAATAACAGAGCCAGACAGGCCTGGAACCCCCAGGGAACATGGCCCTACGTTCCACAAAGAAAGATGATGATGATGATATTTGACTAATTAGCTGAAAGAAAAAAAGATGCTTTTTACCTGCGAACAACGACAGTATGATCTGATGTATACCTTGATATACAATCTTTGACATGTGGGTCAACATCAGTACTGGAACAACAGAAAATTTGAAGCGTTACACTTAAATCAGAAGAAAAAGATTAGGTAAAATAAATTTGAAATCATATCTGTTTTTACCCTGGGTCAGGTCTGCTAGGTTCAATAGTTCGACAATGTTTATTAACTTTATGCACTTGGATGTCATCTTCTGGGTAGAGAAGAAGATCTTTATAGGGATCTCGCTCGACCAAGCATTGATTGTGAAGGATGAACTCTTCAAAGTCTGTAGGTTCTGGTACATCATTTAAGGGCACCTTCAATGTACAATAAAAAAATAATATAGAATATTTAAAGTCACCTTTAAAGTACAAAAATAAAAACTGATTTAAACAATTTTACAGCTATATATATATTCATGGGTACAAGCTACCATCTGCTGCAAACTGGAAGTCTCTCAATATTTAGCATAAAGCTTAAGTCAAGCCTAATCAAACACCATTTTGAAATGAAAAATTGTAGAGAAGGTGCTTTTAAACCTGGAGAATTTTTTTTACATGAACTTTTATGTTAAATATTTTGTTAACTGTATTCACATAAGCTTAAAGTCACGTTTGTTACTGATAAGGTAAATTATTCTACATCTATAACAGATGGAAAAAAAATTAATACACTCTTTTCATTTCCAAAGTTTCTTGCCAACAAGCTATATTGTGTAATTGTCTGTGGATCAAGTTCTTATGATTCAACTACTTTTAGCGACATTAATTTAGAATAATAAAATCCAAAAGAGAAAAAAAATATTTAAAAAATTGAACATATATATGTAATTATTTTTTTTTTAAATCCTAAATTTCATAAGTAAACAAAAAAGTTACTTGTGTTGGTTGTGAGTGAATTGATATAGACTGAACACTAGCACTTCTGCTTAAGTCTTGACTTGAACAAATGGATGAAGAAACTTGCCGACGTACTTCTGCAGCCCCTTGTCTTTTGATAAGAATCAGAAAAAATTGTAATTACAACTTTTATATCGAGTATGAACAATGTAGACTTCTAAATCTAGAATGATGCTAGATCTAAAACTATTTATATAAATCTTTTTACTCTAAATCATTCTAGTGCTTTTGATGCCATATAAGAGTGCAATAGCAATAGGCCAGGTTAATATTCTCAGTTTATTATCCAGTGAATAAATCATTAACAGCAACAGCATCTACTGACTGTAGACTCTATATTAATAATGATAATCTACTACTACTCTCACTACTACTAGGTCTAGTATAAATAAATAAATATATATGTGTCCCCTAGTGTGTGTGTGTATATATATATATATATAAATATATTATTCTATAACGTGAATCAGTAATCTATTTAAAGTTAAAGTTTTTTTTATATTTTAAAGTATTTAAATTATATATTAATTTTGTCAATTATTTTTATGAGATCAAGCAAAAAAATTTTCAATATCAAGATCTAGAATCCCTATTATTCTAGTTCAACTAGCTAGATTAGTAATTAGTAGATTGACTATTTATTATTCAAATTCTAATTCATTCTAGAGTAACTGATGCCACTTGAAGAAGTTAAGCTCAGTTGCCGAAATTTTTGAAGTTTGAATTTGTAGATCTCCTTAAGGATTAGACCTAGGAAAAAACTGTATCTCTATAAAGTAGATATGTTTTATTGTATTACTACTCATAGTTAAAATTAGATTTGATGTTTCAAAGAAATGTCTTTGCAAAAAAAATAAAATAAATTATACAACCAACGCCACAATTCTAGATCTAGAAGCAAAATATTCTTAACTGACTCTGTATTTAAGGCTGATGTCACATTTGAATGGTCGATCAATTATTGATTTCTTCATACACTGTCTCGAATCATTTTCTCCCCCCCCCCCCTTTTTTCCTGCCAAAGACATTTTAATTTTAAAATAACATATCTATACATTCTAAATATCCCCCATCCCTTTTTACATCAAGTACATGCGTTAGGTAATGGTTTTTAAGACATAATCCAGAGCATCTAGATATATATACAAATCGGAAATGGAATGTTTTGTTTCAGAGTATGACCCATTCATATGACATATCATCGAAGTAAACGTGTCATAGAATTATGATTTTAAGTTTGCATTACATTATTTTGAAAAATAACAATAAAAAAAAATTTAATTTCAATATTTTTTCTTCTTTGAGTTATATGAGCTGACGTTATTATACCAATGCACTTTAAATCCTAGTAAATGAAAGTAAATGTGTCTAAACTATAAAAGAAATGGATGATGCACAATAATGACAATAGGAATGGACTATTTTTGCCATAGCCATCAAAATAAAGGCGAATTTTACAAAATACAGTGGGGTTTTCGAGGCGTCAGTTAGTATGAGTTACTCTAGTCAAGTCTAGTCATCAGACTCAATCTAGAAAATCTAGTATCAACTGACTACTAGATATCTAGGAGTAGATCTAGCAACTAGAATACTAGATCTAAAATATAAATCTACTGGTTTAGTACTAGTAAGTACTACTACTTATTTACTACTACTGTACAGTACTACTACAGTACATAATACTTAATACTATACTATAATACTTATATTAAGTTATACTCTACACTATAGATCTAGATCTACATCTAGAGTACATTACTTTACTTTACAGTCAATGACAGTGTGAATGATTCGGAGAGTAATCAAATAATTAATAAAAATGAAATGAAAGTTGAAAGTCTTAACTTATGTCTTATAATTATAACTCTTTATACTTTAACTTATAAAGGACGATAAAAATACTTAAATAGAGGTGAAAAAATCAGAATAATTCAGAATAGATGTAGACAATATTTAACAATTAAAAAGAAGACAGAACAATAAGAAACGTATTGTATTGACACCAAGTCAAAATTAAAAGAAAAAATAGTATTGCTTTGAAATCACCAAATAATGACAATAATGTTAATTCTTGGTATTTTTAAAGACACTATCTTGGGATTTCTTTGGAACATAAACAATAACAAAGATGGCTGCCCCTTGAACTCCTGCAGAATTACCAATAATTAAAAATATTAATAATAATATCTAAAAAAAAATTATTAAGTCATTTAAGTTTAACTTTAAAATTAAATAGTAATATAATCTAGTAATAAGTTAATAATAGTTTTATTTAATTTAATCATCATTTTGACATTTATCAATCATTTAATTTAGTGACAGTGACACAGTCACAGTGTGAGTTAGGTACTTCAACTTCGCTATTTTTGTACGCCGGAAGTGTGTTTAAAAGCTGGTCCTCATGGTTTCGGTCGTGTCCCCTGATACCATTGGAAAAGTGCTTAAAACGTCATTATTTTTAACCGATCTTCTAGATTAGAGTATCATTTTGTCTGGGAGAAAATGGCGATTCTTTTGATACCAAATTTGACGGGATTGGTTTACTAGATCGTTTTTTTTTAAGTTTCCAAAATTAGGGTGTGTTCTAGATATGATTACTTTTTTATTTTTGTTTTGTAATTATTTATATTGGTTAGTAATTTGTAGTATCCATATCTACTTAAGAATCACGTGTGATTATTAAGCTATTTTGGATGGCGCTCTTGGTATATGAATGCCAAAATGACCACCAAATCGAAAGTAGCCATTTTGCTATTAATTCTACAGGAAGTAGTAATAAAATACTTATAAAATATTATTAAAACGAAGTTTCCTTGTTTATTAATATAGATAATGAAGCAAAGAAACTCGTCTTAATGTAGATCTAGATTTAGTTAGTAATAGATCTAGAGAAGCAACAGATAATGTAGAAAAATCAAATTTATTGTTTTAATCATACACTAGAGTGTAGATCTAGGTCTAATACTTAGTTTAGGCTTAGACTTAGATCTATTTTCTAGAATAGGAACAGAGATGCATGGAATGAAATCTAGAATTAGATAAGATAGATAGATATATAGATCTTTAATTGATTTGATATATACTAGTCTAGTCTATACTTAATTGTCTTAATAAACTAATACTAGTTTCTAGATCTACAATGTTGATGAGGACTAAATTTAGATCTATTTTTTTATGTGAAATTTGATGGGAGAAAATCTGAGAAATAGCCTAAAAACTAAAACAGCTTTTCAATATATATTATAAATTAGATCTAGGTGTTATATTATAAGTTTGTTTAGATTATGTCTGTATATAATATATATATATATATATATATATATATATATATATATATATATATATATATATATATATATAGACTCTGTATATTTTTAACTTTATAAAAATCTTGGCAATTTGACCAATTGTATTGATTTCTATTGCCCCTTGCCTCGCTCCCCCCCCCCCCCCCCCCCCCAATATACAAATATTTTGTAATTTTACATCTGTATTTTTTTTTTAAATAAAAAAAAAAGATCAATATTTTTAAAATGTTTTTTTAAAGATAACTTTTTCATACTCCAGCTGTTTAAAGTCTCCTTTTAGTTTATGATTAAATATTAAGAAATAAAAACAAGTTTTCGTCAATATTTGAACAAAATCGAACTGTTGCCGTAGTACAATTTTAAAAAATAAATGTCACAATTTTGAATTCCTTTTTTTTAAAATTATTATTTATTTTTGTAGCAAATAACGTTTAAAGATTCTTGAAAATTTGAAATGGTAATATTAATAAATAAAAAAGTTGTGCGTGAATAAGTCTAATTCCGACCAAATTCTTCGGTTCTATTTTTAGCTTCGTCTGGCTGTAAAAGTATAAAAGATAGATTTAGATTAAAGATTTGGGGGTTATAAAATGATATAAAAAACATGTAAAGTCTCCTGAAAATTTGAAATGGAAATATTGACAAATAAAAAGTTGTGCATGAATTAAGTAAAATTTCAACCAAATTTGTCGTCTCTATTTTCAGCTTTGCCCGGCTGAAAAAATTATGAAAAATTGGTTGAGATGAAAGATTTGGTTCATATTACGCTTTAAATAACATGCATAAAGTCTTCTGAAAATTTGAAAAAAAAAAATTGAATAATAAGAAAGATATGCATACTTTAATAACAAAAAGTCAAAATTCAGGTACCAAAATTTTTTATTAAATACAAAGCCAAAGAAGGAAAAAAAAAAAATCATAACTTTTCTTCTACTTATCATAGAAACATAAATTTGATATTTTTGTAAATGGGACACCAAGCTCTACTTAATGATATCAATTACAAAACTAAATGATCTAGGGAGATGAAATTCCAGTGTCCAAAAAATGACGTAAAAACTTGAGACAAGAGTTTTCCTTACTGCTACATAGGTCTTTGTTTGAAATCAATTATGCTCACTATATATAAAGATATCATTTCTAAAAAGAGTGAATTCTATTACTTTTGATGATGGAGAACATTTTTGTCTTTAACAATTTAAAAAAAAAAAAAAATTTATTTAAATATTTTGCATTGAAAGTATATACATTTTTATTTTTGCTGATACTCATCACAGAAAAGTCGTACCCTGTTAATTTTTTTTCCTGCTAATAGAACATGTGTCTGGCTATATTCCTACCAATGTTCAGATCGATCTATTGTCAACATGGAACACACTTGAAAAAAAACAAAAAACATTTACCTCAATGGACTTTTCAGGTTCTATTTTTTTTTTATAGAAGATATTGTTTGTCACCAACAAATGAAATTATAATCTTGTAGCAGATATTATTAGCTACAGATCTAGATACTTTTGAAAGATTTTTTACCTTTCAGGCGATTTTGATCCCAATTTTTAAATATTTTGTTATTTTCTGCCATCACAACGCCGCCATTTTTTCCCCGCCTCTCTGACATTTCTTGTAGATCTAGACCCGATAATTTGTTTATTTCATCAATATTTACATTTTAAACAACTGAAGTTCATAAATGTAAATGAAATCAGAATTGTGAGCTAGAAATTTACTACAAATACTAGATCTACTATTAAATTTCTTTTTTAATAAGTAGATCTATCGTCTACGAAACTCAATTCAACTTTTTAACTTTTGACCTAGGGGGTGTGACAAGCTCTCACTTCACTTTCTCCATGTCAACCAATGTTAGGTCAAACGGCACAAAAAATATCATAACTTTCTTAATGTTAAACATACAGTCATAATTTAGGATGTTACAATATCCGGTGACACGCCCCTTTTATTAAGTCAAAAAACTGTTTCGACTTTTTTTTTACATACCTTAAAGGTGCACTTTTTTAACATATTAATTGAATACTTCTCTGTAAAAGAGTTATTGTTTTTGATTGACCAATAAAAATGGCTTCCGGAAATGAAATTACGCTTTCCCACGTGGAGTAGAAGGTTACTTTTTATTAGACTTAAATAAAGGTTCGATTTCCCTTGTGTATAGTTTAAAAAGCTCAACATTCTCACGCCTTTTGAATCTCTAGTATTGTAGAGCATTTTTCTGGCTAAATTTCAGTGCTTTACTTTTGACATAATACTGTGCACTTTGGATGCTATTAATTTTTAATAATCCAGCATGGAATTTAATGCTGGATTACATTGTTAACCATTGTAATTTTAGCCATCTTGTTTACATGCCAAGATAATAGTGATTGGTCATGTGACATCAAATAATTTTCTGATAGGTTGATTTATTATAGCAGTTAAAAAAAAACTTAGACTGAAATGATGTCAAAATGACTGACATTGATATATTTCTGCAGTTACGCATTTTGAAATAGATGTAGATTTAGATCTAATGAGTATATAATATGCAGCTTAGTGTTCAGATATTTTAATAACAATAAACTTTCCTTTGAAACATGTTTTTGGACTAGTTGATTAATATATAAGAAATGGCAAGCATATTTATTCAACACATTCAAATCTCGGAAAATCTCCTCACATTGTGCCCATTGGTTGCTATGATAAGGACAAGCACACATGGAAAATTTATTTTCTTTCAACCAGGAATCATACATACATAATCCATATAAATTTAGAAGGCTCTTTGAAATCTACAACATATCAGACAACAAGATTCTTAAAATAATTTTTCTGAAAAAAATTGTAACATCCCTACATAATTTATACACCATTAAAAAGTTCTTTTAAAGTATTTTAATGATGTACTAACGAAAAATTGTTTTTTCAAAGATAAATTTTATTTTCACCTCCCTATAATATAGCAGTATATGATCAAAACAAATTTTTTTGTTGAAGTGCCTATGTGAGTGTTTTTAATTTATTAAAGACTTATGTAACATTATGACTATAACTATTATTAACTTGATCTATAGAAGACTAAATCTATATAGATCTAGTCTAGTCACTCTAACGAGATCTATATAACTTCACTTCTATATTTCTAGATAAGACATTCTTACTTGCTTAACTTTTGAGCAAAAGCTCTTGTTCCACCGGAGGAGGCCATGTTTACTTTATTAGATTAGATGCAATCTATTTTGGTTTAGATTTAAAAAGTAAGATTGGGGGAAAAAAAGTGCATTAACAAATGAAATAATACAAATTCATTTTCGAAAAGTGTTTATAAAGTCCTTATAATTATCTGTCCAAC
This sequence comes from Biomphalaria pfeifferi, assembly GCA_030265305.1. Taxonomy (NCBI): domain Eukaryota; kingdom Metazoa; phylum Mollusca; class Gastropoda; family Planorbidae; genus Biomphalaria; species Biomphalaria pfeifferi. Next base: position 527,458 of record JASAOG010000023.1, read on the forward strand.
ATATAGATCTATACTATACAATTTAAAAAACAAAATTCAGCAATATCTAAATTAGATTAGACAGATCTAGACATAGATCTAGATCTATACACTATAACTATACAGGACTATATATCTATACTTTCTAGACTAAACTAGACGGTGAATGTTTTTATATTTCACTTATCATCAGTCTATAAATGTGTATGTTTATTTGATTTTGGGGGAGTTTATCTATCGTACTTTCGCATCATTTTCGCTCAGTCGCCTCAGTTCATACTCATACTACTCATAGATACGAAAGATCTAGATTCTATATCTACAATCTGATCTGCAAAACGATTTGCATATTTAAAGTAGACTATAGATCTACATCTAGCTAAATGTAATATTCTAAATTTAGTTGTCAAAATTTCCGATTATCTCATTAAATGTAAATCAAAATCAAGAAGATCTCATATATGATAGACTATAATTATCATTTTTTGTATCAATCAATTGAATCATGATTATCGTGTCAATTATGATAGTTTTAGTTACTGATAGTATGATTACTATGAATGATACTTAAATTAGATTGATTAGATACTATCGTATCATAACTATGATTAGATACTATCGTATCATAACTATGATTAGATACTATCGTATCATAACTATGATTAGATACTATCGTATCATAACTATCATTAATCATAGTATCAATATACACTCATAGACTCCCCAACTTACATACATTGAATTTGATAAATAATGATACAAGACAACTCTCAGTTACTCTAGACCAGTGTTTCTTAAACTTTTTTGTCTGCCGGCACAGTAAAAAAAAACTACAAAAATTTCTCGGCACACCACGAAAAGCAACAATTGTTTTATAATAAAATGATAAATTATTTGACTTGTTTTTAAGTATTACTTACTATTACATTCGATGTGGAAGGTGTGCTTATTTTTGAGAGCAAATGCGCTCTAATCGAGGCTCTAAAGTGGATAGACAAACTCGCATTTCATCGTCTATTGTAAGAAGTCTCTCTCTTTTCTTAGACTTGATTTCAATCAGTACTGAAAATCCAAATTCACAAAACCATGAAATATAAACTGATTGCAGGATATAACTTATTGATTGAAATCCAAAACATGAATAGACTCTCTTTCGCAAACTTTAACTTCAGAACTGCATCATATTTTAAATCAATGAGCTTCTCTTCTTCTTCAGTTGTAAGATTTGTAGCTTCATTGTTTCCAAATGGAGAGCTAACCCATCCATATTCAAGACTTTCAACAGTTAGGAAGTAATGCTGACTGCAGGTGTGTCAAAGAATACAGAATTTCCGGGGGGGGGGGGTGATTTCTTTAGTTGAAGCACATTCATTATAAGTAGGAAAGCAGTCAAAGACTCCTTTCGAGTTCTTACTTTGCCTCAAAGACAATTTTTCACCAAATGACTTCAGTTTTGAGGATGCAGTGATGATGTTTTCCGATGGTCCTTAAATTTTATTTGTCAAATAAATCAGAGAGAAATGTCGCCTTAACCCACCTGATCTCGTCATGAATAGAAAATCCAAAGTCTTTTTTTTTTTCAGCCTCCAAGAATGAAATCAGCTCAGCCTTGAGTTGGACGACACACTTTAACACTTTCCCCCCTGGAGAGCCAACGAACGTTGTTGTGATACAGGAGACATTTGTAGTCTGAATCCATTGCATCACAGAGCTGAGAGAAAAGTCGGGATGCAAACGGTCGAGATTTGATGAAGTTTACAACTTCAATCACTTGATCCAGAACAGACATCAAATCTTTCGGCAAAGACTTGAAGGCAAGAGCTTCCCTGTGGATCATGCACTGAACAACTAATACATTTGGATTTTCTTGACGCACAAGAGTGACGAATCCCTGGATGGAAGGACAGCCATTGGTGCTGACACAGTTTTTCCACTGTAGTTTGAAGAGCAAAATGTTTTCATTCATCACATTGAAAATATCTTCGCCTTTGGTCGTAGTTTGTAAGTCTTTGCAAAATAAGAATTCGTTGACACATTTTTCATCCTTTCAACCTTATAACTTGCAATTAATTCCTTTTCTGGCAGCTTTGGGTAGTTCGTAAGTTTCTTAACTTGTTTATTTTGTTGAGCCCTGATGTTTTCAAAGTATTCCTTCGGTTGCGCTTTTACAGCTGGATGATTAGTTTCCAAGTGTCTCTTCAATTTGCTTGGAACAAGCGCCTCATTCGATAGAGTTGCATTGCAGATCATATGGAATGACAATGGAGAATCTTCAGGTCCAGAAGATATGAAATCATTTCCGATGTAATCTTCTTTGTACCTTCGTTTGGTTCCTTGCTTTTCATTTAACGCTTTCGCAGTTTCATTCTTGCTAACGTATTTCTCCATGGATAACAATGAATAACGCTTAGTGATAACTTGTTCTTATTAGCATATGCCTAAAAATTTACATGAAACGCATCACTTATTATTATCGTTACCAATTCAAAAATTGCTGTGCGTCTGCTTAGGCAGCGTACATTTTAGTCATTGTAATAATATAAGTATAGTGGAAAATTTCATAACCTGAATGGCTAACACCCCTTTCCGTCAAAATAGAGTGATTCGATTTTGCAGGGCAGAGAAAATGGGAGAGTGGGGACTACTATTACTGGACGTTACAAGTGGTGATGTCGCAACGTAAAATAAACATTTAATATTAGGTAGACCTGTGTAACGCTGCACGTATGGCGTTCTGAAAACTCCCGCGGCACATCTGCAAATCTTCGTCGGCACACAGTTTGAGAAACACTGCTCTAGACTCTATATTCTAAACTAGATATAGATTCTAGATCTCTTCTCTAGTGAGTAGTCTCTACTAAAATGATGAGTACTTATTAAGTACTACAATAGTACCACAGCCACCACAGGGTCTATAAGTTAATTAGACTTAGACAACTCTGTGTTATATAGTACTAGTATAGACTCTACTCTAGATCTATCATACATTTATTTTATATTATAGTTGTATACTATAGATCTAGAATCCTACTCATAGAGTATACTTTTATTTTCTTTACTAGTGGCTACTTAAAAGTGACAAAAGTAAAATTCACTCACTGCCAATAGTGCCAGTCACTAGTTACTGTTTTTCTAACATACAAAGATTTTTTTTAGATTATATATGACAGGACAATAGCCCTTGAAGCCCTGGACCCAATCACTAATCATCACTCTTCCAATGGAAGCAATTTACAACTCCGTCCAAACTAACACCATCAGCCTCATAAGTTATCCCATCAATGTCTTGTCACAAATTATATTTAACCGATTAAGACTAATATTTAAAGGCAAAATTATATATCAAAAGGACAAGCAGGTTTAAGACAAGGTTGCAGCACAACAGAACAAATCCTAAACCTCGGGATACTCTGAGAGAAATACTTTCAACACTAACAGAATCTTTTTCATGTCTTTATTGATTTCAAGAAAGCTTTTGTCAGAGTATGGCATGGGGCACTCTTTTCAAGAATATAAATAAAAACGTAATCTGAGTAATCCAGAACATCTATAAGCAGGTCACTAGTACAGTGTACTTCAAAAATGATATTAGGAATTGGTTTAAAAACACAGTTTCAATCAGTTAAGGCTGCCTACTTTTACCCTTTTCAACATCTTCCTTGAAAGGATAATGGAAGATGCTCTCGAGGGCTATGGAGATGCTTTAAGCATTGGAGGAAGAAGAATTACTAACTTGCGCTTCGCGGATGACATAGATAGTCTGGTAGGAACAGAAGAATAGCTGGCTGGCTTGGTGATGCCAAAAAAACACAAATTTTGACCAATAGCCATCAGTATTGGAAGTGAAAAGCTGACAAGTGTCAGTAGTTTTCAATACCTTGGGAGTTATTGTCTCTCACAAAGGAACCAAACCTGAAGTACTAGCCAGAATTGCACAGCCCACAGCAGCATTTGCAAAACTCAAAACAATATGGAAAAACAAAGGCATAGCCCTTGACATTAAATCAAACTAATCGCACCCCCTGGTCTTGGCCTTATTCTTATATGCTTGCGTATCTTGGATGCTGACGACAGAACTAAAGAGTAGGATTCTAGCAATGTAATTGAGATGCTGCAGAAAGATCCTAGGTATCACATACATAGACTGCAGCACAACTGAAGAGATTAGAGACAGAATTACTACAGCAATTGGATCCACTGTTAAATAGAAACACTATAATTAATAATCATAAACAACACCAACGCTCTAAAGTCAGATGCATGGGTGAATTTATCTACAAACTTTGTGAGAGACATAACATTACAACAATCACACTCTTAGTCAAGGGAAATCATTCAAGATACTCATATAGAGAGTGTCAACGTTAATTACAATTTCTATTTTCTTTTTTTTTTTTTTTCATTCATTCTTGCATTCAATGTTAAAAACAAAAATCCTGAATCAGAAAAAAAATTAAGAAAAATCAATCGCGAAATAGGATAGTACATATTATATTAACAAGTGTTTAATACATGACAATAGTACAAAGAAAAAGAGTTGTGTAAAGCAAGATTACTATAAATCAAACAACTCTTAGCTCTTGAACATGACATAATGTTGTTTTCTACATTAGCTTCTATAATTCATTGAAATTTTGTCATATATTATACTTATAATTTTTATTTTTTAGACTCAACCATTTTTTGAAGTCTTCCTCTGAGGACACATAAGTGTGTTGTTGCTTTAAGAAGAGAGCATTGACCATTACTTATAGATAACGCCACAAGTTGTAAATCATCACAATGTAGAATATAGAGGTAAGTGTGTGTTATTATCATTCAGTGACTGCAATTGTGATATAATTTCAGATGAATTACTGCAAAAAAAAACAACTTAAGTACCATACAGTTGATTAGTAAGCTACTCATTAAAGTGAAGTTTCCATTGATAGTATACTGGCAATCTCATTGCTGTCCCATTTTCTAGAGCTTTCTTTTCTTTTTTTTTTCTTTTGGTGCCATTTAGCTTAGATGTGTCCCTTTTAAATAATCTTCAAATAGAATATTTCTGTATTACTGTATTTTCTGTCAATATCTGTCATCTATATTCACTTATAGTCTCTGAGTTTTATAACATATATAATGGATTATGGACATTAAAGATTACTATAAACAATACTTTCAAATAGCAGTCTTCAATACCCATACAATACCAATAAAAAAAATGTTGACTACAAAATATTTTGCTTAAAATTTAAAAAAAAAATGTCTTCTTTAAACCAGGTAGTTCTGGGAATCTGTCCCTATCCTTCACTTGAGTAAAAGAGGGTGGTTCAAGAAAATGACTTAATTTTCTATGAAAACATCTTGGGCCAAGCAGTAAAAATAGATAATGAAGAGAAGAGAGTATAAAGGATAAGGTATGTATTTGTATTGTAATAAAAATGTTTTGATATACTTGAGTGTTTATCTTTTAAATACCATAATCATGTTGGTCAGTCATCAGATAAATATCATCATCTGATATTGAACTTAACACATTGTGTTTTCTTTTTTTTTTTGCCTTCATTATGGATCATGTTTTAAACAGATAATAGAAATAATTAGTTTTAGCAATAATGTTTTTATTATTATTGGGGAAAAAACTATAGGTCAAATGAATTAGTAAGTTGAAAGATTAAAAAAAAACTTTTCTTCCCTTACAGCTGCTGTTAAAATGGCATGCGCTCCAGCTAAGCAAGCAGCTCAACCCCAGCAGAATCAGGTCAAACTATTTATAACTTCATTCAGTGATGAATTTTTTGCGGAGAGAGATATTCTTCGCAAAGAGGTAACTAACAGTAGATAGTGTAACAATTACATTACTTCTTTGACATTGTGTTTCATGTTCATTCTTTCATTTATTTAACTATAAAATTTATCAAGAAAAAGTAAAAAAACAATCTGTGCACCTTCTAGCTTCTAATTTAGTAGAATGGAGTATTTACTGGATGTTCACAGGTCTTTATTGTCAATCTTCTTTCAAAGAAAGTATGCTTATAGGTCAATATATGAATTAGCCATGAAAAAATGACTGCATCAGGATTGTGTTCTTAATCATTAAATTAAATTTCTTTTTGGAAATATGGGAGAATGAATAAGCAATAGAAAATTAGTTTCCAGCCAGTAGAAATGAAAGAAATTAATTTTGAGTAAAATAAACCAAAAATGGACACGCTCTCATCCAAATAAAAAAAAAAACAATGCCTATTACAAGCTGTCTTGGATTGACCAACATATAATTTTTCACCTCAGAACCAGACACAGCAGAATGAAACAAGCTGAAAATTAGTTGTTTTGAAATTTGCTCTTGTGGAGTGTCACAAGGGAATGCCAACCATTTCCTCAAAGCTGCATACTTTATCAAGAGGCCTCTTTAAAAGAAAACTACATGGAGAGCTGTTTGATCTGGAAATTATTGCTCAATTCATATCAGAGGAAGAAGAACAATATTTTTGGAAATGTCTAACATTATTATATTTTTTTAAGAGTTTTATTTTTCATATATGTATTGTATATATAAATCTAAATCCAGTTAATGAGGTCTCATCATTTTTGTTTAATAACTAGTTGGCCTGATTAAAAGGACAAGACTCATTTTACAAGAAGGTTTCAATACTGGAGGAATAAATGTCTTTGATAAACCAGATTCAATTATATAAGATGATAATGACATCATCTTCCACAAATTCAGAGTAGACTTTTTTTCAATCAATTTAAACATCTTGAAGTCTGAATCTAGATCAACTTAGTCGGATCTACACATAGCTCTTTTTATCCATTTCTAGATCATTCCTGCTTTGAAGTCATGGTGCGATGAGAAGAAACTCAGCCTGGTGGAAAATTTCATCAAATGGGTAAGGAATCCTTCTCACATACCTACCAGCCTTTGCCTCACTATCTCTGTGTATGTGTGCATTATTTGTAAATGGTTTTACTTAAAACAGTTATAAAGACATACCCAAGATGCCTTATAAACATTCTGAGCAGAATTTTGGCCATGAAAGTAAACAGATTAGGAAGATGCAAATGATTAAACAGAAGATTGAACTGTTAGATAAGACAAAAGAGGGTCGCTCATTTTGGAAGTTGGCCGCCATTATAGACAAAACGTATATGTAAATTAAAACCATACCCAACCTTTATCAATGTATTATTTATCACACTTTCCTGTCAGAAAAAGTTTTTTTTTTAAGATAAACTTAAGTCTTACAGTTTGTATATCTTTGATATGGCTTCTCTCTCTGTTATCTTGACCTATTAAGACCTTTTTTTAAATTAATATCACTTTTATATTCTTTTATTCCATTGTTTATTATGTGTATATAATATTGTTTTTAGGGTGGGCGGCATCCTGATCAAAGAAATGTTGCAGAACTAGAGAGACTTCAGACTAGCATAGAGAATTGTTATTTCTCAAGCATCATGCCCATTTTTATCAATATTACAAGGTAGACTATTTAAGTGATTGAGACGTACAAAGTCTAATTACAATTAATTGTAAAAAAAAAATTTTTTTAAATAAATGATGGTATCTGTATAATTTTGTTATAAAAAATATTGTTTCTTCTCACCTTACTGTGGCTATGCTAATAAGTTAAGCTTTAGGAAAAGATAAATAATATATTTAAAAAAAAAATAAAAAAAATTTATAGTCTCATTAAATTGTTGTGAATATCTTGGCTTTTACACATGGTTTACAGTGATTGAAACCTTGTGAATTTCGTAACCTCATTTTATTTCATTTAATTAAATAGTTTTTATACATGATTTACTATGGTGAATTCACAACCCTGTTTATTTCATTGAAGTGGATAGATATTTTTTTTATATATAATTTACTGTGATTGAATTTGTAAACCCATTTTATTTCATTTAAGTTCATCTTTGGGATGGGTACCACTATGGGGAGATTATTCTGAAGAGATAGTGGAGGACTACCAGGAAGCGTATGGCCTTCTTTATGAAGATTTGGAGCTCCTGTTATCTGCTTTTAAGGAAGATAATTTAAATTGTGAGTATACTGTCTTATTATTAACTTGATAGAAGCATTCTTCAAATATTTGCACTAGAATTCCTGGTCTAGAAAGTTATTTCATAATTTGTGCGTTTCATATTCCATACAGTAATATTGGCTTAATAATAATAATTGTTTTGAAGAGCCTGATGCTAGTGGTAGTGCTTATTTCCCTAGATCCCCATGTGTTTTTAGCTTATAGAGAAACAGAGATAGATGGTCGACAGATTATGTATGGTGCCCCAATGTTCTAGAAGAATAATATACTGGTGATGGAAGGAATATCCTGTCACGAGAACAGATTAATACTTATCAAGTCCTCTCTATTGTCATATTTCCTTATGTAAAAAGAGTGGGGCCAGTGTCATTTTTCAGGCTTTTTGATAGAGTGTGCAGCTTTGAAGGACATGGTTGGCATTCTCTAGTGATGCTCCACAAGTGCAGATCTCACTCTTCCTTAGCATTTTTTCTTTCAGTGAAAATGAGACTCTATCGCTTCCTTTTCAAATGTCAAGATGGATATATATATATTATATATATTATATTAATGCATACTTTCATTTTTAATAGACTTATCTGGTAGTTGTACTAACTAGATCTAATATTTATATCTTGGTTTTATTACAGCTGTTTATTTTATTAGAGATGATACATTTATGTTAAGTCTGCCAGATGAAGAAAGATTGTGTTTTGCTCAAAGTAGTTCTGCATCTCAGAAAATATGCGCTGACCATGACAAAATTTCACCAAAATTTCCTGTAAGTTCTTAATTTTTAGAAGTTTTCTTAAAACGCTTTATTAAACTTTTACCTTTGAAAAATTATCAGATTAAGGAAGAGTATTTAGTTAGGGGGCTATGATGTCCAGGATATTTGGCTTCACCTTAGGCTGATTATAGTTAATTTCTTGGGTTTAGTTTTGGGTTTAAGTAATCAATTTTTAAAAAATCTTTTAAAAGAGTATTTAAATTATAAATTAGTTTTAAAGACCAAATATTAAGTTAGGTATATAAATCAAAATCTTACATTCTGTTATGTCTGAGAGGGATTATGTAAATTTTTTTTTAGCCACATCGTGTTCTTACGTATACAGTTGAATATGTAGGTATGGACTACAGAAAGAGACCAGTTTTAAAATTTACAGATGATTTCAAGCAAAAGGTAAAATAGGTTTTTTATTTTATTTAGAAACAATGCTTTTAATTATAGAAATTTATTTTTCATTTTATTATATGTTTAATTTTAACACTCTGTTTTAGATTATAGATTTTGTACAGCAGAGAATTGCATTTGATTATTGTGGTGAAGAGAGACCTCTAGCAAGTCATCCTGATGAGTATGCCAAGTTGGCACATTTAGAATTTTTACATTCTAAGGGCAAATGTGTTTTAGGAAGAGATAATCTAGTGCAGCAGGTAATGTAACTTTACAATATAATTTTTTTTAAGTAAAACTATGAATCCAAACCTTTAACATCCCCTCTTGCTGAAAACATCACTATCACTTAGATTTTAGATATAGTTATTTTTTGGAGAATTAAATTTTGATAATTCTGCTATACAGAAATGTTTCCTGATTGTCTTTGTTTTTTAAAATCTATTTTTAGATGGAAAATTATATAGTGAAAGAAGAAAGAGACATACCATTGATACTACTTGGGGCCTCTGGTTCTGGTAAAACCTCAGTGATTTGTCTGGCAGCGAAAACAATTTTAAACAAAATTGAGCAAGGAGAATTAAATGCATTTGGGTATAAACCAGTTCATCATTTGCACTTCAATCTTTACTGTTGTAAACTTTGTTGCTAGTTGGTTTTTAATAAGAACAATTTTAGCTCAAGAGAAATCTTCTGATAATTAAATTATGATTTACAATATTTTTCTCTTTAATCTGTGAAAATGGAATCATTATGTTTTTGTAATGCCATACTTATAATTATAATACTTATAAATCTTATTATTTAGTTTAAAATACTGTAGAGATAAATTTGTGACCTACCTAAGTTTAAGATTTATACTTTATATTATATTTATACACAAGTCACAATTAGTATCTATAAATACTGAAACAGATAGCCCATTATCTTAGTATGATAAGCCCATTATCTTAGTATGATAGTCTACAGCTTCATCTTTCAGAAAGCAAACCTATAAACTTCTTCGTTCTCTTTAATATGCTTAGATGAGTTGTCCTATATCTGCGATGAACAGCGCAGTGGTTTCCAGATCTGGCAGCTCTCCATATAGTATTTGTTCTGTAAGGGGGTTTTGGGGCCAGTGTCCTTTTTTTGAGCCTTTTGATAGAGTATGCGGCTTTGAAGGACATGGTTGACATTCTCTAGTGATGCTCCACAAGTGCCGATCTCACTCTTCCCTAATTTTAGCTTCCAGAACTTGTGTTGTCTCATACTGTTGTGTCCAGTTCTGTAACAAAATATTATATTGTTACGATTCTCTTCCTTTTCTGGTCTTCTCTCTAAACACTGCTAAACACAACACCATACATCAACACATCAAGAACTTGACAACAAGGCTCCAAATAATCTGGTACTTTAATAATGAGTGAATAAGTAGATAACAGCCAATACTAGACAATTGGCGTCAAACACATCAACAACTAAAATGTCACTCTGTACATCAACAACTTAAACTCTACTGTCTCTGTTTCTCGACTTGTACTACGCTTTTTTTACACACTGTCACTCGTACACGCAGGCTTTCGATCACATGACCATAACATTGGTCATATTTGCGTGTAATCATGTAATCGTAGTACTGTCCCTTGTCCATGACCCCCGCTGACCTGAGTGATTCTCGTGTGTGTCAACTGAGCCTATAGTTAACCCTTTTGCGCCGCCAATAGGGTCATAACACTGCCCCCTTCTTAGATCTGTTCGTCCCGAACAGATTCTATTTCACCACGGTACTGATGGAGTCGATCAACGTGGACAACCTTCAGTTTGGACCGTGGACTTTTCTGTATCCGGTAGACCACGTCGTTTATTCTTTTTACGACACGGTATGGACCTTCCCAGTCTCTTTGGAGTTTCGGGGATCTGCCTTTTCGTCTCTGTGGGTTATAGAGCCACACTAGATCATTCTCATGGAACCCCGACGTATTGGCCCGTCTGTCATACCTTGTTTTCATCAGGTCACTGTTGGTCTTGATGTTTCTGCGGGCCAATACATGAGCATTCTCCAACCGTCTTCGGAGATTGGTGACATATTCAGTTGAAGACACTGGCGTATCTCTCGGAATCCCAAATAACAGGTCACATGGTAGACGAAGCTCACGACCAAATAACATCTTCGCTGGGGCATATCCTGTGGTGCTATGAACGGATCCTCTGTATGACATGAGGAACATGGGGATATGGGTGTCCCAGTCGTCTTGTCGGTCATCAGTAACCTTAGACAGATGTTGTTCTAGGGTTCTGTTGAATCGCTCTACCATCCCATCAGATTGCGGGTGGAGAGCTGTCGTGTGAGTCTTTTCGATGCCAAGTGTCTTGCACATCTCCTGGAAAACTTTGGACTCGAAGTTCCTTCCCTGGTCAGAGTGCAACTCGTTAGGTACACCAAAGCGACTGATCCAGTTATCCACGAGTGTTTCGGCCACTGTGATAGCTTCTTGATTTGGTATGGCATAAGCTTCTGGCCATTTGCTGAAATAGTCAATGACTACCAAGATGTATTTGTTCCCTTTCTTGGTTTCAGGAAATGGGCCTGCTACATCTATTGCGATCCTCTCGAAGGGAACCCCAACATTATACTGTTGCAAAAGACCCCTAGTTTTGCGTTGAGGGCCTTTTGCTGCCGCACATATGTCGCACCTTCGACACCATTCCTCTACATCCTCTCTATATCTGAACCAATAGAACCGCTGACGAACCTTTTCCAGAGTCTTATTGACACCAAGATGAGATCCGCTAGCGCCGTTATGCATCTCTTTCAGTACTTCAGCAACTCTCACCTTCGGTAACATCAGCTGAAGGCGTTTGGATGTTCCATCAGCAGATTCCCAAACCCTTTTGATGACACCATTGACCAACGTCAGCGAGTCCCACTGAGCCCAGTACGCCTTGGTGGCTACCCCCTTCTCAGAGATGTCTTTCCAATCTGGCCGTTGTCCATCTTCTTTCCATAGAAGAATGGGAGCCAGATCTTCATCTTGCATTTGATTCTCTCGAATCCCACTTCTGACACCAGTGTTACGATTCTCTTCCTTTTCTGGTCTTCTCTCTAAACACTGCTAAACACAACACCATACATCAACACATCAAGAACTTGACAACAAGGCTCCAAATAATCTGGTACTTTAATAATGAGTGAATAAGTAGATAACAGCCAATACTAGACAATTGGCGTCAAACACATCAACAACTAAAATGTCACTCTGTACATCAACAACTTAAACTCTACTGTCTCTGTTTCTCGACTTGTACTACGCTTTTTTTACACACTGTCACTCGTACACGCAGGCTTTCGATCACATGACCATAACATTGGTCATATTTGCGTGTAATCATGTAATCGTAGTACTGTCCCTTGTCCATGGCCCCCGCTGACCTGAGTGATTCTCGTGTGTGTCAACTGAGCCTATAGTTAACCCTTTTGCGCCGCCAATAGGGTCATAACAATATGTTAGTCATGTTAGAACCGCTATAGGTATCATTTTCCTTGAACTTTGGGTAAGAGCTGGTCCATTTCTCATTTATTCTACTCTATTTTATATTTCATTTCAACTGGGTAGAGAGGGATTTTTTAGTCTTTCTCCCATCTTTAGCTTCTTCATTGCCTTCTATTTCAATGTGGCCTAGGATCCTTATCCTATAAACAATTTATAGATCTTATTAGTTCTAAAGAATTTTACCTTGTCTACAGTGATAAAGTGACCAAATGGAGAGTGTTTTATCATTTTGTTGGGGCAGTGCCTGGATCAACATCACTGGAACAAATGCTAAAAAGACTATTGAGAGAAACAGGGATGACTAAAAAGGTACTAGATTGACTTGTTTATCTAGAACATTCTAGTCAACCTGTTGTTTTAATAGTATTATACACATACATTTATTCAAAGTAGAAATAGTTAAAGTGAAAAATAAATTTAATAATAAGGTTGGTCCATATTATATTGTTTTGTTTGTTTTACATGATTAGGATGTTTCTTTAGCCTCCAACAGGAAGGCAGTACCATGGAGATAAGTCCAGAGTATATACCACACAACCAGGCAGTCATTCAAGAGGGTCCTACAACTATTGTAGGCAAACAAAAATGTTTTAATTATTGATATAATTATTGAGACAGTTAACTGAAACAGGGGCATATATAAGCTACATTCATGCCACATTAATAAACTTTTATCATCAAATTAATATGTTAATTTCAATGTGTTTTTTTTTCTCTTATTTACACTAGTACATATAAATGTAATGGGACAAATTCAATTTTGTTCATGTTAAAAATATACCTAAATTAAATTTGTTTCAGAACTCCAATTGTGCCAAAGATTTAGACTCAGCAGCACAGATGTGTTGTAGTATGTTGTCTAATTTGAATACTGACCCACTCATAATATTTTTGGATGCGGCAGATCAAGTACGTACTTTTTATTTCATTTACTGAAAAACAATAGTTTATAGTGCATAATATTATTGAAGCTTTATAAATTTTTTTTTTCAAGTCAAAGAAAAAATTAATCAAAGATTTTTCTTTTATATAGTTTACCAAAGAGCATGGAGCCAGAATCATCAGCTGGGTACCACGGAAACTTGCTCCCCAGGTTCGACTCATCATCTCCATGGTAACAGATACTGAAGTTCATAAGGCATTATTCTGCAGAGAAACTAAACCAACTGAGATTCTTGTCACTCCATTGGACAATAATTCAAAGCAGGTATATAAATATTAAAAGTACATTTTTTTTAGATTTTATGTATAAAGTAAAAAAAAAGTAAAGTTCCCCTTTCAGACCTTGTGGTTTATAGGGAAGATGATGCAAAGGTCATCTTTTTCTGTGGCCTACGGTTAATGAGGGTGTCATGTGGCCAGCACAACAACCAACCGCCTTTACTTTTCCCCAACTAATTTCAGGTACCCATTAGAGCTGGGTGGACTGAGAGGCGCCCGAAGATCCCAAAATTAAAAATCCCAGGATTCGAACCCCGGTTCAGAAACCAAGCGCTATACCGCTCAGCCACCGCACCTTCCACTACATTATTTTCTCTCCAGTATCTGTGTGAAATTACTTTGTTGCTTTTAGGCACTGGAAATAGAATTCAATTTGAGTTAAATCAGAAATAAAATTCATAGTTTATATTTATTATCCTTTTGACTTTGTGCTCAACTGAAAAGTAAATACTTTAACAATAAAGTGTACAAAAGAAGTCTAATAACTATTAATCATCACAAAATTTCCTTTTTTTAAAATAGAAATATGTAGCTGCAATATATTATCATAAGTTCAAAATAGTTAGAAAACTAAACAAAAATAAGATATAGATAGGGAATCAATATCACTTTTGAGCCTTTTAAAATTTTTCCACAGGGAATAGTTGAAGAGATTTTGTACAAACACAGTAAAACAAAACTGACAACTCAACAAATGAGATGTTTGCTAGATAAACCTCTGTCGGAAAACCCATTATGGTTGACACTGGCCTGCCAGGAGTTGAAGCTAGTGGTAGGTGAGGGAAACATCTCCACAAAAATAAGCAAGCTACCTGATAGTCTGCTGATGTGAGTAGGTCAAACATTTTTTCTACATAGTTATATTTTAGTAGTGGATATTACACAAGATGGCTAAGTGATTAATCTTACAGGCTGGTTCAAATCCTTTTGGAAACTTTCATTTTACCTTTTTATGTTTAAAATACATGACTGATATCTAGACACAGTGACTAGAGAGTTCTGCATCATTTACAGACTCAGGACCGGACACAACAGAATGCGACAACACTTGTACCGGAAGCTCAGAATTGGAACCAGTGAAATCTACCCATGTGGAGTATCACCAAAGAATGCCGACCACGTCCTCCAAAACTGCTCTCTTTACCAAGAGGCCCGTATAAGACACTGGCCCCAAAACACCCCAATAGAAAGAAAACTATATTGAGAGCTCCCTGATTTGGAAACCACTGCGCAGTTCATCTCATATATTGGTCTAGTCATCTGAATGCTCCAACATAACATTGAGAACGAAGAAGAATAATTTACAAAATGAATGTGCTGACCTAAGTCTTTGAACAATTTAGACTTGAACAAAATGATCTACATAAATTTGCCTAGCTTGGCTTGACCTAGAATCTTATTTTGTTTGAAACAAACATCTTTGTCATGAAAAATGCTTTGACATTTCAAGGCCAAAAAATTAAGAAAATCAAAATGTATCCGCATTAATTATATTTTATTGATGTTTGTATCATTTGACTACTTTAGATGTGGCAAAATATGCAGGTTGCAACTGGGTTTTGTAAAAATAATGTTTGGTATTGTCCTATTATTTTTTTGTTAATGTTCAAGTATCAGTATCTTTAAAAAAAAAAAAAACAGCATAATTAAGACTTTGAGATGAATTATGTATTTAAGACATTCTTTTTCTTGTTACATTAGGTTGTTTGATGAGTTACTCCATAGACTTGAAACAGAGGAACAAGGAGATCTTCTAGTTGGCACTCTTTGTTTGTTGGAAGCCTCTGCAGCAGGGCTGAATGAGACAGAACTCAGACAACTTTTAGCTGATGACACTATCATTAAACCACCCTCACCATTTGAAGAAAAAGGTTGAAACTGTCAAATTTCATACTTTTTTTTTTAGCTAGTGTAATGTTTCTATCATATAGTTCTGCATATTAGAAAAAAAAACTTTGAAAAGTGAATCATGATTTAGTGCCTATGATTCTGCAAACTACTTGGTTTCTTATTGTTATGCATTAACAGAGGAAACAGAAGGCAGAGAAAAAGATAGCAACAAAGAGAAAGGAATGTTAAATGAGGAGAAGTGGAAAACAGTTTATCAGACGCTTCAACCTTTTCTTCGTCCCTATGGAGATAGCAGAGAGGGTAGACTTGACTTTTATCATAGAGCTCTGAGTAAAGCTGTTAGAAAGAGGTGATCATTATTGTATATTCGTTATTCTTAATTTTACCATATCAAAATTTATAGACCCATTACTGTTACAAAATGTTATATTGAAAACTGATAAAAACGTTTCCTGATAATTAAAAAATGATAATATATTATAATTAAATATAATTACTGTAATACAATTTTAATATAATGCACATTCTGTAGGTAATAAATGTTAAAATATTCAATTAGGTTCACATTTATTTACAGATATTTAACTGTTACTCTAGAAGATGAAACGTCATCAGGCAAAGCAGAAAAATCCAGCACATATTTTTTTTGGCACTCAAAACTGGCAGACTTTTTTCGCTATCATAGTGATGTGACTCGTATGGTGGAAGAATACCCTTACCATCTGGCATGTTTAGATGATAAGTTTCACCTCGCTCAATGTTTGTGTGACTGGCATGTTTTTGATAGATTATATCATGAAGAATACAGTTCACAATTGATGGCCTATTGGCGAAAGGTAATTGATTTTCTAAATTGCATTCAATGCTAATTTTTCTTTCTTTATATAATCAGTCTCAAACAAATTTATCATGTATTTTTGCTTCTTTATCTTAATGATAGGGAGAACGTCATAATCTCTATTTGTGATCAATAACATTGGTCTCCAGTTAGCTATATTCTTTCTTTAAAATGATTTTCTGAAGCCAGTGGATTTATATTCTTTGCTGATGCAGTCTATGTCTAAGTAATTCAAACTTATATTATTACTTGAGCTTATTTAATAAATACATTTTAGTAGGTTTTTTTTTATATTTGAGCCAAAAGCTACATTTCAAAGTAACTATTCAAATGTCATGGGAGAATGATAAGGGGTTTGCAATCCTTATATCATTTCTTGTTTTATTTTGATTTATATAATGTCCCCCTTTTTACCTAAGGTTGGCCCTATCTCAGAAATGATCTCCAGCTATGAAGCTGCTCTTAAGGTTTTTGAAGAGGCGGATTCAGCTAATGAAGCCGCTGTCTCATTAAGATATGAAAAAGTCTGCAGAGTAACGTATGTACATTTATTATTTCCTAATGTTTATTTTAAAGTGTATTAATTTTGCCCAATAATAAAAAATAATTTTGGCGGTGATGAATTTTTTTTTTTTTGTCTGCCTCAGTATTCAAGCAGGTAAACATCAGGATGCTTTGGAGCTTTTGAAAACTGCCATGAAAATTGAAGAAAAAGAACTTGATGCTAGACCTCACAGAATGGTGGAACTTTATGCCCTGATGTCAGAAATATATGATGAAGTAAAGCATTTTTTTTTTATTTGCTATAGCACAAATATTCAGAAATAAAACATGCAGTTTGCTGATATTGTCATGTGTAAACTGTTTCAGAAACTGAAGCTCAATGATTTTGTATCAAGAAGCCAGTTACCAGACCTAAGGAAGACCATACATTATGCTAAAAAGTCAATACATATTAGAAAAAGCTTGCCAGGCTCCTATCATAAAGTATGTTTTTTATCATTATAATATATTTTAGCACATAGTAAATGAAATGGAAATTAGCATCTAGTTTTTTTTTTTATTTAAAAAATTAATCTGTTTTTAATGGAAATCAAATTCTTGATGAGTTGTGATAAGTTAAAATTATTTTATAATGATTGTAGTAGAATTTAAAATATTGAGCTTGAGATCATTATGTATATAATTGGTGAATATATTGGTAAATAGATCATCTTTGAATTGAGTACATATAAATTTCACGTGTATCATATTTTATTTTCCAGTTTAAACTAGGAATGTCTTTGATGAGGTTAGCTTTCAACATGAAAAGCTGGGATGCATGCGGTGGTGGCTCTGAACTGACTGGTCCTGATGCTGTTACTGAGGGCAACAAGTACATTGATCGGGCATTGAAAATATTTATGGAGGTTTTTATTTTATTCTTTAAAGAAAATCATCTTCAATAGAATAAGTCTCTTTAATCAATAGAAATTATGTCTGTTTTGTCCATTAAAAAGACCCAGTTGTAAAAAATGAGATTTTCTTTTTAAGCTAAATGACATGGGCCATTATGCAGAAGCTTTAATGACTAAAGGTGTCTTGGCACCTCGTGGAAGTATGGAACAATTAAAGGCAAGTTCCAGCTTTGTAATTTTTATTTTATCTTGTAATATCGTGTTGTTTTTTTCCTTAATTTTTTTGTATTTTTGATGATTTTTATGATTGTGTATTTGTTCAGCTTTACAATCAAGCAATGGAATTATGTATGCAAATGTATGGAGAGCTTCACATACTCACATCAAGGCTATATATAAATATTGGCATTGTATATGAAGATAATAAGGTAATACCTAATGTGTTGTTTTTTTTATTGCATAGCGTATAAATGTTCTGATATGCTTTTCTTTCTCCCAAAACTACACACAAAAAAATGCTTCTTGTTCTAGGATTACAAAAGATCTTATCAGTATTTTAAAAAATGGGCTCGTCTCAGTGAAGAAATCATGGGCCCAGATCATCCAAAGACTTTGAGAGCAAAAGGAGTTCTCAGAGAGTCTCGTTACAGACGGATTGCCATGGAGCTTGGAGAATGGGTAGATGATGATGAACAATTTCAGGCAAGTCAGATACTTTTTTCCCCTCATTAAACTAATTTTTTTAGAGTATTTGTTTTTATTGAAAAAAAATCAATTATAATATTTTTATTTAATTTCATTCAGGAAGCAGAGGAAGAAGAAGAGCGCTCAGAATCATGTGAAATGGAACACAGCTATGATGACACAGTCAACAATATTTTGATAGTAAGCCAAGATGAAACCACCCTTGAGGCTTCTCAGTCTGGCCAACTTGGCGCAGGAGATGGCAGAGCAGACACAGCTTTACAGCAAGATGTAACCTCCCCTCCCCTGTTCAATATTGTTCCACTTTTACCTAACTCATATCTCAGTTCAACATCATACCTTAGCCCTCCATCTCCAGGCTTAGAACGCATCCGGACATCTTCTGACACAAGGTGGCAGAGGAATCACCCAAGAGATCCTTCAAGTTATTCTAGGGCCAGATTAGAAAGAAGCAATGCAATTCGGCGTGGGAATCCTTTACACATACAACCGCAAATCGATGATTTACGAGATCGTGGTGATAATTTGCCAAATTCATCCCCTCCACCACCTTCTGGCTCTGACAGTAACCAGAGGTCTTCAGCTGAAAGATTTGATCTTGTTTATCAGTTTGATAATTTGTTGAGAGAATTTTCTTTACAGAGAGGTTTGTCCTCAAGGGATGATCCAAATGCAGGGGTCTCCCAGTTCTCTCAGTATCATTTCAACAGCCCTTTGTCCACATTTGAATCTCAATCAGATCTCAATAGAACACTTTTAAACAGAGTAAATGATCAAACACAAAATGATGCTCTTGCCTTGGATGCCAGAAGTGCATCGTTGGCCCAGGAGACCAGATACCCATATACCCCAGATGTTGTGTCCGCTCTCAGGGAACATGAATCATTTAACAGGTTTGTCTCCAGGAGTCATCCAAGCTCTGGGCTCGAACTCTGTGAAAATAGGTTAGGGCTTACACCCAACAGCTCTGGAGAAAGTATTGGACAAGTCTTCGCCAATGGCTATGTGCCATCTGATGAGGAGAACGAAAATGATGAAACTTCTGATCACGAAGGACATTCCGACAGTGAAAACTTTTATGATGACAATTTTGAAGACTATGACGAACATTACATTATATCAGGTGATGGGACAATAATAGCTGATGAGTTTGCTACAACTGCAGAAGATGATGAGGAGAGAGAAATTATAGAACTAGGTTTAAGTGAAGAAATGGACAATAGATTTAGTAATTCAGATTCCATTGAATTACCAGTTGCTAATATGGCAGTTGATAACAGGTTTGTGAGTGATGATGACGTTGAAGAACATGACAATGAAAATGAAAGGGAAGAGCTGAATGACAATGTAAATTACCACAGAACATAGCACAACCTCAATGACCATTTTAAATTTTAATTTAATCTTAAGAGCATTTATTTATTTGTTTAGTCACTTATCCAAACCTCCACAGCCACATTATTAACACATCATCATAAAAATAAAGCCAAGTGATATTTAATTTATACATGTATTTTTTTCCTTTCTTATTTCCATAGCTTTGAGAAATAGTTCAAAAATATTTTCCATTTTTTAAAAATATGAAATCAATTCATAATTTGTGAGATACTTTCGTTTTCTTTTGTACATAAATCTCTTGTGTTTTAAAAAACTATGTGTGATACTTTTATTGATCCCTTTTAGTGCATAGCAATCACATATCTCATTTGTTTCACATGTAGAATTATTGGATGCCCGATTGATGAAATAAAAACAAAATCAGTATTAAATGAGCTTGTTGTATTTTACAAGCTGAATTCATGGATGAAAATAAATGGAGTGAAAATGTGCTGTCTGAAAATCATTTTGCATTTAATTTTGATTAAAAAAAAAACAAGTTATCAAGTTAAAAGAAAAACAATCTCCATGTATTTTTTCCTGGGCCTTCCCATCTTTTTCTTTCCTTGGGGATTCCTGGTTAGGGCTTGCCTTGTTATGACGGATCCAGGCTTGCGAAAGGAAAGAAAGATCCCCCAACTAGATTGATGAAAATTGAGCGCTCATTGTCTTTTGTTGGTGAGAGTTTAGGCAGTCAACTGCTGTGCTGTCCTCATTAGGCGTAATAAAAGAAAATTAACTGCACTTAATCTTCCTGATAGATCTTACGACTGTATTTTTTGCTATCTTCACAACCATTTATCATTACTGAGAAAAAGGTATATGTAACTAACTTTTGTATGCATTGCAAGTTATGTCAATTAGATTGTAATATTCTTATCTACTCAAACAACAGAAATTATTAAATGCCAATACTAAAAATTTTGACCTAGAAAAATGCTATAAATGTTTTATTTTTAAAACTAATATTTTTTTATTTTCTTCAATCTTTTGATATGGCACCCATCATAGTCCACTATTCAATGCTTAGTTACTTACACTTTCCTACTTCAAAATACATAAACTGTTGCTTAATATTTGTTTCATTCCAAAACATGAAAAAACAATTTGATTGTTGCAAAATTAATTTTATGTGTTGAATTGAAAAAATAAAAAGGATAACCTTGTTAACAACGAAATCATACTAGAAAAATGATATGGTTGTGACTTATCTTTTAATATATCTATATATATGTTCCCGGTATTAGATAAAAAAATGTGTATTTGAAAAATCAGACCTGCATTCATTCCTTTTTAAAAAAATTGACAAATTTTCATACAAATATTAGATTACTTACACAATGCCATGATAATTCAAACTTTCATGTTACAGTACATACTGTATTTATGCCAATATTGTTTGCTTATTTTAATTACCTTTTTCTTTTAGATCTAGTCATAAAGAGTATTAAAGAGATTATTGAACCATTATTTATTATAAAGTGTAATTTTGTAAACACATCTTTTCCTGATTTTAATATATGTGGTGTAGGCTTAATTAATCACACTTTAATGAAAGGCAAAATAAAAACTTTGGTAGAAATATCGAAAGAAATATTGGATTGGTGGTTGATGACATGAGTAATCAAGTCCTTTAAAAAATGTATAATACACCAACCGGTTTTTATTGCATTTTCTAAAGCGTCACAATACCATCATTATATTATGTTTTGGCATTTGGAATTAAATTAAAAATTATTTCTTTATGAGAAAAGTCATTTAGATTATCATAAAATCATCTTTTTGTAGTTTAGAAAGACATTTTGATATTGCTGCTAACTTTTGGAGGCTCAAGTATTTATGAAAATGAAGAAATCAAAAGGAGGTAGATGAAAGCATTATGAGAAACTTGAAAATAAAAATAAACATTTACATAGACTACATCCTGCAAATTTTAAATAAATATAGCTTTAACAAGAACCTTTGATGAAACCTAAAATGACATGGTCTTTATATTAAAAAGCTAATTTTAAAAAAAAAAAATTACCAACCTGAAAATTCTTATGTTTATATAAGACCTTGTGAAGACACTGACACTGTAAGCATTTTTAGCCTATAATTCATAAAATCATTTTGATCAACTTTATCATTATAGAATATCATTTTACTTAAATTAATCAAACAGTAATAATAATAAAATAAAAAAGCTTCTTGATATCAGTTTGTTGCCAGCTGAGGAATACAGTTATAACAGAAATGATGGGCACAAAGGAGAACTGGAATGTGTACAAAATATTACTTCAACCTCACAAATGTGGAAAGGAGAACCTTGGTTGGAACATAATGAAACGTCCAACTTTGAGTGAATTTTTTAAAATACTGTTTTAACCATTTAAGTTTATACCTTGTAGCCTTTCTCCCAGAAACAATTCTTTTTTTTAAAGCTGTGTAGACATCAAACAAATGAAGAACAAAACTTTTAGTTCACATAATAAATTTAATACAAATAAATTTATTTTTTTCAAGTCACAAATTTCATGATAGAAACTACTTCCTATTACAATAACAATTGACCTACAGCCTTGAGATAATTCTTTTGAATGAACAGCATCAATGTGATGCTAAACATTTTCTGTCTGGTTAAATAACACTGTTTAGAACAGCCAATGAAATTTAATCAGGTACATTATACAAATACACATTAACAGAACTGAATACATTTCTTCACCATGGAGGTTGCATTGGTTGAGGATTCTGTAAATATGACATCACCACTGCAGATATTGATAACCTAGAAAAATATTTAATTAAATGAATAAAAGACAAAAAAAAAAAAATTAATCATTTACATAAAGTAATGAAAGCATGTGTGAGAGCTGATGTAATCAAACATAGTCTTAGAAATAGACAAACTGCCTTAGCAAGATGAGTTCTCTCTTTTTGGTATAAATTGCTATTTCTTAATAATTTATAAACAACATGAATAATTTTATTCATAGTTTGATATCATTATTTGATAAGAGTTTAGGAAGTCAGTTGTATTGTCCTATCAGCAAATGTAATTTTAGAGAATGCACTAAATCTACCAGATAAATTATAAAGGAAACTTTTTTTTTATGATATCTTAAATAATTGGTCCAATTATTTGCCATTCTCTGCAGAACATAGTTATGAGTTAGATGTAGAAAAGTACTATGCCTTACTAAAATTTAAAATTAGGTGTAATAAATTTACTTACATAAAGCTACTCAACATTTGTTTTGTGTCATCTGATGTTCGGGAGTTGGCAAAACTAATGAATGAACAATATACAGCTACCCAGGCACACCATTTAAGCTGAAAAATAAAATTGGCCTTGATCAGTCATTGCAAATTAATGTAACCTGAAATGATAAATAAATATTAATGTAATCTTCTGAAAATAATAAATTATAATTTTTTTGTGTACAGTAGTTTTTATGTTAACTAATTCAGCTTTGGCTAAGTCATTAAATAGCAGATGACTTTAAAATGTAAGAAATATGACTTGACTTTATGAATTTCACACAAAAAAACTCTGACAAATGTATTTTTTTTTTACTTTTTAATCTTTAATTGTTTCAAAAAAATACTTATCTTGAGAGAATTACTAATATTTTCCAAATCAACTTACCTTCATCATCAGTCCACACATACTGAAAATCATTCCAAGAAGATTCATATAATCAGGTGTAGGATCATCTGCTGGGCTTCCACTAGGCTGTGCCTTGAATCTTGTTAAGAAAAAATAATAAAGAAATCACCACACTAAAAAGTTTTTGATGACACAGTATCATTTATTTAATTATTTACTTGAGAAAAAAAAAATGTTTAAAAATAAAGATTAATGTCACTAGTCTGAGTCCACCCAACTCTAACGGGTACATGACTTAAGTTGGGGAAAGTAAAGGTGGTTTGTTGTTGTGCTGGCCACATGAAACCCTGATCATTAACTGTTGGCCATAAAAGCAGATGACCTTAATATCATCTGCCCCATGGATCGCAAGGTCTAAAAGGGAAACTTTACAGTACAAGACTAAATTTAGTTTATAGGCTAAGATCTTTCTAGATCTTCTAATCTTATCCTTTAAATTACAAATGTTCCTTCAAAAGAAACATTTTTTTTTAATTGAGCCCTAAGTAATTATGATGGTATATTTTTTACTTCATTGTTCAGTACACTGGTTTCAACTATATTTTATAAATAAACATCAAGGCTCTGAAAGAATTCATTGCTTCTAGTTTGATTAAATCAAGCTGGAGAACCAAAGAAGCCAAGAACGTTAGAGATACAATTTTTAAAAATTATAGACACACTGGTGATATTGACTGGTACAAATGAAAATTCTTCTACTAGATCTGAAGTGGGTGGATTGTTAATTGCTATGCAGTCTTTTAATTTTCTCACCTACCTTGGGTTTATTAACTGAAATAAACAACATGCAAGTCTACCTTCAACTCAAGATTGCACATTCAAACTAAAAACATTATATAAGACATTTTTAACTACTAGTCAGGAGAAGATTGCTGAAGCCAGTATTAAGAAAGAGTAAAGTTCCCCTTAACAGACCTTGCAATCTATAGGGTAGATGATGTAAAGGTCAGTATTGCCCTTTACTGAAAACGTGCTTCAGTACAGATCCTCAATGAAGTATTGGCCAAATAAAAGTTGAAAATTCTATACCAGAAAAACAAGAAAGAGCAACAGAAGGAATTTTATTCTTTCTTGGAATGGATTGTTTTATAGATGTTATCCTGATTTGAGCAACTTCATGATGTGGCAGATAAATATATATAATATGGAATCCTCAAATCGAAATCAATATTGATAATGTTCCAAACAACATTGACAAAGTCTAATTTCAACTAAAGCCAAGTGGGCTTCAGCAGTTTGTCACCATTTTTTTCAGAAGCCCCTGAACTTCAGAAACAAGGACCTATTCAGTTTTATTTTTAAAAATATCAACTAGATGATTTAGTCCTGAATGTCATTAAGACTAAGATTAAGACTGCTTTATGAATCTCTATGGAAATTTGTTGTGATTACAATTTGCACACACATTTCTGACAATTGGTGTAAGTGTTGCTACTTCTTCTTCTTCTAGCCAGCTTTATTACTGCTGAGCTGTGAGCTCTTTTGCAGACTGTACCAAGGAAAAAAAAGTGTGCTGTTTTCTTCAGTTGTTCAGCACTGCCGTACAGGGTGTTAGTTATGTTGGGCTGTAATGGAAGTAGGGTCTGCCTAAGGTGGATTAGGGAGGGGCATTCAAAGAGGATATGGTTTACGGTTTCAAAGGGGTGGGCACAGTGTCTGCAAAGGGGGAGTTGTGTGGAGTTTATTTTGTTCAGGTGGTAATTTAATAGTGGTGTGTGTCCTGTTCTTAGTTGGAAAATTGTAGATTGTTCTTTGCGGGGGAGGAAGTTAATACTGTCCAGTTTGTTAGGCGTAGTCATTTCTTTGTACATGGCTCTGCCTGTGTTTCCTGATGCCTATTGGTTGAGCCACTCCTCTATGTGATTGTTGACTAACATTGACCTTAGGGTGAGGTAGTTAACAGGTCTATCTGGTTGTTCCATAGATGAACCTGCCTTTGATAGCTTATCTGCCTTTTCATTTCCCATGATGCCAATGTGTCCAGGGATCCACTGTAGTGTGATATTGATATTTAATTTTGATATCATCTGATGGATTATCACAATGAATGTTGTCAACTCTCTTGGGCTGTTTGAGGTGCTGCTGTTAAGTGCTTGCAGAGTAGATTGGGAGTCTGTAAAGACAACAATATCTGTTGGTGGTTGCACTCCTTCATATAATTTGTTTTCCACTGTCTGAAGTGTTGCTATAAGCAAGGGATGTTTTTTTCCAACCTCAAATTGATCAAGAATTGTGGCAGCAATGACAAAGTTGTGACTGACTAATTTGGCAATTTTATCCAATTAACAAGGGATGGTGAAGAAGAAATTATTTGGACAAAAAAAAAGATAGTTTTGCCTTCAAAAAAGCATGTAAAAGATTCATTTGTAGTATCTTTACATAAACTTGAGTTTTTGGGAATTAGCAATACTTCAACAATAAATACAAATTACTATTTATTATTTAAAAAAAATATTTAAAAAAACACTATTTCATGTTTTTTTTTTTGGGAAGGCATCATGAAGAGCTGCCACACAAATTTTAGCCTAGCTACACTGTGTGTTTTTCTAATCAAATGTAAAAATATTTATTTGTTATAGGATCTATTTTATCTAATTTCTAAATCTCACACTCATGACTAATTTTGCATTTGTTCTTAAGGTTACCTTGAGGCATTCCAAACAGAGCCTCAGAGTCAGAGGACTCATACCTGCCTAGGCCCATGGATAGATTATAGAATATAGATCTACTTATCCTACTAAATTGTAACTAAATATATAGTGCAGTTTATGTTATTCTGACACCTATAGGCCAAAATTTCTAAGTTTGACTTTGAGAGCGCATTATTTGACAATGGTTTGACATAGAAAAGAAAATGAAGTATCAAAATCTTCTTTAGTTTAAGGAGAATAAGGATGACTACTTATATTTGTACCCTTAACATATATTTGTTATTATATTTAAGGTCAAAGAAGCCATGTGTTTTCATTTAATTTGACCCACATCATTTGATTCCGGACACCATAAAATTTATTTCACACAGTCTCTATATTTAGGCATCAATAAACTCAGATTTTAATTCTATATTAACATTAACTAAATTTTAAGATCCCCAGGCATAGCCCCTCACATGAAATCATTAAGATGTTTTAAAATTATGCATAAATAAGAACACAAAAAATAAAAATATGAACACACTTATTCTACCAAAATTAGGTCACTGGGATAGTGACTTCTATAATGACTTTTAGACTTTTTTTATGTTTGCATGATAAGATGTGTGTTGAATGTTTGAGTTTTTTGTTTATTTATTTAATAAATTTCTAATACAGATGATCTTTTGTACTATAGTACAGGCTAGGATGGCCATTCTTGCCTACATAGCTGAATCATCTATATTCTATATAGATCTAGATCTATCTAGTAGGTCTAGATCTAGGCATTTAACTTCATTCAATGTATCAAGCTCACTCCAAACATTTGCCCATTTATTCTCTATAAAAAAACAACAAACAAATATAATATAAGATCATTAACATTTATGTCCAAAACTGGCTGTTTGAAATAAATTTTGGTAAGAAAATCGTAATTTAATACAACACCCTATTTTTTTTTTTTTTTTTGTATGGAATCAAACAACTTGGCTTATGAATCAAATAAAACAGCTCCAAAAACAGAATAAATATTGTCGGGCTCATTAGCATAGACTTAGCCAACCTAAAAATATTGTCTTAATCTTAAGTTTTAACCCTAGGAAGAGGTAAGGTCATCCTGGTAACAGGAAAAAATAACCTGGCTTAGACATTCGAAATTCTTTTTTCTTACTTAAAAAGATAACTAAATGGAAGGATATTGGGTCAGAATCATTGGAAAATGGACAAGCACATTATACAGCACGGTAGTTTCATATTAAATATTAAAATAAAGATTTAATGACCATAAAAACAGCGAGTGTCCGAATTCATGTAATGTCCGGATGAAATAAACTACTACTACTATGATTTAAATTCTACTTTTCTAGATAGATCATACTCATAGTAGGGATGTTACAATATCCGGTGACACGCCCCTTTTATTAAGTCAAAAAACTGTTTCGACTTTTTTCTGACATTTTTTTTACATACCTTAAAGGTGCACTTTTTTAACATATTAATTGAATACTTCTCTGTAAAAGAGTTATTGTTTTTGATTGACCAATAAAAATGGCTTCCGGAAATGAAATTACGCTTTCCCACGTGGAGTAGAAGGTTACTTTTTATTAGACTTAAATAAAGGTTCGATTTCCCTTGTGTATAGTTTAAAAAGCTCAACATTCTCACGCCTTTTGAATCTCTAGTATTGTAGAGCATTTTTCTGGCTAAATTTCAGTGCTTTACTTTTGACATAATACTGTGCACTTTGGATGCTATTAATTTTTAATAATCCAGCATGGAATCTAATGCTGGATTACATTGTTAACCATTGTAATTTTAGCCATCTTGTTTACATGCCAAGATAATAGTGATTGGTCATGTGACATCAAATAATTTTCTGATAGGTTGAATTATTATAGCAGTTAAAAAAAAACTTAGACTGAAATGATGTCAAAATGGCTGACATTGATATATTTCTGCAGTTACGCATTTTGAAATAGATGTAGATTTAGATCTAATGAGTATATAATATGCAGCTTAGTGTTCAGATATTTTAATAACAATAAACTTTCCTTTGAAACATGTTTTTGGACTAGTTGATTAATATATAAGAAATGGCAAGCATATTTATTCAACACATTCAAATCTCGGAAAATCTCCTCACATTGTGCCCATTGGTTGCTATGATAAGGACAAGCACACAAGGAAAATTTATTTTCTTTCAACAAGGAATCATACATACATAATTCATATAAATTTAGAAGGCTCTTTCAAATCTACAACATATCAAACAACAAGATTCTTAAAATAATTTTTCTGAAAAAAATTGTAACATCCCTACACATAGATAGGCCTATATTCTTAATAAATTTAATAATAATAAAAGTATTGTCATGAATAATATTGACCTAAAGCCTAATCCTAAATGGCTTTAGGGTAAGTTTTTGTAAAATGTTTTACATGTTTCGGATGTTCCTTCAGAGTTGTAGATAGTTTACTTCCTAGTCCAAACCTCCCGCAGGACAACGGGGGATGGGAGCGGGCAGGGTTTGAACCCGGGACCATCGATAAATCCGAACGACAGTCCAGCGTGCAAACCGCAGACCAGTTGCCTGGTTACTATAGACTCTAGATCTGGTCACATAGTCACCTCATAGTGAATAGATCTATCTAGCTATAATAATTATATTTCATTCAATTTTTAAGTTCACCTCGTTATTTTAGTTGGTCTTTTTGGATCACTAGAATTTGCTGTCTGCATTCTTTAAAATTAATACTAACTTTAATTATGTTGAGGAATAAACTAAATAATAAATTGTGTTCAAATGTTTATAATGATGAAATGTACAGTAGATGATGTAGGTCTGTATCCGTACACTTTTTTTCTTTTGAAACGTAACTAAATTCAAGATCTACATGGATCTAGTCTAGACTTAGACTTTTCTAGTCCTATAAAAATATAGAAAATATATTCTCGATCTGCTTCCGTAACATCAACATCCGTAATTAAAATAATTTTCATAATAGAAGATTTGTTTTACCCACTAACCTATATATATTAAATATTGTGTTTCACCACAGTCTCAAAAAGCCTATTTCAGCGAAAGCCCTGAAAAGGGGAAAATCAGCCGAAGTTGACAAAACTCCTGGTGAACTTCTACGTGCTGGAAGAAAAACAATGAAAAACGCACTTTTCAAGATTGGCAACAAGAACTAACACAAAACAACCCAAACAAACAATAGATGTTTGACTGAGAGAAAAAAAAGATGTTTAGAGTTGTAGACCCTATAACTTTGAAATCTCAGGAGATCCAGAGTCACTATAAGTCCCTGCAATACACAACATCGACGAATATTTGTTTGATTTAGGCCTATATGTTTCGGATGTTCCTTCAGAGTTGAAACCTACTTCCTAGTCCGTAGGAAGACGGGAGATGACACTGGGCAGGGTATGAGCCCGGGACCATCGAGACAACTGAACAACAGTCCAACGCGCATTTCGCACGACCAGGCAGCCACCCTAAATAGGCCTAATAAAGCCCTAAGTATGACGTCGATGGATGCAATTGCATTTCTTTAAAATGAGATGGAGTATGGAGACAAACATTCCGATTTTTGTCACATCCAATCATCTTAGTCCGAACGCACCACTGCTTCCCGATTCAGCACGCTTTTACACCGTATCAGAAACCTCGTTAATAAATGATCATCCTGAGATTACCCCCTTGGAACACGCGAAAGAAAGCGGGCAGTGAGTTTTTAAGGTCGCCTTGTCCCCGTACAAGGACAAACCCGTTGCCGCACAAGGACCAGTTATCTCTCTCTCTCATATCCTTGTCCCGATCGCCCTTCATGCAAAACGTGTCATTCATAAAGAATGTGTTTTTTGTCTCGCCGCCCTCCAAGCAGTGACGACACCGTGTCGTAGTGTTCTCGAAACCGTCCAAAGTAAACACCTGTTGTACAGTGACCGACTCGGAACTGGGCTAGGACGGCCTGCTCCGAAAGATTAAATTGTCACCAAGCAACCCTTCGGTCTACCCTAACCATCTGCTTTAACAAAAAAGTGAATTTCTTTTTTTTTCCAGTCTCGATTGCCAACAATAGCATCGCGTGTGTGTTGTGTCTTTTTCGTCTGTTTGTAGCTGATGAAGGACTCGTGGCTCAAACGTGCTGTATTTTTACTTTGACCCATCAGAGTTTCTTGTTCTTGTTTTATTTAGTAAGACATAATATAAATTGAAACAAAATAAATAAAACTCATATGCTAGTTTCAGAGTTCAATAAAAATTATTTGTTTTATTGTTTAGTTTCGACGACTGCATTAGAATTGATTGGTAATTGATTCTCCAGATCTTCAGCACTAGCCCATGACTTTGCTATTTCAGCGAACGATTTGTTCTTTGTCTCTGGTACATAGAAATGTACAAATAGTGCTGTCACTGCGTTGATTCCAGTGAAAACAAAGAAAGTGTAGGAATGAAGTTTCGACTGCAATAGACAATAAAAAAAAACAACATTTTGTAGTTTTGTCAAACAATTTTTTTCAAAGCTAATATCAATTCATTCTGCCTGTCAGTCTGTCTGGTACAATTTTTGTACACGTTATTTCTCCCACACACATTCTCGGGTCTAGCTGAAACTGTACACAATTATTATTTATACCAAACAAAACACAAACCAACAAAAACAAATTAACCAATTATTTTGTTAATTATTGTAATTAATTGTTGTTGTTTTTTGTATCGAGAAAGGGAGCTTATTCCTGCAGTATTGAGATATATGGCAGTGATTTAAAAAAGAATCAAGAAAAAAAAATAAAGTCTGACTTTACAAAGCTCTTCTTGTTTTTTTTTCATCTAGAGCCTGTATACGCGTATTCTTTGAACTTTTATAAGGTCACAAAATCAATCACTTCCATTTTTCAGCCTTGTAATTTGTCTCATTTGAAGAGTTGTTTCGTTTTGTTTTACTCTAAAAAGAAGAAATCCTTTTGAGCCAAACTAATAAATCTTATCCTTTAACCTTAAAACTTAAGAGACATCCTAACAACATCTGCCTGGTCGTGCGGTTTGCACGCTGGACTGTCGTTCAGATTTATCGATGGTCCCGGGTTCAAACCCTGCCCGCTCCCATCCCCCGTCGTCCTGCGGGGGGTTTGGAATAGGAAGTAATTATCTTCAACTCTGAAGGAACATCCGAAACATGTAAAACAAACAAACATTTACCAAAAGCAATGGGAAGATATAGCAGTGAGAGAAGAAGCTAATCATAGCACACAGAATGGCGACACTGAAACCAGATCCTCTGGCGCTGTGCGGAAATAATTCGCTCAAGATTACCCAAAATACACATACTGAAAATAAAGTAGGCCTAGAATTATTTGCAAGATTCATGTTTCATACATTTATATATATATATATAGATATAGAGTAATATTAATTAAAACACGAAAATAACGTCCCTAAAGCCAAAGAAGATTCTGAAGATATTATTGTGAAGATATTCTAGTCTGAAAATCGAATGTTGAATTCCTACAACTATATAATTTTGGGCTAAAATAATACGTCATAATTTTTATTTCCTAAATTGGCCAACATCCTTATATTTATTGGATATGTTTTTATAAATGTAGAACTAAATCATATGTTTTCTAATTTTGTGTGTTAAGAATCTTCCAAACTCCTTTGCTGTTGACTGCCGTTGGCTTGTAGCACCAAACTGCTGGTAGCGAATTAAACCGCTGTAGGATTATTAAATCTTAACTGGTAAAACTTGAAATAACTTGAGTAAATTGTTTGTGAACGAAACTAAATATAACTTTTATTACTATAAAGAGAAAAAAACAACTTGAGATAAAATGAAATAAATGTAGTAGACTAACTTAAGTAATAAAATAAAATGGTATTCTGAACAAAATCACTACAATAACACATCTTTTCAGTCTGGCAATATGGAGTCGTCTGTCTTATCTAAGACCGCTAACAACAATGCCGTTTATCTTGAATCAATCACAATCAATCGCTATACTCTAACCACCGTCACCACAGAAACACACACATACACTCCATAACACCCTTCATCCATGTTCCAGAAACGTTACAAATCTTACATTGTCCTTCCACTTTTTCGCACTTCGCTTTTAACAAGTGATTCACAAGCATCCTATTTGTATATATTTGTTTTATAGCCTTAAGTGTCAAGTAAGTCCTGTATTATCCGAGTTGTTTTTTCCCCATGGCTATCGCTGGAACTTTAAACAACGTCACTCTCAACATAAGTAGATACTGTGGTAATATCATTGTTTACGCCGTGTCACTTACTTGGTCCAATGGAATAGAAGGCGATGATCATCAGGGAAACCACAATGTTGACATATTTCAACGCTGGTGCGTCATCCTAAGTTCAAAGTGAAACATAGCAAACAAGGGAATGTCGTTCAAAGTGAAACAGCAAACAAACTAATGTCGTTCAAAGTGAAACATAGCAAACAAACTAATGTCGTTCAAAGTGAAACATAGCAAACAAGGTAATGTCGTTCAAAGTGAAACATAGCAAACAAACTAATGTCGCTCAAAGTAAGACATAGCAAACAAGTTAATGTCGTTCAAAGTGAAACATAGCAAACAAATGTCGCTCAAAGTGAAACATAGCAAACAAGCTAATGTCGTTCAAAGTGAAACATAGCAAACAAGCTAATGTCGTTCAAAGTGAAACATAGCAAACAAGCTAATGTCTTTCAAACAGAGATTTATATTCAAAGTGAAACATAGCAAACAAACTAATGTCTTCCAAAGAGAGAGATTTATGTTCAAAGTGAAACATAGCATACAAACTAGCAAACAAAATAATTTCTTTCAAAGTGAAACAGCAAAGAAAATAATGACGGTAGGCATAATGTATATGTATATAATGTACATGTATATGTCTATGAGCTAAAGAGTTTCTAAGTTCATATACAGATATGTAGGGACACCCCAGAACGACAATTTTATTTACTTTTAAGGAGACTTTTATGAGATTTTATCAGGAGATTTTAATAATTTCAGGAGATTTACAGGACTTTAGTGGCCTAAGGCCGGCCCTGCAGATATATCTTGACTGTTTATGAATCGGTAGGATGGGAAAAGGTGTAGTATTTCACGGAATTACGCAGAACTAGCCGTGACCTACATATTTTACAATACCAACGCCCGTGGCGTGTTAGCTGTTCATTAAACCGTTTCTTGGTGGAAGGGGGGGTCACTTGCAAAAAACATTACGAGAGCACATTGAGTACGTCTGTAGCAGCACATTTATCCAAATCGCTCTCCTATCTTTTTATTTTGCTTGATAGACATGAAAAGTAGATCTAGTCTACGTATTAGAGCACCATCCTCCTTAGTGTGAGCTTGCGCTCCCTGAGCTAGTTTTATGTGTATTTTTGTTGTATAGGCTAGATCTATTTTTATAATTTTGTAGGTTAGTGTCATATTTTATAATTGTACTTCCGCATATTTATATAGGTTAGTGCGGGATAGTATAAAAGTGATGTACTACATCAGTACATCTTATCTTATCTTATATAATACAGACGTTACTTCAAAAAAGAAGATGATTACGTCCTACGCGTCATGCATTTAGTCATGCATATTAACCAATGACTTAAATTCTGCCAAGTCACTGGTTTTTCTGGCTAGCTCAGGCAACCCATTCCATGCTCTAATAGCACTAGGGAAGAAAGAGTATTTGTACATGCTGTCTTGAAACAGTTGAGTGTACATTTGACCAGTGGTCAGTACCATATCTGTCTGTGTGACAGCTGAAGATCTTTGTGGTCTGTCGTCTAATTATTTTATTATTCTGTACCTGGGACGGCCTGTAAGTTTGTAACTATTTGATATTTTCTTTTACTAGATCTATGCCACACTGTGTGTAAATATGCTAGACATATTTTAATTTAGTTTTATTTTCTAGTTGGCAGTTTATGTTTTGAGCATGTGATTTAAAGATCTAGAATCTAGTGTTATTTTGTTTTTGTAGTGTAGCCTTAGTGGCTTAGATTAGTAAACTTAATTATAAGTTATAGTCTGTTTCTGTTCTTAGGGAATGCTAATAATGAGGTACTAAGGCTAAGGTATTCTTGTTTTAGTTGTAGTTATGGGTTGGTTATAGTATAAGTAGTAGAATATTGTAGATCTAGACTAGTTTATTGTAGTGTGTTTGTGTAGATCTAGGTCTAGTATAGTTGTAATAGTAGTTGTCTTGAAGTGATTTAGTTCTTTTTAGTTAGATAGTTGTTTTGATCAGTTTGTGTTAGATAGTTGGTTTGGTTAGTTTTTAGTGGCGTAGATTCAGAGGGTTTTAGTTAGTATTAGTTGTTTTAATTGTAGTGTATATATTTTATTATTGATTTATATTTTTTTATGTAAATAAAGTTCTGTTTTGTTTTATTTATCCTAAAGTTTCGTTATCTTGCTTTCATTTAGTTTAGGTTAGTATAGTTAGTATGTCTGGTTATTTAGGCGACTCTAGCCCCTTGGTCGTAGACTGAGGTGTCACAGATTGAGCCCACCCAGTAGCGCTAACATCTGCCTACTGTTGGAAAATTTTTATGTTGAGCAGCAGAGAATAGGTATCTCCCACTCGCGCCTGCCTGACCTGCTCACATTAGCTTCACAAAAAAGCGATCTAATGGGCTGTATCTGTCAAGCTCATCTCAAGATGTTGCAAATTATTTCTAATTCTTCAATTCAGTCTTTTTTTTTTTTTTTTTAGCTTATTCTGATGCATGCCTAAAGCTTTACCTGAAATACCATAGTCAGTGCAATAATTGCTGAGCACATGCCCATCCCTATAGTTCCAAGTTGAAACAAAGTCTTACGCCCAAACCTAGACAGTAGAAACATAGCGACAACATTAACAGTGAAGAATGTAATCCCAGTTCCAGATGTTGCATAGCGGGAACTTCTGTCATCCAATCCAGCTTTCTGGAACAGCTCAGTAGAAAAAAATAGTATCTGAAAAATTCATTGTAAAATCTCAATAAAATGGATACTTCTTTACTTAGTTTAATTTCTAAGTAGCTGAAGACTGTAGTTATTTCTGCTTTGGAAAAGGTATTTAGTAAAGTAACTCTAAGAGGTTCAGTTAAACAGTTTTTTTAAGACTACCTGAGAACTAGAACTTCATGGGCATAACACAATGATCAAACATCATAACATTCTCTATCATAGATTAGGACCCGCTGGACTTTGGGACATTTATATCAATCGCATTGTTAAAATGCTGAAGAAATGAGTGTAATATATACAAAGGAATATTGGACAACCTAGTATGGATGTTTAGCCACATATGCTTATAATCAGGGTTCTGGCCTGCTTCAACACATCCTTCCATTCAGATCTCTCCTGGGCCTTTTGTCTCCACGCCCTAACTCCAAGCTGTTGCAGATCTGCATCCACATCATCAATCCATCGCATTCGGGGTCTGCCTTTGGGCAGCTTCCATCAAAATAGTTTCTTAACTATGACTGAAGTGCTTGATAAGATGTGTTTAACTTTTATGGAGTAAGAAAAAAAAGGAGAGACATCTTGATACCACAAATTCTTACATACAATAATCAAAATTTCGGAGCCAGTTAAAAAAATGAGTTTTCATAAAATATTATTTGAAAAATGGTTCAGTACAAAAAGAACACTTTAAGAGAAATGTTCATGTAAGGATTGGTAAGTTCTAATATAGATCTAATTAGGATAGTAATACGTCCACATTGGAGATATGATTATGCAGCTACTAAACTCTTGAATCTGTGAAAGAGTTTGGTTCATTTAATTTTCAAAATATCAAACATAAAAATTGATTTGTAGACCCAACAGTTTATGTGGTAAATCTTGATTACCTTTAAAAAAAATTATTGCCTTTTTTTTTAGTGTTACTATACTTATTATAATAATTATTTACTTATCCTTCTCAAGAAGGTTACCCTACCCCGTTTGGCTATATATTTATAGCACAGATTAGAATTAAAATAAAAGATTCACTTACAGCTGCAATTGAGCACCAATTTTGATGTAGTCCCAAAACAATAGCAATCACCAGAGGCCTTCTTAGGACTTTGTTCTTAAACAACTGAACAAATGAAACCTGAGAAAATGTCACCAAACCATGTCAGACATTTGTTTTGACATTAAAAGGCGGAGATATGATAATAAGATAATTTTATTGGTATAACTCTAAACAAATGGAAATTCCGTTTGTCCACCTAAGCATTACTACAAAAACAAAAGCGATTTAGATGCAAAAACAATAAAGAAACACACACAAAAAAAAAAAAAAGTAATACAAAATACTCACACATACGGTACACATACACACACTCACAACCAGCGCTCAATGATTTGGGTTCTAGTGTACTTCTCGGTGACGACGAATGACCTTAAAACACTTTGATTAAACGTGGAATAAAGGAGTTTTAAAATCTCATTGTTCTAGCCTTTATGGAAGGGAACCAACCACTTCATCCAGATATCGTATTTAGGGATTTAATATGTTTTGGTAAGGAATCGAAATGATAGTTTTATCCTTCATGTAACAATACCTCTGCTTCTGTAGATGATTCTCTCAGTTCTGCATGCAACATGTCAATATCTTTCTCTACATTTTTCCTGTTTCGAATCGTCTGCAGTGCTTCAATTTGGGAAATAAACAAAAAATGAAAAGAAGAGACGTAATCGTTCGTTTAATAATGTGTGCCTAATTGAAGATAATAAACAAAAGTCGTGCCTAATTGAAGATAATAAACAAAAGTCGTGCCTAATTTAAGATAATAAACAAAGTCTAGTGTTCAAATCGTGCAAGAACACGTTCAAAAGCAGTCTTTTTATATATAATTTCAACATCACTTTAAATATTATAACTAGTAATACATGCTAAAAAAAAAAGGCTGCTGAATGAAATAATAGGCCTACTATGCTACTAGACAGGGTCTGAATAAAGAAATCGCACTCAGTAAAATACCTTTCGTGGCTTTAGCTACATCATTTTTCTTCATAAGCAAATATCTTGGACTTTCTGGACAAAATGGTAAAATCAACAGCTGAAGCCCAAAAAAGATGACAGGTAAGCCTGGAATATACACACAAGATTTTTTTTGAAACAGTTAATGGAAGTTACTTTTCATCTTTGACAGAGGGAAAAGTTTTACATTGCTTATCTTTCCATTATTCTTGAGTAGAAAGATCATGGTGAGACACGTTACGAGGTCAGTCTACAGAGTCAGGAAATAGAGATTTTTGATGAGGTCTTGTCTTCAAAGTAATAAGAAACGTTACAAAGTCTGGTTACAAAATAATGAAATAAAATCTATACTGGGTCTGTCAACAAAGTCAGAGTAAGTTTCTCTTTCAGACCTTGCGACCTATGGGTCAGATGATGTAAAGGTCGTCTGTTTCTGTGCCCACAGTTAACTAGGGTGTCTTGTGGTCATCACAGAGACCAACCGCCTTTACTTTTCTCAACTAATGTCAGGTGGACTCTGAGGCGCCCTAAAAATCTCGATATTAAAAATACAAGCCTTCACCAGGATTCGAACCCGGAACCCCTCGGTTCGGAAGCTAAGCGTTTTACCACACAGTCACCGCACCTCCCTACAAAGTCATATGATACGTTTTAAAATCAGCCTACAAAGTCGAAGAGACATCATAAAATCTGTCTACAAAATCATTGACCTTTTCAGTCTACAAAGTCGAAGTGACTTAGCCTACCAAGTAATAGATGCCACTGTTCTTCGTTTCCAAGAAGTTCCATATAACCAACGACTTGAGCGATGATGAATGAAAAGCTCTGAAAAAGTTGATTGATCAGAGCTACATTTCCTTTCATAGACGGCAACGACATTTCTACAGCGTAAGCCGGAGCAGCACTCAGCCCAATCCCTGGGAATAAGAAAATCTTTAATGCTTGGAAAAACTCTGCTCCTGGTTTTAAATTGTGGTTAACACTTATGGAGACAGACAGAGAAAGTGAGAGAGATTATTTCAAAATGATGACAATGATAACGGCGACCACGATGGAGATGTAGAAACTTGATCAATTGTCACTAAAGGGTGTGATTCATGAAGGAATGTAGGAATCAGTCCTTCAAGAGTAAATTACCAAAAATTATTTTATTTGTCTTCACCAAATGGGTCCGAAGATTAGTCTTTTTTTCCCTATTGTTATTAGGATACGTTTTCATAGCCACCCAATATTCTTCTAATAATAGCACTGCGATTCTTTAAAAAAAAAAAAGCGAAAGTTTTTCTGAATGTTAAAGAGCAATGGTTGAGTCCGTAAGATTCTGAAGACAACTTTCTGAACATTGCAATGAGCACTTACCAAGTGTCACTCCAGTTAAGACTCTTCCAACAAACAACATCTCGAAAGACGAAGCCGCTCTACCAAGACTTAACAACAGAACACCAGTCAAGCCTGTCAGTGAAGCAATGAGTATCGCTATCTTTCTGAGGGATTCAAAACCTTTGTTACAATGTGAAGAAATTTATCTTTTTCGAATAGGATAATATAAAGCTACCTTTACGATGCCAACTTTTAAAAATGGCGAGAATAGTAGGCTACAAGGTACCTTTTTATGAGAGTATCATGTAGCCTATTGCCAACTATTTAGACCTACAGTACTGCCTAGAACGTCCTAGATCAACATTTAGTGGAGGCACTTTAGGTTTTGGGAGGAAGTTGAAAGATAAGAACTGTCAAACCTTTAGAACACATTAAAGTGAGGGTCAACATAAGAAGATTACAATTATTGTCTTTTTTTCGCTTTTCTGACTCTACACTCGAGACATCCAGATATCGCATTGCTTTGTGTGAAAAACAAATGCTTTTAAGTTGTTGTCATGGTCATTTAAATTAAAATGAATGCCCTTAATACACTTGAAAAAAAATGCGGACGAACGTTTTCTGAACATCTTTTAAAAACACTTTTCATAGCACGTGTTTCCACAGCATACTCTCTAACCCACGATCCACGCCCCAGGTCCTTTTAAACAAATACAGCGTCCACCCCGAATTTAGTGTAGGCCTACATGTATTTAATATGATTTATGCCTTTTGCTGTCCTACAGAGAGTCTAGTATCAAAGAGTCTTTATGTAAACTTATATAATGTGACACTTTCAACGATCTACTTTTTACATCCATCCATCCATTTCATGTGTTAATTCGAGATACATGTTCTTGAGATACTGACCGTCCCAGATTGTCGGACAATAAGCTGGCCACCAGAGAACCAGCCATTGCACCCAAACCGGCCAGTGCTACCAACAAGCCAAAGAGCGAGTCTATTTCATCTTTACTAGGGTAGGAATGGTCTCGTTCATATTTCGTCGAATTGATGAAGCTCTTGATATACTGAAATTTAAACAAAAGTGTTCATTAAGTCATTGCGTATGTGTAGGCCTACATTGAAAAGCATGAACGGTTCAGTGTGTCACCGTGCACAGTGTTTCAGCATGTTGAGAACACCACGATAACAGAAGAATGCTTTTGAATTGGGGTACGTTTAAAACAGCAATAAGGATTTCCAGACCAAAATAACATTTCCATGCAGGCATATTTTGGGATTTAGAGCTAGTGTGGTCTATGGATAAAAAGAATTCAGGGAAATACGATTTAGTTCCATAAACAGTTCACATTTTTCTTAGTTCATTTATGAAGTAAACTTTATTAATTTTAAATACACAGTCCTACAATGAGCACGATTAGATAGGAATGAGTGTGTGTGTGTGAGAGAGAGAGAAGATTCCAAGCCCTATTTTTTTTCTTGTCCAATTTTTTTTATATATAAATGCTCATTCTTTTTTTTAAGCATGTACTGAAACTATTTTTTTTCATATTGTCTCTATTCTCCTCTCCACGCTATTTTTTTTTTCCCAAAACAATGCCTTCGCCTCCCCCCTTTCTCTTTGTCGCCTGCTTGCAACGAGTGACCTTATTAACAAGTGAGCAAACAGTTGAGTTTTGATGTTGTTTATTTACAACTTATTTACAGTACTATAGAAGCATTGAGAGCTGCTCCCGCATCGAAACATTTTAAAAAATGGCCTTTTCTATGAATGGTTTCCTTTATCTCTGAGTTAATTGACAGGTGTTACATTGTATACTTTATACTTACTTCTGCTGGAGCATTGAGAGATGATATGGTATAGGAGATTCCAGGTATGACAAGGTATGCACAAAACATTACAGACATGAACTTCCAGGTCCATCCATTTTGCTAAACATTAAACAAAAATGATGAACATCTTACTTGTATGGATTACAAAAAATATCACAATATGTAAAGTGTAAAGGTTATCCTCTAGTCATGCCACATTTACAACAAAAATGTTACTAAGCCTATATTTGATTACTTTAGTATCTAAGCATTCTTTTTTTATGTAGCCCCATGATAGCACACACATACACAAAAACAATGCTATTTGCGTGAATATGAGTTTGTATACCAATAACATACTGACAAATATATAAATGAATGCAGTCATATGCGCTACGGTGTAGGCTTAATAGTTATCTGGACAATGCAGTCCCCTACTTCATTATTACTAAAATGATTACTCTTTTGTAGTCACTACATACAAGTGGTATTCCATACAGATGCCCCGATGTTACAATAAGTCAATAAAGTGGTAAGCCATGAAAGTATGTACGTTTTTTTTTTTTTAAATTTCGTTTTACCTGTGCTTCCTCTTTCTTATTTGTTTGATCCATTTCTCTCTTTCAGCCCGAATAATTGACGTTTTTGATCATAACAAAAAATGTTCAATTACTAGAAGAGAAAATATTATAAGATACAACTATGATAATAATGAGAATGGAAACTAATTCATGTTTCAAATAATATATCACTTAAGGAAAGAAAACAACTGAAAGTAACATTTGTCCACTATGCAATCCTGAGTTCCATGCACACAAAACACAGAACTTTGGTGCCACACTCCCTTCTGATTCCAGCCACTCTGGATGACGGGAATCAATGGAACCAAATAATTATTCGTAACCGATAAGTTTGTTTTTAAACTTATCTTGTAAACCCAATCGGTGGAGAGCGTTACTAATGCACTGCTGTTGACTTTTTAAAAAATCGTTTGTCTCACCGTTCTTCTGATTTCAACTAGACTAACACTGAAAAGTTAATTAATTCATGTATTTCATACATTATGTTCTAAGTTTCTCTCTCTGTTTCTGTCACCTGGCACTAGTTTTTAGCGGCCCCCGAAAGGGGAAAAGACGCTATTAGTTTTGTGCGAAATGTCTGTCCGTCCATCCCGTTTAGATCTCGTAAACTAGAAAAGATATTGAAAATCCAACATCACAATATTTTAGACCATTCAAAGTTCTGATGCAACGGCAACTTTTTTTTTTCTGAAAGCTAAAAATCTAATTTTTAAAATCAGTTATGCAAGCAGTTTTTTTAAGAGAAAAAGCTAATTAGTACGCATTATAAGTTAGACCTAAATTAAAACGAATAGTAATCTTGTAAGTTCGTGAAGCGTTCCATATTTTTGAGGCGCATCTAGCTATAAAAACAAAAAAAAAAAAGGCCTAAGGCCCAAGGATTCCTATGATGATAAAGCTAAAATTGAATTGCGCAAATTCTGAGGTTTCCTTTAAAAAAAAAAAAGCCCACAAAAGAGGCAAGATGGCCCATACAAGAGGCACATTAAGCCCAGAAAAGAGGCCTAAGGCCCAAGGATTCCTATGATGATAAAGCTAAAATTGAATAGCGCAAATTCTGAGGTTTCCTTTTAAAAAAAAAAGGAACAGACTAAATGTATGCTTGCATTATTAATAATATGAATTCTGAAATAAAAACTGATTTTCTGAAAAAAAAAAAAAAAAGAGATTGAGCCTTTTCAAAACAGTTACATCAATTATAAGACTTCAGTTAGGCCAGGATAGGCGCGGTAGCTGAGCGGTAACGCGCTTGGCTTCCGAACCGGGGTTCCCGAGTTCGAATCCTGGTGAAGACTGGGATTTTCAACTTTGGAATCTTTGGGCGCCTCTGAGTCCACCCAGCTCTAATGGGTACCTGACATTGGTTGGGGAAAAGTAAAGGCGGTTGGTAGCTGTGCTGGCTACATGACACCCTCGTTAACCGTAGGCCAAAAAAACATATGAACTTTACATCATC
Source organism: Biomphalaria pfeifferi (assembly GCA_030265305.1). NCBI lineage: Eukaryota > Metazoa > Mollusca > Gastropoda > Planorbidae > Biomphalaria > Biomphalaria pfeifferi. The sequence goes on from JASAOG010000023.1 coordinate 569,982, forward strand.
TGCCCTATAGACCACAAGGTCTGAAAGGGGAACTAGTTAGGCCAGGTTCACATCTAACTTTGCATTCACTTGCACCTATCCTTTGATCTGCTGGACCGTTGGGGCACTACACAAGATCTGTCAACCTTCTTTCTCCATTCTTATCTCTCATTTGTCTTTGATATAATTTCATTTGGATGTTCTTTCTGAAAATATTGAAGCCTGTCTGGGTGGACCACTTCGGGGGCCGATTTTGAGTTTGTGTTTCCACACAAACTGTCTTTGTAACCTTGTTTATTTAATGTTTGTAAAATGGTTTACATGCTTCAGATGTTCCTTCAGTTTGAAGATAATAACATGCTAACCCAAACCACCAGCAGGAAGACGGGTGATGGCAGCGGGCAGGGTTGGAACCCTATCCGAGACCATTGAATGACAGTCCAGAGCGGATACCACACGACCAGGGAGGTCATTTAAGTATGTTCATATTAAATTAAATAATAATAAGACTGTACAAAGGAGCTTGAAAACATGTAAAAAAAAATTTCAAGGTTTAATTTCCATTTCAATTAACATCTATTATAGGGCCTAATAATTTGGCACTATCCATAACTTTATTATTAAATTTGCATATTTTCTTTAGTTATGGCTGCTAAACCCCATGTTTTGCAATTACTGCCCATACATGTGTGTAGGGTTAAGGCGATCATAAGTCAGTAAATTAGTAAATTTTTAGTCTTCATTTGCTTACCGCCACTTTCTTTCATACTCCGATATTCCCCAAAAAATTTATAGTGGAACCTCAATACCATTAACACACCCTTTGGGCAGGTCTTCATAACGAGTGTTTTAAGTAATTTAATTGGCCTCTTAAGGGTGTGTATGTCATGAATTGTGTTAAGATAAGATAGCATTAACAAGGCTCAATTATAAACTATTCTGAAATACATAAACAAAACAAAGCATAGTAACGAATGTGTACAATGCACTACACCTACACCCTCGAATGCTAACCATCAATCCTTTGCGTGATAGTTACTCTCTTTATATAAATCTTGCATTATGCAATATGAAATGACACATTTCTTTTTCCATATGATAGGACAAGTTTGTACAAACACTCCTTCTTCCCTAGTGCTATTAGAGAATGGAGTCAGAAAAGGAAAACCAATGACTTAGCAGAATTTAATTAATTGATTAACATACATAACTAGATTGACCTAGAAACACGTATATGACGTAACCATCTTCTTTTTTTTTTAAAGTAACGTCTGTATTTTATAAGATAAGATAATCAGTGTACTTATTATAAGCATCTGAGCAGGCAGGGCGTTGTTTTTTTTTCAAAAGCAGCACAGTCCCACTCCCGCCACTTCCATATATTTGTGTAATTACATCATTTCTTATTTATTTCCGAGAATGGTGCTAATTGTTGCAAAATTATTCACATTTTGTATCTTTTACCTTCGTACTGCTGCCCCTATGGACTCGAGAAAAACTGGTCGACCCCACCTCCAATATGTGGATGTAGGCCTAATCAAACTGGACCTCAACCCAGTGGACATCGATGTGGACTACTGGAAAGACATAGCCCTAAACCGCACCATGTGGAGAGAGATGGTGACAAAGAAAGCTATTGACATCAAAAAAGCATTGAGCTCAGCTCTGGAAGAAAAGCGTGCCTAATGAAAAATGGCTGGTTCCTCTATTACCAAAGCGAATGTCACCTTAACCTCCGTTAGATGTGGACAGGAATAGCTCTTCTCAGAACTGGAACCTATCGCCTACATCCACTTGAAAAGTTAACTAGAGTCGTTCTACGACTGAAGGCAGCTGCCATGACAGCTGTCCGTTTACATTGTATTTTTGTTCTTTTCCGTATTTTTTCGAACTATTGTGCTTGCTATCTACCATAACGAATAGCTTTTTAGATTTGTATTCGTATAAACATTTATAATAGGATGTCTGTCTGCGGATGGTTTCTATAATTTCATTATTACATTTCACCAGTGCCGGTACATACTAAGTAGTTGATTCCCTAACTTTTAACTACTAAAAAATTACTAAAAATTAATAAAATATGTTAAAATACATACAAAAAAGGTAATAATATTTTCAAAAAGGTGCCGGTACGCCGTATCGGTGCGTACCGTCACAAAAAAAAAAAAGCCCTGCATACCACTAATCACTGCTATTCAAGTAGACTAAACAATTTTTGTACTTACTAGAGCAAAGATCTAACCTTAGGCGTCTTTACACATTTAATCCTGACTATATAATAATAATGTTGAGGCTAATGAAAGTTAGGTAGTGCAGTGTACATGTAATAATTTGAGGATTACATTAGTTGGATGTTTTATAATTTCACCTTATGACATTTGTGTTCGATATAATGTACCGTACTTGTCCCAAATACTTTAGATAATGATTTTGTTTTTAGCTGTGCGTGTGTCAGTGTCTGCTCCTTGTAATTAGTAGGCCTAAACGTTATGTAGAATACAGTAATTCGTAAACAAGCTATTCCAGTGTGTGTGTGAGAGAGAGAGTGTGTTGATGTTATTTATAAATCAAAATAAACATTTTATCACCGGACATTGCCATACATGAAGTTGTCGATATCCTTTAACCTTGACCTGTATTGTTTGAGTGTGTGTGGGGGGAGGGGAAATGTGATAATGCACTCACCCAATGTGCTCAACTTCTCTCGGTCATAAGCCATCCGCATTAACGTATTAAGAGACAAGTCAGTCCATTTCTTCACGTTCTTCAACCATATTTTCTCCTGGCAACCTTTTCTGCATTCTTCCTGGTCAAGGAATCGGGTTTCACAGTGTTATCAAAAAACCCAACTTCCATCATTTCACGGTAGTGAAGAGATCCTCTTGCGTTTTCGTTGACCGTTTGCTGCATTTACACCATCTGCCCGCAAGGCTCTGAAAGAGGTATTTTTTTTACTCTCTCATGCTTCAGTTTTTCTTCCATTGTCAACGGTTATGGAATGTTTGCATTGATACATGCTCGTTTCATTTGAATGATGTGTAGCCTAAAAAGAAGAGAACAGATGATGTAAGAAATGAGAGGCGTGTTGCAAATCCTTTGACATCTTGGCACATTCCTCGTTCCATATGCTAGGACAAATTTGAACAAAAGCTCCTTCTTCCCTAGTGCTATGAGAGCATGGAATGGTTTGCCTGAGCTAGCCAGGAAAACCAGTGACTTGGCAGAATTTAAGTCATTGGTTAGCATGCATGATTAGACGCATGACGCGTAGGACGTAATCATCTTCTTTTTTTTTGAAGTAACGTCTGTAGTTATAAGATACGATTGTGATTTCATTTATATTTTTAACATTTTTCCGATGACATTGCAGGCCTGTAGGTATTTGTTACACATTTTTTTTATAAAAGAGGAGTTCAAGCGTAGGACGTAATCATCTTCTTTTTTGAAGTAACGTCTGTATTAAATAAGATTTATTGAAAAGTGTGTGTTTATGTCCAGTTAATAAATACGCCTAAGTGTTAGGCTGAATTAGCTGTCTTGAGCTATATTCTAAACCACCTATAACATCAAGACCAACTTTGGCAACTATAGGCCTATACGAGTAAATCATTGATCGGTGATGAATATGATAGGCCTAATCTTAATGTCTTCAAAATAACAGACATTCCATAAAAGAAAAGATAATAAAGCTGTGAAGAAACAAGTCCTTTTAAGTATAAACTACCTTTTATTGTGAAGCATTCAAACATAACATATTTACAAGGCTAACATTATAAACTATCTTCAACTCTGAGGGAACATCCGAAACATGTAAAACATATTACAAACAGACATTATCTACAGATAACCAACTCCACTAGATGACTTCCCTCTGCATATTTTTAACACACTCGCTACTTCCCGCAAGTCCCCTAATTCTCCGATACCCAACACTTGACCGTGTGTCACGGTTGACCACATATAGTAACCGTGTCACAACAAAAGCCCTTTTTTGTATCTATGTATTAATCTAGTCGTCCATATTAATTGGAGACTTCAACTCTGCTAGGTCGTTAGGTTTCCTGGCTGATTCAGACAATTTGTTCCATGCTCTGTTACTAGGGAAGAAGGAACACGTGTACAAATTTGTCCTAGCATTTGGAATAGGAAATATGCTTTTACCTTTGTGTCTTTTAGAGTACCGGGTTTTTATTCTTTTGCATTAAAGTGATTTTTTTGAAGGTATTCTCACCATGCACATGTTAGATAAGAGACCACGAATCGGTGGGGTTTTATTTCTTTTACTGAGCATTCGATCCTTGTTATATTGCATCCTTGTCGACACCAATCCTAGAGAACATAGCGGTGTTTTGAAGTATTTGTATTGTAGGAAAGAGGAGGGGTGAATTAAATATATACATAAGCCTTAGGAGACGCCTGCAAGATTACATGTTCCGCCTTTCTAGTAATTTTGCTGTGTCGAGTTAGTTTAGGTTTTTCATAGCGCATTATGTACGGTAATTAGCATTATAAATAAACAGAAACTGTAAATTACTTGTAAAAACTAGACGAAGCATTGAGTTTATAATCCACATGCCAGTCATTGCAGTATCTGTGAGCGACAGTCATGATAGAAAGCTAATTGCTACTAATGGTATGTGGCTGTCTGTCGCGACAAATCAATTTAACAATGAAACCATCAGATAACTGAGGACTAAAATAATTTGTGTATGATTATGAGCAAACTATGGACTTATCAAATAAAAAGCTTTACCCGAGTATTTCGATATTTACTGTATAAAAAAAATAATTTTTAGTTCGGTATAGACTAGGTTTTAAAAAAAATCTGTATTATTAATAAAAATTATTAGAAAAGTGACTGCTAAAAAAATTAATTAAACAAAAAAAAAACATTAAAATCAAAATTGGGAAACACACATTTCACAAAATTCTTTAATTTTTCTTTTAAATCGTTGGTTTTATTTTCAAGAGATTTTTTTAAAAATGGTTTCAATGGTTCTAAAAGATTTATTCTGTTTTACATTGTGTTCGCTTTTAAGTGTCCCCAGAAAATAGAAAAACCTCAAAATTATGTGTGGCTTCTTTGTCTGTCCATCAAATTATGTGTGGCTTCTTTGTCTGTCCATCAAATTATGTGTGGCTTGTTTGTCTGTTCATCACAAAACTAATAGCGGTTTAACTCCTTTCGAGGGCCACTAAAAACGCATGTTCGAGTATTTAGACGTCTTTTTCTTTTAAAGAAATATACATTCTGTGGCAATATAGGCTATAGCTATTTTCTAAACTTTTTTTTTTCACTTTGGTGTCACTTGGTGCGATCTGCACCCCCTCGCACCTTCCGTAGCGCCGCCACTGTCTATGATGTCGGTAAGTCAACGTGGTTGCGTAGTTGACATTCCATTCGTTTTATAATCTACATCTTCTCTTATCAGAAACAATCACTAGCCTATATATCATCGCGTTGGTAAAAGATAATCTAATCATTTAAAGTGCTTAGTAAAAAGAAAAAAACGTTAAATTTTAAGAGAGCCAACTGATATTCAAATGTATACATAATTTATGTTTTAAAAAGATGCCTCTGATGTCCGTTTAAAAAAAACACAACAACAGAATTTGGTAGTTGTCTACACATTAGATCTAGATCTATATGGCCCATTTATCATATAGAGACAATTATTATAGATGCACAAGATGTTCATTGCAAATGAAGACCGGCACAAGTCAAACAACAGTTTGTTTTTCCAACAGAAAGAATATAAAGGAGGAGGGTATTGAACTGCAAACAAAATCAAGTAGGCCTAACTAAGGCCTATTTGTCACGGATATGATGGACAAGAGACAGATGCAGCAGAAGTAACTTCTTGTAAATATCAAGTTCTATTCCCCAAGAGGTTACATCTTGTAAATATCAAGTTCCATTCCTGATGAAGTTACATCTTGTAAATATCAAGTTCCATTCCTGATGAAGTTACATCTTGTAAATTTCAAGTTCTATTCCCGATGATTGATTGATTTTAATTGGAATCGCGATTTGTTTTTCAAATATGTAGTTGTGAAACAACCAATACCCCGCCGCCATGTGGACCAGGGTGCAGAAAGATATTTCAAACTAGAACAAACATCTCACATTATTTTTGTTTTTACATTAAAAAAACACAAATGTTTACTTCATAATTTTTATTCAACATTTATCAACAAAATATGAGTCAAAGCATGAGTCAATAAAAAAACAACAAAATGACTTTCAATACCCAATACCAAATAAAAAGAAAGAATATTTTTTTTAAACATACCGGTATATGAATATAATTGTACGATAATATTTGACTAGGACATTTAAGATAAAAAAAATATGTACAATGTAGGCCTACTATTTCTCTGGTCTTGGCCAACGCACCCATACAAACACAAGTCCTGTACCTGCTAGCTCCAGGATAAGTCTAAACAGATTCCAAGTATTATATAAAACGGATAGACAAAATGTGGATCACTTTAACCATCTTCGTGGATATATGTGTGTATATATATATATATTATGTTTGCTCCGAGGGAGGAACAAAGTTATAGAAAATGAGAATCAGATGGCTGAAGAAACCACCAGCACCACCGAAGACACAGTCAGACAGTAGGAAACTCAAGCAGATGAAATTACACATAGATACAATATTAGAGTAAGTAAAACTAGGCCCAATTACAAAGAGTGGAAAGTTCATCAGCTTACTAGAAGTTGACATTCAATTTGTCAATACTAAAATGAGATTTGTTTATTTTGCTATCTTCATTTTACTTTGTCACTTGACTTCATTAAGCTATTTTATCACGTTTTACTTACATTAGCTATTTGATCTATTCCGTTATATATAGGCCTATCAATATGTTACAACATGTCATGTTATTGTTCTTTGTTTACTTGAATCGCTAGTATTGTTCTGTTTAGGTGCTTAATTCTTTCATTGTAAATAATACTAGTAAGCACAATTTGAACGGGGGGTGAATGTTATGAAAAATTATTTACTGTTTACATAACTCGCCCATAAGAATGTGTTCAAGAAATGTTAAAGCCATACTAAGCGGACATGGTTTTCTACTCTATTTTTATTACGTTCATAACAATATTATTAAATGATTATTATCATATTGATATAATTGTTTTGTAAAGGGCCAATCTCTCATTTGGGGATTGGAATTTTGCCCACGCTTCCCTTTCGTTTACAATATGTATATGATGCAGTACTTATTGTTCTAAACTATATTCAACTTATATGCATACTAAATTTTTTTTTTCTAAAAAAAAAAGTATTTTTTTTAATGTAAAAGATAGTATGACAGAAAGTACTTAGTTTAGTAAAAAAAAATATTTTAAAACATTTTTTTGACAAAAAGTCAAAAACCGTTTGCACAAATCTGTTAAAAATATGCCAAATAGTCACCTCCCTTACTAAATAGCGTCCCGAGTTTTTTATTTTTTTATATTTTTTTACTATCATTAGCGAATAGCTGTAAAGATTGTGTTTTTTTAATGAAACAAATGCTGGCATAGTTGATTTTAAAAATAATTTGTTCGCTTTCAGAAAAGAAAAAAAGTAGCCGTAGCATGATATTTTGAAAGATCTAAAATGGTGTTGGTTTTCAATATCTTTTCTAGTTTATGAGATCTAAACGGGATGGATGGACAGACAGACCACAAAACTAATAGCGGCTATTCGCCCTTTCGAGGGCCGCTAAAAACCAGCAGATACACTGAAACAGATCAAAAGAGATGCAACTGAAAAGAAATCTCTACATCAGATACTGAAAATGTTCAGTATGCAACATTCCAAGCACAAATAGATGTCCTTTGCTTCACCTAAGCACAGAAATCCTTGGCACAACCCCCACAATGACATAGGTGATGACGGACGAAAATCAATACTTAAACAAGGCATTTCATAAATAACTAACGCTGCCTAATAATTCTGGCCTACTAGGACCAAAAAACATATAACAGTCAAACTATTGATAACTCTAAAGAATTCATAATGTGCAATCAGCAATTTAAAAAAAATATTGCTCTGACACAATTAATAACAAATTGTAGTGTAAAAGTAAAATTTTAGTGAAAAACAAATAAGCAAAACAGAAAAAAACAACGTTTAGTCCATTACCCTATATATACAGTTCATCATTCATCTCAGTTCAGTGACATATACAAAAGGTAATGCAATTCAAATAAATACACCTCATTCAATGGGAGCTTTTTTCAAATCAAGTATAGAACAGTTAGTTCAAATAGTAAATAAAAGAAACAAACATTTTTAACCAGCAATGGAAACAACCAAATCATTGTTGAGCTTCCATCAAAATAGTTTCTTAACTATAACTGGAGTGCTTGATAAGATGTGTTTAACTTTTATTAAGTCAGAAACCAAAAACAAAAAAAGGAGAGACATCTTGATATCACATATTCTTACATACCATAATCCACATTGTTAAAAAAAAATGAGTTTTCATAAAATATCATCTGAAAAATGGTTCAGTACAAAAAAGAACACTTTAAGAGAAATGTTCATGTAAGGATTGGTAAGTTCTGATATAGATCTAATTAGGATAGTAATACACGTCCACATGGGCGATATGATAATGCAGCTACTAAAGTCTGGAATCTGTGAAAAAGTATGGTTCATTTAATTTTTTAAATATTGTTATAAACCTGGTGGTGGCACAGATGGGGGTGGTAGTATGTGTGTAGTCAGCCGACGCAAATCGCCCCATGCCAGCGCTAGACGAGCGGTCAACCGTGACGAGTTACGATGGTCAGCCGAGTCAAGTGTCAACAGGACGGTTCGGGAAGGATCGCCGTCGTGAACAGAGCTCAGGAGCGTCACGAGATTTGTAGTCATCTGACCACCTAGAAACGTCGAGCGGCGTTCTGTCCGGTTCGAGAAGGCTAGTAGGGACCCTATATAAGAGCGGAGGTGACGCAGTCAAGACGGTTCAGGGCCCGGTTCACTACAGTCCGGTCGACTACAGCACAGTTCAGCGGTGTGGTTCTGTACGGAGCATTACGACGGTTCAGTGCGGAGTACTGTCAAGTACAGTTGAGACGACTGGCGTCTTGATCTTGGTCTGCGATCGAGTCCGACACAACGAGCTTAGTGTGTGAAGTCAGTCCTGAACTGTTGAGCCCAGTGCAAGCCCGGAACGAGACGGAGAGGCCAGTGCAAGAGTTGTTACGGCGGAACGGTGTTATCGGAGAGATATTTGTACAGTGTACGTGTTGCCAATTGTACAGTATTGGCTGTTATTTATTCAACTATTAAAGTGTTACGTTACTTTGGAGCCCTGAGTTGTCAAGTTCTTTAAGTTGGTGGTGTATGGTGCAGTTTGCAGAGAGCCTGGATAGTGAGAGTTTACGTGGTAAATCTTGGTTACCTTTAAAAAAAATTATTTGGTCTCTTCTACCATTCAGTGCAATAATGAAGAAGAGAATTGTAGAAATTCATTATTATTAAATTTTGCAATCGGATTTAGTTTCTCTACTGAACTACAATTCTGATCTCCAACTAATTTTTTGATGAAATTGGGACATTGCCAACATATGAATATGAGCAAACAGTGAAAAGTAAAATGATTGTGAACAAATGCAATAGATGATTTTAGAGATAGACAAATAATTGGAGAATTGGTAGAACTTAGTAGTAACTTCAAGTGTATCGATAATTTTTACTTATCTCAAAGCCTAACAAAATACCAAACACTCACCAGTCAAAAAAAGTCTAACAAAATACCAAATACTCACAAGTCAAAAAAAACCTTTACAAAATTACAAAACACCGGTTGTAAATAGCCTAACAAAATATCAAACACTCACCAGCCGAAAAAATGGTTACAAAATACCAAACTCTCACCAGTGCTAGAGGAAAGTAATTTTTAACAAGAAAACATTTTCTTTGCTGTTTTTTATTTTTAAATGTCTGATTCACAAAACTTAGTATTTGGATGTTTGATCAGACAGCATAAACTGCCATGTGATCTGATGTTTGTTTTTGTGAATATTTTACCCTGAGCAAAAACTTAATGCTGAGGCATACATATTAATACAAATACCATATCTATATGAGTTGCATTTTCACTATCATAGAAATCAACCCTAAACTTTTTTATACTTAAATTACATCTCTTCGTGTAATAAAGATTTTCAAAAATGTTGAAAACTTTCTAAACATTAATAAAATCATGTGTTGTCTACATTATCATTTTGCCATATACAACTTAACCTTTGACTCATGTCACTGGAGCTCACAAGTAGCAATCTTGTGCATAGTATTAACACCAAGTTATAATCAGTAGGCTATGTGGTGTGAGCTCACACGATTAATCTAAAATAATTACAAAGTTTAAAAACATGTGCTAGGCCAAAATCACTGAACTTTTTTTTCTTTTAAATAGCCTCAGGTAGAGGCTATAAATATCACTTATGGGGAAAATACAATGGTTTAAATACTAGGCAATACTTATCATGTTGAGTTATACAGATAAATGGGAGAAAAAAGAGATTTTCAACTTCAAACTGAAGACTGCCTACATCCACAATAGTTTAGAGTTTAAGTCACTGATTAACAAATAAAAAGTGATAGGTTTCCAAGCTCCCATTAAATAATAGAGTTATGTGTTTCAATACAATAATTATTGACTAGTACTTCAGCAAACAAATAATCACAAATACAATTCTTGACATTGTATGAGAATCTGTAATATTCTTAGAGCCAAGATATAATGTATGTTTTAAACTATAGACTATGCAATTAAAATACAAACATTGATGTAAATCAGAAAACTTAAGTCCAAATTAAAATCACTAGTACTTTATACACACTAAATCTACTTAAACATTTATGCTGATAGCTTTGTCATTCTTGAGTTTACATCACCAAATCCATGACAGCATTAGTACCATCAGTAAATATACTGACTATGTCAGGATTCAATGGTGTAACTCACAAACAAACTCATATTAAACAACATTCCTAGCATTATATAAATAATAATAATCAATGACTTGGAACCAGCATCCTTTGAACTCAAGAATTGGTACAGATAGTAGTAACTAAGGCTTGACTAGATGCTCTAACTAATCTATCTACATTTTTGTATGTTAAGGGAAGAAAACTTCAAAGTATTGTGCATGTTTATTTGAAGGCACAGTGGCTAAGTGGTAAAGTGCTTGCCTTCTAAACCAGGGATCTAAGGTTCGAATTCTGGGATTTTTATTTCAGGATTTTTTGGTGCCTTTGAGTCTATCCAGCACTAATTGGTACCTGACATTAGTTGGGAAAGCAAAGCCAGTTGGTCGTTGTGCTGGTCACATGACACCCTCATTAACTGTGAGCCACAGAAACAGATGACCTTTACATTATCTGCCCTATAGATCGCAAGGTCTGAAAGGGGAACTTTCCTCGAGTTTATCTGTTGTGTTCAGTCATATTGTAAGACATAACTCACTGTCAAATATCATCCTTCAACAGTGGAGGGAGCATGAAGAAAGGGTCATCAGCTGGCTGGATAACAAAAAGGATGAACTGGCCTCTCTCATGATATCATGCTAAGAACAGCTGCTGACAGGGAAAAGTGGAGAGATTTGGTTAAGCAGACTGTCACAGCACCCTTATGACCAAAGTCAAGGGACAGATGATGATGAGATGATGATCATTACAGGAGAAATAAATTTTAACATTTTATTAGATGATGATAGATGATGATGATGATAACTTATTTTATTTATTTAGCATCTTTGTTTTTCAACAAAAACAAAGGTTTTGCTAAATACCTATGGCACCAAAAGCTTTATATAAGCAAAATGATTATCTGATCTTAAATTCAGCAGATTTGGAAAAAATCTTACATGTTTAAAAATAAATATGAATAAGAAATACGACTCTAATAATCACAATAATAGTAGCATATCACAGGAAGATCTCTTTTACAAAGTTTGTCTTTACCCTATGTCTAATATAATTAACAACTTTAACCCATTCATTTCATTTGAAATTTGATCCCAAAATATTCAAATAAATTCAACAACCCACCACAATAAAATATTTCACACAATGATCTATTTTCCTACAAGTTTCTGGGCTCCATTAATAAGATTCATTAATAAGTAAATAAGAATTCAAGTGTCCTCTTCATCTTCATTCTCATGTTTAGGGATTCAGTTAACTAGTACTATATCTAAGATGAACTGCACAGTGGTTAACAAATCAGGCAGAGCTCCATAAAGTTTTCATTCTAAGACAACAATTACAATTTACTGGTATAGCTCACAGTACATATGGCAACATTTAGCAAAAGAAAACTGTTATGTAAAATAAGGTTCAAACCTGTACAAGACCACATTTTCTTTGTTATTTAAGAAATAGTATGTTATAGGTCAAACATGTGTTGAAAAACTGAAACAACAATTAGAAAAAAGGTACATGTATTTATATTTTTACTGCATAACCCAGATGATAAACTAACCCAGTGAGTTGGGAAAAAGTCTTCTCTTGTTGTTTCATAGTCCAACTTGCTGCCTGGGAAAGAATAATCTTTATAGTAAACAACATGTCCATTAGCTAACCATGCACTCCACCAACCAAATGTACCTACTGAAATAATGGAATGATTGCACAAGGTAAGCATTGCAAAATCCTCCCAGAAATGTGTGCTTTCAGAAAATACCACTGGTGCTGCAGTTTTATGTTGGTTTGAATGAACATTTCTTGGAGATTTTATATTTTCCTTACACCATTCAATGTCATCAGAAGTCACAAAAAAAACAGAATTAGGATATCTTTCCAACATATAACTCATAGCACTTTGAAAATATGAAGCTGGCGCATGACGAAAGCCAATTTTTTTAGCACCTTCAGTTAGCACATCTCCTCTCCTTACATGAATACTAATAACAAGGTGACCTTCTTTAAGGTATTTTCCAACATAACCATTAAGCTGGTCCCTGGCACTTATTTTCAAATGAGTGTGTAGTTTAAACTCATGTCGAATTTCTTCTTCCATAAAACGGAAATATTTCCAAGACTGTATGTAGCCATCAATGGTAATATTACCAGGAGGTAAATTAAAGAAGAGTGGATTGTAGGTACAAGGCCTTTCATCATAGACCACTTGTAAGCATTCAGCATTAGAAGATCTTATTTTTGTAAGTGGGAAATAGCTGACGAGGGGATGACTTGAGGGTAAATAAGGGATATAACCATTAGCTTTGGCTATTCCTAATAAAGAAGCATAACCATACATCCAGTTTCCTAATCTTCCATGAAATTTTAATGTCACATATAAAGGTGTTGATTTTTCCTAAAAAAAAAAAAAAAAAAATTGAGAGGATTAGTATATATATGGTGAACATTATTCTATCAAATTATATAAGCTCTTAGTTAAGTATGAAATATCTTTATGGTTTAATGTCCGCTACAATAGCAAAAAACTTGACCGCACTACATCAGTAAGTAAAACATATTTGGAAATATGCATATAGGCCTATACTTTTCTTTACTGCCAAAAAGAATCATCACAACCCATTAGTAGTGAAAATGGCCAAACATTGCAGAATACAAAATAATAAAAGAATAGGATTAGAAATTAAGGTATGAAGCTAAAACTTTCAACCAAAAGTAGCCATCCAACAAAATCTACTCCATTAGACCTATTAGGAACCTAAAACATAATCTTAATAGACAATCTTTACTTTTTAGATTTCTTAAATATTTACCAGATTTAAAAAACCCAAAAAACTTCTATTGTAATACAATGCATAAGTACATTAAATTAACACTTAAAACATTGAAAATAAAAAGTCTAAACTATGAATGATTTGAATGTGTTTCTAGATGAAATTCTCAAGTATATTAGTTTTTTAAGATACCAGTAAGTAGTATGAGGTTCAATATTACTATGAAGTTACAATTAATATTACATTGCACCCATAATTATTTATAAGTTTGAAAACAATTTTCTAATATTTTTGGTCTGGTCTTGCTGCTTTATCAAAACATGGGAAAGACTTCAGGAGACAACCATGTGGAAAAATCAGGAGCCAACAACCCTTAGGCAGCCTACAACAAGTAGCAGCCTTAGGTGGTGGAAAGTGGGGCAACCCCCAGGCCCCCACACCAAAGGGGGGCCCTGCGATAGGAGATTCCCTTGTTTGAAAACAGACCAGTTCTCATAAACTCGGACTTGTTGCTTAATATTTCCTGGCATCTATATGATATCAATTACCATGTAAGCTCTTAACTATGACATTTTTTGTTTCGAAATACTGTTCACTTTCGGTAAAGACAGCATCTAATGACATGTACATTCTAATTGGCTATTTTTAACGGTTTAACGGTTCACCTTGGCATAAAAAAAAGTCCGGGACCTTTGAGACGGCCGAACAAAAATCTTGTGCGCATAACGCACAGCCATGAAGCCATACATACTTGTAAGTATGTGTCAGCATGGTTGGATTAAGCTCTGAGAAAGTCCAATGGTAGTGCAATGGATGACTTGTTGCTAGAACAAATTAGAAAGGAAAAACTGCATTGGCGCACAGTCTTAGCAAGAATTCTATCAATCGTTCAGTACCTTGGCAAAAAAAAAAAAAAAAAAAAAGAAAAACAGTGCATTTCGTGGGAGAACAGAGAAATTTTATGCGCCAAACAACGGTGGTTTTTAGACTTGGTTAGGCATGTAAAATGATGCAAGAACATCTTCAGCGAATTAAGGACACTGAGGCTCACGACCAGTACCTCAGATATAGGATTCAAAACGAGCTTAAAGGTCTGGTGACATTTTCCTGTCATCCTCGACTGCTTGCTTGATGTTAGCCACAAAGAACACATGTCTTTTACATAGCATTTTGTGAACATAGCAAATCCATAAGTAAAGGTGGAGAACACTTCGAGTGTATTTAGTTAAAAGGCCAATAGCACAGTACTTCAGTGTTAGAGGAGGACAATTCCATTAGTGTGATATGGTGTGATATATATAGTCTTCCCTTTCAGCTCGGGGCCCCGCAAATGACATTCGCCCAGGGCCCCGTGCACTGCTAAGGCCGCCTCTGCCTGCAGCACAAAGTGCTACACCCTGACAGACAGAGCCTGTAATGCTAAAATCCCAAACTGTATCTGCAATTGCCATTCCTTTGGATACATCAGCTGCATGGAGAGGGGAGAACATTGTTCCAACCATAGCTCTAAGATGATCCATAGACCATAGTCACTTAGCAACTGAAGGAGGCCATATATTTATTATTTGTCTACCAACTACTTCTTCTGCACTCAAACTATATTGGCACCACAGAATAACTCTATGCATATGTTTCTACCAGTGTATAAAATAAAATATGTGATATATTTAACACCATAGCACTACAAAATATAGCTCCATCTAGCAATGGAGCTTGAGTTGGAATTCAAACTGGAGGTGAGTTGTGTTTGATGAGTACTTCAAGGCAACATGAAAACCTTCTCCCAGATATAACTTCCCTCACAGGTCCACAAAAGAGATTAAGCCAGAGTGCACTGATCATGCTGTAGTATGAAAGATGTGCTATACAAGATTAATTTTTTTTTTTAAATTACCTCCAATTCATAATTTCGACTTTGAAGAACACATTCTCTATATTCTGGACTCCAAACAAATTTAAAAGCATGAACAGCAGGATGCCAGTAGATCAACACCAACAAAACAACCACTGCTATACCCAATGTCAACCAAATGCAAATTTTCCAATGTCTGAAAACCTGAATGATCTTAACTCTCTGTGAAATATAAAAATGTGTTGTTTTTTTTATACTAAATAACAAATACAACTTAGATATCAGCAAGCAGGCTATCCCTTAGATTAGCTATATCTTTCTTACACTGTTCTATTTACATTAGGACAAGTTAATATAAGATAGACAATCATACAGAAGCATGAAATTCCAATAGCTCTTCAGTAATTGGAAGAAAACTAAATGTATTAAGTATAGTAACTTCCTAATTAAGCTAACAGGTTAAATTTTAATTTAAAATTATTTTTTTTAACATAAATATTTGTTTTGATTTTAAATAGATAAAGATAAATGTCACTCTTCCCTTTATATATTTGTCAACCTTTACATTAATGGAAGTTATGAAAATAATTTCTCATTTTTTCTAGATTTTTCTTTTTTCTTAAATAAAATTCCCATTATGGTTTGCTGTACTGGTACAATGTCCTGTGTGCCACTTATCATCATGCCTAAGTTGAAAGTTATCACTAGAATGACTTTACAGTCACATGGTAAAACAAGAGCGATGTGGATTGGACTTAGATATTCTACAGGACTTTAAAAGTCTGTAATAATTACTCAGTAGTGCTACGCGGACCATAAAATGTCTTAACATGTGTTTTTGCTAGCTTGGTTTATGTGACCAACTTCAACAGTTTGGTTTATTTGAAACTGAGCATTTAATAACAGATCAAGATTGTTGCTTTATCCAAGCTATAAAAAAATAGTAAAATAGATTTTTTAACAGTCACTACACTCTTTCCTGTTCTACCTCTGCAATTGAACAAAAATCTTCAACACTTAGGTTTAATACCCTACTGCCAAGAAAATAATTGAAGTAATGAACAATTATTTAATAAATACATGTGCACTATGAGAGGATGTATGTTCTATTAAATAAAGAATGGAGAGGATATGCAAAAAAAAAAAAAAAATTTAAAAAAAAAAAAGGTAGAAAATTGAGGATAGCAGACTGACTAGGAATGCATTTAATAAGTCAAGATCCTTGGTCATGCATTTTTACAGTACCTTCACAAATATATATGCACATGCAGTATTTTATTTTGACCTTAACTACTTTAAAAAAAAACTAGATCTATTTTCAAGGCTATATGGATGTGTGATATGCTTGTGACTATTGTCTCAATGGTTTTAAGTTTGAACCCTGCCACTTTCTTGCCATGCCATTCTGCAAGAGGTGTAATAATCATAAAATTTAATAGTAATTTGTCAAAATCTAGATCTAGATTGAAATCTTATCTTTAGACTAGATAGTCACATATCTATCTAGATCTAGAATAGATGGTTAAAAATTTATTATTTAGAAAATGTCTTACCATCATAAATGTAGACTATATTACTTTTTACACAGTCTCAATTTACAATCTTAACACTATTCACTAGATTGTGACTAGATCTAGATTAGAAATCTAGATAAATTATGATAGAGTCTATACTATATCTCTATTATATATTCTAGAATATTTAATCTAGATGAGGGCAGTAGTAGGCCTACATATTATATATATATTCTAGAACTAGATCTAGACTGAATATAGAATATACTGAATATAGTAGTTATAGTAGCCTATATTTAGATAGATGTAGAATTTAGGTCTAGATGTAATTAAATTTAGTTCACAAATGCCTGGCCAAACTCATCAGACTGCCCTGCCTAAACTCAAACTTTTGTCAACAGTGTGAGTGTTGACAGTATGTCAGTATTGAGTGTTGACACTCGAATGACAATGACACTGCAGTGTAAATTTGTCATATTGAAACTCGCATACTCATGATACTGATGATCTAGTGAAAGGATATTCCGCATACGGCGGCATAGAATAGATTAGAATTGAGTAGAACAATAATATTACAATAGATCTAGATTATAATTTTTTTACATAATCTACAAAATATAGACTAATTGATCTAGACTATCAATTTTGATAGATCTAGATCTAGAGACTCGATCATCTAGAAACGATATGTAATCTCTTTAGTTACAGTGGTTAAGATCAAGGGAGATAAATCCGCTTACTTCTACTACATTCAATGTGTTATAAAATAATTAGGTCTAGTTCCTAATCTAGACTAGCTGCCAATTGTTCGTTTTCTTGGATCGCATGATGCGTTCACTTTATAATTTTGAACACAAGACTGCGTTTTTTTTTTAATGCATGAATCGCCATGTACAACTTTATAGATTTAGTGCTGGAATAAAAAAAATTAAATATATATATATATTTATTTATTCAAGTATTGTCATCGACTATGAATAATCATGCAAAATTAAAAATGAGAGTTATCACATTGTGGCCAATCAGCTAGTAATTCTTTTCCCAGCGATATCAACTGTTAATTTCTAGGAAAATCAATAGAGAAGTTTTCGAGAACCGTGTCTGCAGAGGAATGACTGGCGTTTTTAGGCAAAATACGAAATGATTTTCCATTTCTTACTTAGCCTAGGCCTTCTATAGAATGACTTATTATCTTAAATACAGAGGTTACTTTAAAAGAGAAGATGATTACGTCCTTCGCGTCTTGCAACTAGTCATGCATGTTAGCCAATGATTTAATTACTGCCAAGCCATTGGTTTTCCTGGTTCATTCCATGCTCTGATAGGCCTATTTTAGCACTAGGGAAGAAGGACCATTTGTACAAATGTGTCCTAGCATATGGAACCAGGTGTGTGCTTTTTTCTTTGTGTCTTTCTGAGTATTTTATTAAGTTTTGTTTTTGTATTTGAAGATTATGGTTCAGTGCTTTATGTATAATCGTTACTGAAGGCTTTCAAAATTTAGTGAAGTTAAACCTGAACTGTACGTGCGGTACATCACACATAGAATTTAGATGCCAAGATATCCACCTACATTTCTGCCATCATCATCGACATTGGCATAGATGAATGTCAATCAAAACACTCTAAACCTGAGCTGTCAAGAAAAAGACATCTTCCGCTTGAACTTCAAGAGACCTATCTCTTGGACGTGAGAATGTTAGCTGAGGATGACTGCGGTGCATTGGACTTGGTTTGCAACGGGACTGAAGGTGAACCTGCAGCTCCCTTGAGAGGCGTCAGTCGGGAGGGTCTGCTGAAACAGCGTGCCCGATCAACGGCTGTGTTGGCGAAAACAATGCACGACACTATCTCGTTATAATTTTGCCATGCACACCGCCATCCAAGATAGTGCAGAAAGAAGGTGAGCACTATTAGTGACTAGACTAGGAAGGATGTTAAAATTATTAGGAGAAAACGATTTCCGCCCAAGTCTAGAGCCCATATGAAGATGCTGTGCTAAAGGCAGATGCTCTATGTGTTTGTCATGTCCTCCATGTAAATAAACAACTATGTCTGGATGAGTTGCCTCCCTTAAGTTATTACAGTATTTTGCGTTTTTAGTCTCTGTTACTAGTTTACCATAAATAAGATACCGGTAAGTGGAATTTATTAGTTTTAGTTAATCCCTTAATAACTGACATTTTTTTGAACAAAAGTATCTAAGAAAAATCGAAAAAATCTTGGCAGATAACGGCCACTACGTCAGGTCGTCGCGAATTAGGCGACTACCTGGTACTGTCAATCTAAACAAGAGCAGAACGGTACAAAAACTTGTTCGAACCTCAGACTATAGGCCTATCGACGCCACTCGTTGATCAGGAGACATGAAAAGGACCAAGATGCCTGTGTGTAGTCGCTGAATGAACTCTTTATGTTGTGTCTGTTGTACTTATGTGTATGTTTCTGTTGTGTTTTCTTTATATGAGAAAAGAGTCCTTGTAATCACAACAAATTTCCAAAAGGAAATAAAGCAGTCTTAGTCCATTTTATTACAATTTCTGTAATTCAACTAATTCTCTTTGTAGAATTTCTGTATCTTGTGTTGCTCTTATTGCAATCATCTGCAAATAATCTGACTTTTGTTCCTGAACTAATTCAGATTGGTAAATCATTTATAGAAATTAAAAATAGTAGTGGACCTAAGACTACAGTTCCTTGAGTTTACTGTTATTGGTGTTGATTTAGAGCCATTTATTATAACAGTTTGTTCTCTTCCTATCAGAAATTCCTTAATCCACTGATGCAATGGAACATCAATGTCAAAATATTTTAATTATTTAAGCAAACTATGGTGATGAACTTTGTTAATATTTCCCAAAGAAATTCCTTAATCCACTGATGCAATGGACCATCATTGCCAAAATATTTTAATTTTTTAAGCAAACAAACAAACGAATATTCACATATGACTAGAGTAACACCTTTAGTAAAATCAAAAGTAAAGTAGCAATTATACATAAAACACTGAACCATAATCTTCGAATACAAAATTTAATAAAATACTCTGAAAGACACAAAGATAAAGGCACATTCCTGGTCCCATATGCTAGGAAAAATTTGTACAAATACTCCTTCTTCCCTAGTACTATTAGAGCATGGAATGGGCTGCCTGAGCTAGCCAGGAAAACCAGTGACTTGGCAGAATTGAAGTCATTGGTTTATATGCATGACGCGTAGGAAGTAATCATCTTTTTTTAAAGTAACGTCTGTATTATATAAGATAAGCCATGTTGGTATGGACATTATGTTTGTATAAGTGGTTAATGATGTTCCTACATATAAAGTCAAATAATCCCTAACGAAATGAGAATAAATGCTACAAATGAGACATGTGGATGTATAAATGGTTTAATCCCCTCATTACATTTTGACGTTTTTTTCTTCCACTTCCCATTCTCGGATGAATTGAAATTTTGCATTATAATTCATAGTCCATGTCAATACACAAATAAATCTAAAAATTAGTACTGATTGATTAATTTTGTTTTATATAGCAGAAAGCGAGCTAAAACCTGCCAGTAATTAGCAGTTCTTTCCCTTATATTAGCTTTGTTTTATTAATTAAAGAAATCTTTTTTCTATTGCTTAGTCTGAGAATCTTTGAGAGGGGCCTTCATACAGTAATTTATTATTTTACAGTTTATGATTTATTAACATTTTTAAAATTAAGTAGTTTTTAACATTCACTTGGTCTTGTTTTTATTTTCTGTCCTCTGTAAGGCTTTGTCCCTTTTATTGTTCTCCTATAAAGTTTGAAGGTTTTTGTTATGCATATTAACGTAAGATAATTTTCAAGTAGAAACGACCACAGAAATCTTGGGAGATGCAATAAAAATGTGTAAAATTAGCACATGATTTTAGCTTTAGCAAGTCATTAGATGAACTAACAATACAACAGTATCGTCAACACACATTTCTTTTTTAATTGACGGAGGGTATCATTAGACCAAGAAACAAATGTGGAAGGCACTAGAATTAGTTACAAATCTAGTCACCAGGATACTCTATGCACCATGTGACAAGAATTCCTATGCATTGAAATGTAGAATGGTGTACATAGTCCCATTAAATTGTTTTACATGGACATGAACTCAATTGAGAGGAATTGCGCCCTACACCAAAGTTCAATAGCAAAGAACTGTTGCACACTTACACTACACTGGGAATCAAAAGAACAAATTAATGGTTACTTCCAATAATAATATTCTGATTCAATGTCAATACTGGTATAGCTCATTTCATAGGACAAAAATGGTGGAGTCTATGTTAACCTCCAAAAACACCAAGTCAAATTATATTTTGTTACTTTATTTGTGAGATATGATTAATGAAGTCACTTAAACTTAACATGTATAGGCTGGTTATGAACCAATGAAGCTTGTTCTGGAAATGTTAATGGTGTTTTTTTTGTCTAGCATTGACTAAATGGTAATATTCTTTTAATAAGGGCTATGGATATCAATATGTATGCCAAAAAGAAGAGGGTTTCAACTTAAGATATTTAATAAATGTGCCAAAAATTCAAATAACAGAAATAAGAACTTTTTATATCTTTAATTTTCCAAATGCAGACATTTTTTTACTTGGATTTGAAATAATTCTTGACAATATCGAGAGCCTGAGAATCTTTACCATAATCCTGAAAAAGAAACAAAGATCAGAATTAAACTTTAAGGAGCAATTTATAGATAAATGTATCTTTTAAGTAAATGACATAAAAAATTTAATTTTCTAAAAAGAAAAAACTTACTTGGTATAGTTTAATATTACAATTATATCTAAAATATATCCAGATCTCATTCCCATTTCACCACTAAGCAGTTGTAAGAAACTATCTACCCCATCCCTAAGAAAAGGGATATAACTCTGTATGAGCTACTTTAAAAATTCAATTTTTTTTACTAAATTCACAGAAAAAAACATAAAACCTAACAAAAACTTTCTTTTTATAATAGAAAAATAGACCTATGGTTAAGCATCATGTTTAAAGTCATAAATAGGCCTACAGAGCTCAAAAACATTAAAATATCACGTCATATTTAGTTGCCTTCCAATCTCCCGTTTGACTAGATCTAACATATTCAATGCTAGATCTAGCATCAATTTTTTTATTTATTTTCACTATTATCGGTTCTAAATTACTTACCCCAATCATTATATCCTTATTCTACAGCTTAAACATTAATATTCCCATTAAAATCTAATTCTATTAAAGCCTAAACATAAGCCTAAACATGTTCCATTTTCTAGGCTAGCCAAAAAAAAACCGTAATTTACAAAAAATCATAAAAATCCATTCTAACATGCTGCAGATACAAAATAAACACCTAAAAATAGTATCACGATCGCTCTTCTAGGTCAGAGTTAGTAAAGGTATAAATAGTTATTTAAAAACTATGTGTGCATAAATGAAACGACCCAAAATCGACGATTGCCAGTGACTCTAGTTGTCAAAGGGTTAAATCCTTTTTTTTTAGTCTAGATTTTCATTATTAAAAGACGCTAGGATCTTTCAACTAGTCTCTAGGTCATCTGTATGCTGTTACAGTAAAAAAAAATTACCCTGCATTGCATACTGTCATTAGGTGTGATATTGTGCACCATGAGAGACAATGATGAATCAGAAAAGAGAATGAAAACATGGACCTTTAGCTGTTATTACTTTGGCTCTAGATCTAGTTTCTTATTGATAATTAAACGTGTTATTTTATAATCCTGAGGTTATTTGGCTAAGTTATAACAATATATAGGTTTTTAACATTCCTTTAGCTATAATTGGATATTTCCACAATTATACATGCGCTCATCATATAATATGTTGTATAATAATAGAATCTGTTAATGCCGATTTTAAAAAATCTGCATTTACTTATATCACAGTGAAACTTACCTTAACAACTACAGCCCCACATGCATTTACTTTTCTTGCTTTGCCTTCTTTATCTAATTTGCAGAGGCCAGCCCATTCACCCAATTTCTTGGCATCATCCACCTAAGTTAAAATTTAATTTAATTTGTAAAGTCACAATAATCTAACAAAAAAAGAGCATAGCGACAATAAAAAAATGTAACAACAGTTACATGACTTTTCTTGGGGTAAAATAATTTAATTTAATACAGAACTTTTTATTGTTTTAGCATTAATTTGTAAATGTAAAATTATAATAAAAATATTAACTCTAATAATTTGTTTATGAAGTGCTTAACTTCTTGACCCTCTGACAAACTGACACAAACTATACAAGTGATTTTCTATAAAGCATGTTTAGCTTTACACCATTGTGCTAGTAATGCTTAATAAATTTATTAACTTTACATTGCAACAGCTGCTTAATAATTACATGCTGGGAGCATTTCACTGTCAATACAGTTTAATTTTTTTGTTTTAAACGAAATCCCTAGTAATGAGAGAAATGCCTATGCTTTTAAGGTCTCACAGCTTAGGTCAAGATTGGCAGGAAGTGAACATCAAAGTTATATCACTGAAAAAAATGTTTCTCTGAAACTGAGAAAAGCTAATGCAAGACCAATAAATCAATTTAATTTTTTTTTTAAAAAGCACGCTCACAGATGTCACACAGATGGGTTTTTTTCTTGGTCAGTTACCTAAACAGGGTAAGTTAATTACATTTTTATAAATAATTTTCACCTTCAGAAGATTGATTCCATGTTCTGCACATAAAGCTTCAATAAGCTTGGTATACAATGGTTCATCAACACTGTTAGCTAACACACACAAATGAGCCTGTCGTCTATAAACAGTATTTAAACAAAAAAAAAAAGTTTTAACAACGCTAATACTATTAACATCAAGCAACTATTACATTTTATTAACAAAAAGAAAAAAGTTTTTTCTACACCACTGCAGACATGCCTACCCCCTAGACCCAGAATGTGGAACACCTAGGTTGAAAATGTGGAATTTTGGGCCCCAATGTGGAACATGAACGCATTTATGTTTGTCAGCCATACTGAACGCAATATAAATAAAACTTATATTACTTTAATAACAATACTAGTTTGCTTCTTATAAATTAGATGAAAATAGTATAATATAATTAAAAGTAAGAAAACCTTTAATTCATAATTAGATCAATGTCCTTTGTTTGAAATCAATAATTATAACTCCTATATGATGAATTCTAAACAAAATTCTAATGACATAGAGTGATAGACTCAAATGTTACTAGATCTATTTTTGTTACTACTAGATCTAGATTATTCTAGATCTACTTGATTATTTATCCTTTTCTAGGGCTCTACTCTAGTCCTCTAGAAGTTGTCTCTAGTTCTAGATCTAAAACAATTTAAGAGTCTGATACTAGTCTAGACCTACATCTAATAAGTCCTCTAAGTCTAAGAGCACAGATTATAATAATTATATTATAGATCTAGATATTTATGTCTAGATCTATGGACTTATTGAGAACTAAATTTATTACATAATGATACATAAAAATCTAGATCTATCACCTTCTAAGTCTATTTCTGTAGATAGATCTAGATTTAGTATTATCTGGATCTAGTTATCTAGTGCTACTAATTATGACTAATAAGGATTTATTTTTATAGATCTATAGTGTCTGTAGTTATAGCCTTAGCCTTACTGTGTCTAAGTTAATTAATTAGATTTAGGTCTAGATCTAGATCTTTAATTTATAACGTATTAAAAAAAATCATTTTCTTAGATTACTTAGAAACCCAAGAAACCAGTTGAGTTAGTCATTTTACTTTAGTCACAAATTAGTGTAAGAATAGATTATACTTATAGATACTAAGAAAGATAGATCATTAGATCTATCATCTAGACTAGTAGAGCCATTGTCGGGAAAAGAAAGGGATTTGAATGGGACATTTAGTTTATTAGCACTTACTAGATTCTAAGAATAGATCTAGTATCTAGATCTAGACTACTAGATCTAGCTCAACCATATCTAGATCTACGTAAATTTTGGACACACTGGGTCCGAGATACAATGTAAACAATAAACACAGACCTATGTATACTTTATTTAACGTTCAGTATTTTCATTTCGCACTGTTAATAAATAATAAATTGGCTTTTTTTTTTGTGGCGGAATTCAGACTTGGCGGAACAAAAAATTGTGAATGCGGAACATGTGAGCCTTTTTTATGCTTTTGCGGGACGGTTCCGCATAATGCGGGACTGTAGGCATGTCTGCCACTGATTGATCCCAATAATTCCTCAATAATAAATATCCCCAGACTGAGAAATGTCATTATTTTTGTTCTCTAAATTTCTCCATTATTTTAATCTTATATTTGATATTTGAAGGTTTTACAATTTCTTCATTAATTAAAATTCGTTTAAAAAATAAAAAAAGGATTTACAACACTCACTTGTCTAATGCTTTTGTGACTTCTTTAACACCTCTACATAAGCCATCATGTATTAAAGCTGTTTTAAGAACTTCTTGCAAAGCCTCATATATATCCATAGGAGCACTGGAGTCTTTGGGAGCACTTGGGGTTGAGGTTTGGACATCATCTCTGTATGACAAATTAATAGACTAAGAATATCAAATCTAAATCTAAGCCTTAGGATTTGGTTAGATATACAATTTTAAATGTTTGCAGACTCTAAAATGACTCAAGATTAAATATACTTGATAGAACAAGTAAATAGGCCAGAAAACAGACTTTCCATAGAAAATGCATTTTTGGGAACCTGAATTCATTATCTCCTTAAATAGGCAATCTGTTGCGTGTCTGTTTGTTTTGATAGATAGATCTATGTTTGTGGAAGAGCACAGGATTTACTTTTGGATTTATGTGACCCCGTTTGAAAAGGTAAGAAAGACTAGATCTTAACCATATTTCAAAATTTATCAAAATGAAAGATTAGTTAGACATAGATTGATCTCTAGGCCTAGATGAGACTAGTTTTAGACTTAATAGAGATTAGTGTAGACCTAATCTACTAGTAATTAGATTTAATTAGCGTGAAATCATTAAAATATTTTACTACTTTAGCGATTCTTAGATTAGATCTGATCTAGATTTAGTTAAATCTAATAATCTGATTTGCTGATCAGATCTGTAAAATCATGATTCTAGATCTAGAAATCTATCCCGTATTTCTTCTGAAGTAATTAAACTATTATTGTCTAGAAATCTAGATCTACCAGAAACTGACAGTTTTGTTTAAAGTAAAAATCATTGTTAACATTTTTATCAAGAATCTAGATCTAGACTTAGACCTAATGTAGTATTTGACTTCTTTGTGATTATTAGTCTAGAAACTAGAACTAGGTCTGGTCAATAGAATCTAGACATTGGAAGTTAATATAGAGATCTAAGTTAAACACAACAAAACAATGAAAACATAATCATATAAACCAAAACAATGTTTTTATTTCTTTTCTCAGCAATAACAAAGAATGAGACTATTTGAGATAGTAAATTAAACAGAAAACATCATGCACCACTCTAGGACTAGAGGCTATTATTAGGTCTAGACCTAGATTCTAGAAGTGATCAAGAACTAGATTAACTAAATAGATAATATCTTGATATATTATTAGATCTTTTCTAGTCTAAAATTGTACATCTATAACCTTATCAAAAATTGATATAAAATAGTAAGTTATTAACATGAAGAAAAAAAGTGACTTTTTAAGGTACGGTGGGCAGAACAAGGGGCTTATTTATTAGTGATAAATACTTTTTAAGTTGTTTGTTTTTTCAAATGTTCTATAACATTACTTTGTGACAGTTTTATGTTAATAATATTGTAAATTTGTGAAATTCATGGAATATTGAACATTTCTGTGAATGATGGATTTTTTCATTATTTGGGGTAAGTGTGTTTGACCTCATTTTTTGTGTGTTAAATGCTTGTCTGATGATAATGAATTTACTTTTTTGGATTCCTCTGTTCTTGGGCATTAAAAATAAAATTGATACATAATAATGATAATATGTCAAAACTGATAATGGTTTTGTTATTCAAGATATTGACATTGATGATAAAGTATAATTTGCAACCTATTTTTTTAACGAATGGGGTGGGGACTGGGGAGGCTAATTAATAGGCATAAATGTTTTAAGAAACTAGTTTTTATTGTTTTTTTTCCAAATGTTCTGTAAATATACTTTACTTTGTGACACATTTATCTGTTAATAATAAATTTGTGAAATTCATGGATTATTGGACATTTCTGCGAATGATGGATTTTTCATTATTAGAGGTGTGTTCGAACTCTTTTTTTCAAGTTAAATAATTGTCTGTTGCTTCTGATTTTTTTCTTTTTGAATCTCTATCCTTGGGCAATAAAATTGAAATATAATGTCAATAATAGCCAATTTGAAATTCAAAAAATGGTCCTAAAAGTACTAGAATGTTGAGTGCTCAGTTTTCTGCCATATCCTTTTTTTTACTAGACTAATGTCCCTAATCTATATAGACCTCAGCTAAAATCTGCCTGGCTAAATAGTTAAGGGGCTAAATATCAATTTAGACTATTTTAGACTAAAATTCTTTTTAAATGATTAGCCAAACATGAACAGGAATGCTAAAGTAGACCTTTTCAAGAGTTCTTTAAGCTTCCAGATGAGTTTTGTTACAAGTTTCCTATAGCTGCTCCAGAGTCCAGACAGATTTGATTCCAGGTCCAGAGTCTTTCTTACAAGAATTAGTCATTTTGTTTAGTGAACTACCTCTATAATAGTCTTTTAGGTAAAATTTAAAATGGCAGTGCTACTGCCATTTGTGCTTCTGCGCACAAAATAATGAAATATAAAACAGAATTACTCAAATCAAGGATAATACCAATACATTATAATTTATTATTATTAAACAATAACAGGGTCAGAAGCACTAGACTCTACAATAGTCAACAAAGAAGCTGTTTGTCAACCTCTCCTGTGTGTGGAAGACTCCAGAACCAGGGCAGAAGAATGAACGTCTCAGAACTCGGGAGAATGCTTGGCATTTCAAACCCCATTGATGATTGAATGTCATCATAATGAACGAAATACCATGGATGCAAGCAACAGAGCCAGTTTTGCCTGCAGGGGGGGGGGGGGGGGGGGGGGGGAGGAAATCGGCAATCCAAAAAAAAACTGCAAGCATGATGCCTCTTATACTTCTCGACATATATATATAAGTTAACTAGTTCTATATTTGGTATATATATATATATATATATCTTTAAATACAAACTATAAAATTCTAAGCTTTTAAGCTTTTACTTAAATTACTTTAATCTACATGTATGTTTAAACATTTAATTTTTTTATATATATATAACATGCACATAGATAGGCCTACCTACTACTACATTAGTATATATCAAACTTTGTAGCACCTATGGTAAAAGTTAACTCTATTTCAAATAAAAGATCTAAATATTTATTGGCTGAAAGAGTAGTCAGTAGATCTTACCAAATATAGAACTAGTTAACTGGATCTTCTAATAGTAGCTTAGAGTACTTAGACTGATTTTTATACTAGATATCTAGATCTAGTCAAGATGTCATGTCATTTCAATTCTATGATAATAGTAACAGAGTAGATCCATCAATTTACACCTATCTATATCTAGGTATAATAAAGAAACTAGTAAGTACAATAGTCTCTGAGTCTTAAGTCTAGACTTTAACTTGTCTAGGAATAGAGTGTCACTAGAGCTACTATATAACTAGATATTAGATTTTGTCTAGATTTAGGTCTAGACTAGACCTAAATCTAAATTATATACTCTATATTTAGTTCCAGATCTTGAAGTTAGATCTATATACACTAATCTAGTAATGCTAGATCATAGAAGTGAGCCCAGCCCCCCTAGCTAGAATTGTCTACTAGATCTAGAGTCTTGCCTTTTTTAAAATAAGTTTTTTTATTATTAGATCTAGATTTAATTAGATCTAGACTTTACTAGTATAATATTATATCTGATAATAGATTATAAAACTAATAGATACGATCTTTTGATCTATGATGCTTCTGCCCAGGGACTAGATCTTATTCTAGACCTAGTCAGGCTAGTGGTAGATTGTAACTGTAAGATTCTAACTAATTATTCCAATTATCTAGATCTAATAGTTAATACACATTGAATTGATATCGATCTATCATTATCATCTACTGAGATTATCTAGACTATAGACACTATAGTATATGTCACTATACCACTAGTCACTAGCCTAGGCCTAGGTCTAGTCCCTGGATATAATTAAATCTAGATTCTAGATCTAATAATAAAAAAATATTTTTAAAAGGCAAGACTAGAATTGACGAGATCTATATTATAAAAGTTTTATAACTATCATTATTCATACGGCGATGATAATTATGATACGGTACGGTAATTTCGCATTTTCGGGTAAATACATTCAACTTCTAGAATCATTTTAAAATGTAGAAATAGATCTAGAATCTAGATCTCTAGGCTAGATCTAGCCTCTAGGTCTGGTTTCAATTTTTATGTCGGCAAATCAAACTTATTAGAATTAGATCTACTTGCTAGATCTAACTTAGGCGTCTCAGGCCGGGGCCATTTCTAAGTTTTGTTTACATTTTTGATACAAAGCGAAAGTTCGGAAATAGCGCATGCGCCGTAACTTAAGAATTGTAACTTCCTGTCTTTCTTTGAATTCGACTTAAGTTTTAGTTTGAAAGTACAAAACGTGAATGTGAAAAAAAAAAAGGTCCAATACTGAGCCGGCAATCAGTCGGACTGGCGTTTGCTGGCAAGCTTTTTTTTTAAACTTCGATTTTGCCGGCATGCCTGCGATCTTGCATCCATGAAATACCATTAAGCGTTCCACTAGTCCCCCTACTTATACTACTTCTAGTAAGGAGATTAACTAGATCTAGAGTATTCTAAAGCCTAGACCCAAGCCCTCATGACTCACACACAACACAATATTTGAGAACCAAGTTAAGTTTAAAGTTTAAGG